>KV908414.1:343149-393149 GCA_002005505.1 Botryococcus braunii
GCAAACGGTGCTTCAGAAGGAACCATTGATTGGTACATTCCTTGCCATGAAATTGATATGACTAAGATTTGCCAAGAGATGGCGCAGCCATGTCAGTCGGGGGAAAGGGGGGGCGGGGTGGGACGAGACATTGCAGGTCTTATTCCGCATAGTGCTATAGATGCAACCCAGCTGCCGAAACTGTGAGCAGAGCGTCACCATATGTTGGGAGCACATCCGTCATCCTCCAGCTGTAAGACGCAGAAGAGTTCTCCTGTCCAGCCACTGAAAGATCTGCACAAAGACGGCCAATAAAAGAGAGATTGGGATTGTGCGTCTCCACCGAACGCACAATCCTTGATGAGTAGTTTTTCATTGTTAATACTGCACGGCAGGTCTCATGTGCGGCACCCTTCCTTGGGGGTCCGGGCTTATCCGTGTCGTGGGCTGCTGTGCTGGGGGCCGGGGGCCCCCTCCGCCCCCCCGTCGCCCAGAGGGTGGGCGGGGGGCAGCCTGCCTCGGGCAGGCCCCGGACGTAGAAAAGAGTGTGGGTGTTTCCCAGTGGTACCGGGACTAACACCATAACTTGGAAAAATTTACCGCCGTATGCCAGAGTCCCGTGTCCCACCCAGCATCCACTTGTCTCCTCCACCTCCGCACCCACCCAGCCCTCTTCCCACACCCCCACCTCTCTTCCCACATCCCCCAGCAATCCCGTGCCCACCGAAGTGTTTTAATATGTAGCACTATGTTAGCATGGACTTCAAAGGTCCACATCCCCATCCCCACCACAGGATCGTATGTGCAAACTTGTTAAGTCCATCCTTCCATGGGGGTGTCTTGGCAGTGGATCGTGAGATGTTTTCGTGTTGCAACCTAGGTTGGGGGTTGACAGAGGGGAAAATAAATGTGTGGGTGTTTATCCCAGTTGTACCGGGATAAACATCATACTTTGGCCAAATTTAGCGTTGTATGCCCTAGTCCCCGGTTCCTCCCCTGCAACCACCTATCTCGGTAGTATCGAGTCGGTACTAGTAGTACTACTACCGATCCGGACGACCCGAGGCAGTACGCCCTGGGGGGGGGGGGGGGGGCATGCAGCGGCGTGTCTCCCGACTTTTACTTGTTTCATTCAGGTAGGAACCACTTTTCCCTTCTCCACGCCTTTACCTGGGAGGCATTTCACCTTAACACAGCAGTAAGCTCAAGGACTGGATTGTAAGGAAGAAGCTGGCCTGGAAGAGCGGCTATGGCTTCCGATCACGGCGGCTTGCCAAACGGTGTTCTGGAGGTTGAAATCAGCACGGGACAGGAGACAAACGGAGCGTCAGAAAACCACAAAAATGGCAAACGGCTTTCTGTCGCAGAGAAGAGGAAACTTCGCAAAAAGAAGCAGAAAGTGGCCAAGGATGCTGAAAGGCAAGCTACATTTGTTTTAATTGCATTTTGACAGTCCACATCGCTTGAATTGATTGTTGATCTTGACAGCTAGGCTGGCGCGCCGAAGTTTTGTCTGATGCGGTGGCCTATCTCTGCGGGTGCATGTTGGGAGGCCCTGTGGAACGACTGTTCCTGAGCACGATTTATTCATGCTTGATCCACACGACGATGGTACATATTAATGGCAGGAGCTGAGTGGTCCACCAACTGTCATGTGTGCAATAGCCCTTCACACCTGTCACGGCTGTGAGTGAATGTGTTTCACTGGGATTGACCAGGGCACAGCAGCTACTTCGGGTGACACAAAAGGCTGCGCACGTAGATGAAGATGGAGGGGACTCACATATGGTGAGCCAACGTTCTGGAGGGCTTCCACCCAAAAGGAAGGCCTTGGAGTCCATCCCTGCTAATAATGTGGATTGCAAGTTTTGAGATAATCTTTCTTAGACCTGCCACGACAGTTCTTTGGAGTTCAGTTCTTTGGAGTTGTTGCCTTCAAGCACACCGTGCGGCCGCTTTATTTGAGGACCTGACTGGTTTGAAAGCTGGGATGTCAGGCACCTGTTGTGACGTTTTATTTTCTTTTTCAGTAAACTGCCGTCAAACAGGGTGGTGTGCACCAGCAGATGGGTGTGTCCTCAGTTGCTGAGTTCAACTCGCCAGTGTGTGCTGTGGCTATGCTTTGCTGACGTATTGGGACGGCCTCTGACGTAGAGGCAATTCTTGACAACAGAGGGGCATGTAAAGGGGTTAAACTGTCATGATTGTCACAGGTTGAGGACGTGGTGGTGGAGTATGTGGCAGCCCCTGTGGACTTTGGGGAACTGCTGCGAGGCGAGGACGATGAGGCGACAGAGCCTAGTGAGTTTGGCAGGGCAAATGGCTTTGCTCATGGCGATTTGGACACACCAGCCCTTGGGCGGGACTGGTTGGATGAGACTCCTGCGCGTGGCCTAGGAATGGATGAAACCCCGAGAAGTGGTTTTAGTTCAGGGGCTACACCAGGGCTGGGCTCCACCTCTGCCCTTGGGCTTGGGGCCACCCCTGATCCTAATGCAACCCCATATTTTGGGCTTGGGATGACACCTGCTCGAGATGCCCAGTACAATGGGGGCTTCGGCGCAATGGACTCAAAGAAGAAGGTACGGCGGTCTGTGGATAGAGATGGGGCAGGGGCATAGGAAGTGTTCAGGGACCTTGAGCTCGGAGAGGGGTTTTGTGGTGATTTAGGCTGAAGATGGTTTGAGATTGGATTGCTTGCTGTTGCGTTGGCTCTCTGCTGGAGGCCTGTTGAAGTACAGTGCAAAAGGGCCCAGTGAACAGTGTTCTGGTATAGGTTGAAACCGAACTTGCATTGTCGGTTGCAAGTTTAGTGGGGTGAGAGGGCTCCCCCATTCCTGCAGTTGTGTGTGGGTGTGGGGGGTTGTAAAGGGGGCTGTGTCTGTGTTTGGGGGGAGGGGGGTGAAGGTGGGCTGGCACTGGTTGACAGGAGAATGGGATTGCAGAAGGAGGATGTGCTTCAGCACTTTCAGCACGTATTTCAATTCTTTCAGACTCCAGAGGAGCTTGTAGGAGGCGATGATGACGAAACCATGGAGGATGCCAATGAGATCAAGCAAGAAGAGGTGGGTGTTACTTGCCATCCTCGCTATTTTTAAGGTGCCACTCACAGAACCCCCCTACGCCTCCTTTCTGAGGTGCTTATGCCTCCGGCATAAAAAGAAGTCGCCAGCACTTACCACCCTCGCTTTGTACCGCATGGTCCTTTCCAGGCATCTGCGGGATGTTCTGCGAATGCAAACGTTGAAGATCAGATTTGTTAGATGTTTTGCTGCAATATCTTCAGAGCGTGGGACGCTATGTCTCCTTCGGCCCATGCTCAGGCTTGTGAATTATCGCCAAGTGGTGGGCAAATGCTGCTTTCCCCTTGTCCAAAGTGTTGTTGTTTGCATGATGTTATCTCCTCATTTCGCAACTTTTGCACAGCCCAAAATGTTAGGGGAGGGGAGGCGCGTTCCTGCTGCTTTTGTTGACCACAAGAGCCTTGGAGTTCAGTTTGTATTCGATATTTCTTTCCTCTGTGTCCTCATCCCAAAGAGAAATAGTTGTTGGGGGGGGGGTGGGAGAGGGAGGAGAGAGTGGGTCTGCGAGAGAGAGAGGGGGGGGGGGTGGTAGAGAAGTGGGGGAGGGGAGAAGGAGAGAGTGAGAGACACTTGAATATCCATCCTCCAGTGTTCCAATTCATGATTTTTTGGGCTTCATTATAATTTGGAATATAGACTGGGGAGCATTGGCAGGGGCTTATTGCCCAATCCATGCCGTATAGAGATTTGGTTCACAGGACACCATTGTGTGTGAAAAAGGAGGTATGAAAGGGAAGTAACCCCGTATTGACCAGACTGAGGTTAAACTTTACGGCCCCTTGATAGCTTTGCATAGCAATTTGCTAATGCATAGGATAACGGACCTATTGTAAGCAAATTTGGTTCATGAATTCAAAGCACCTAGTGTCTATGTGTTGCTGGAACAGGATGGCGATAAGGAGCAAGAGGTCGGTAGCGATGAGGATGATCAGCCCAAGATCAGCAAAAAGAAGAGAAAGCTGGAAAATCGTCTGAAGATTGCTGAATTGAAACAAACATGTCCGCGGCCAGAGGTTGTGGAAGTCTGGGATGTAACAGCGCAAGATCCACGGCTCCTTGTATATCTGAAGGTTGGATCTTCGTGGTCCTCTTGGCTTGTCTGGCTCCAATGTATCTGACCAGTTCAAAGATAAAGTTTTAAGATGTCTGTTGCATTCGAGGGACCTAGTAGGACACCTTTCCACTTTGCTTTAGAGGATTTAGTGCATAGCTTGTATCGGTGTGCAGAGGACTGCTGACGAATGGTCAGATAAAGTTGATGCAAAGCCCCCCCCACCCCCCCCTCTCTCTCTGTCTGTCTCTCTCTGTCTCTCTCTCTCTCTCTCTCTCTCTCTCTCTCTCTCTCTCTCTCTCTCTCTCTCTCTCTCTCTCTCTCTCTCTCTCTCTCTCTCTCTCTCTCTCTCTCTCTCTCTCTCTCTCTCTTGCGCTCTCTCTCTCCCTCCCTCCCTCCCTCCCTCCCTCCCTCCCTCCCTCCCTCCCTCCCTCCCTCCCCCTCCCCCCTTCCCTCCCTCCCTCCCCCTCCCCCTTTCCCTCCCTCCGTCTTTGCACGCGCACACGCGCGCGCACACACACACACACACACACACACACACACACACACACACACACACACACACGCACGCACGCACAGCGCGCCCGTGCACTCTCCTACTCATACGCACAGACATGCATGTGAGCATGCAGCTAACCTTTATTGGTGGGAGAAGTTCGGGTGGGAACAGATGCATTTTTGGACAGCTGAGTATCATGGGCTGGTGTTTTGGGGGATGGTGTGTGACTGTTGATGTACGGAAGCGGGCTGTTTACCAACTCCTTACCAGCTTTACCTCAGAAAAGAATATTTCATTTATCCCAATGTATTTAAGGATTGAAGCTGGTGGACAGCCACCGTGAGTATTGCTGCAAAATTGCTGCTGGCTCTTACTCAAACTGCAATGCAGAGAAGGAAACATACACACATGCTTCCTGTCCTGTCAAGTACTAGATTGATGATCCGTTTGTCATTATTTACTAGTCATCTGAGGCTAGCTTGTCAGGAGGCATTAATTTGGCGAATGGGTTGTGCGCAGGCCTATCGTAACACTGTCCCCGTGCCTCGGCATTGGTCGCAGAAGCGGAAGTACTTGCAGGGGAAGCGGGGTATTGAGAAGCCCGCGTTTGAGCTGCCAGCGTTCATTGAGGAGACCGGGATTGGGCAGATGCGGCAGGCGTATCATGAGAAGGCAAGTTTCATGCACTTTCTGGTGTTTTGTGCATTGTTATGGGGGTCCCATGCACAACAGGCCTTGTTCAGGGCCGACCTTGTTTCTTTGCTATTGTTGTGTTTGGGCGGCCTTAGGGTACCCACACCACTGATGTCCCTACTTCTTTTTGCCTTCTCCATCTCGGGCTACCTCGTGATGGGATGCTACCATGCCCATGACTAGGCCTATTTGCCGATGCCTATTGGCTTATAGTGTTTGGGCTGTCTGAGAAATTTGACATCTCTTAAGAAGCATGCATCTGGCCCCAAGTCTTTTGTTTCAGAATAAGATGTCATGGAGCCCTCAGAAGTTTCAGGGGGTCAGTCCCTCTGTTCGTGCCGCCTTTCGGTGATTCTGTCCTGATGTGTGGTGGGGCAGATGCTCATGTGTTCAAAGCATGGGACAGAAACAGGGAAGGTGGAGGTGGATATTTTAAGCAGTAGTTGGGAAGGGAACCCACTTGAGAGGAGCTCGCAGATTGTCGGAACAGCCCACAATCTGCGAGCTGGGCCAGAACTCACTGTGTTGCTGCTTCAGTGTCTTCAGGCGGTTTTAGCCAGGCTCTGGGGTTGCAGGAGTCTGAGAAGAAGCTGAAACAGAAGCAGAGGGATCGAATGCAGCCCAAGATGGGCAAACTCGACATTGACTACACTGTGCTTCATAATGCGTTCTTCAAGCACCAGACAAAGCCTAACATGACGGGCATTGGCGACTTGTACTATGAGGGGAAGGAGTTCGAGGCCAAGGTTCGCAATGCCAAGCCGGGTGTGCTGAGCAGCGAGCTACAGACTGCTTTGGGCATGTCCTTCAATTCCCCACCCCCTTGGCTGATCAACATGCAGCGCTATGGCCCGCCTCCCTCCTATCCAGACCTCAAGGTGCGCTTCGTGCTCCCAGGCTCTTCTTTGCATCTCTCCCTCCTTCCTTCTCGCGCCTCCCAAGGGCGTCTCTCTCTCCCTCTCCCTCCTCCCCACCCCTGTCTCCTTAAACTATTCATTTGTCTCTACCCTTCCCCCTACCCTTTCTCTTCTTTGGCTCGATAAAGAGGGGAGGAGGTTTAAGCAAGAGTAAAGAAGGTGGAGTGGAGAGGAGGAGCAAGGATGGAGGGAGAGAGGCGAAAGATGAATTTTTTCCTTGTGCATAGTCAGCAGTGCCTGAGCCCTTGCCTGATCCAACAGGCAAGGGGTTTAAGAGCATGTCCACTACGTTGTTGATGGGGTCATTAATCATCACAGATGGGTTAGGGGACTATGTTCCTTCATCGTCCTGCCAGTCATGCTGAAGGTTGGGGAATTGTAAGAAGCATGGGTGCCGAGGGAGCTTGCCCCACAAACTATACCATGGCAGATTTGGCATGCCCCGCATGAAGCTTCGTTGAGGTTTGTGATTGCTGCAGATTCCGGGTCTGAATGCCCCCATTCCCCCTGGAGCCCAGTTTGGGTACCAGCCTGGTGGCTGGGGAAAGCCTCCTGTCAACGAGTTTGGAGAACCGCTATATGGTGATGTCTTTGGCCAGAATGAGGCTGATAGTGACGATGAGGAAGAGGTAAACTGCTTTGGCCCTCATTTCCTGATTCACCTGCAGAGCAAAAAATGTTTGGGGTTTGAACTTATCTCGAGCTCTCCTTCCCAATCTCGGCCTTATTTGCACATGTCTTGGGATACAGTTGCCCGGTCTCCACCTCTGAATGACGCTGTTTCTTGGCAGCAGCTAATTTGGGGGACTGCGGTTGGGATCATGTGTGTGCATGTGGGGTCATCATGTGTCCGCAGGTGAATGTATAATCCTTTTGGATTGTTTGCCACACCTCTTGCGGCACGCTTGGTTGTTCTTTCCTGTTTGTGCGTTCAGATGGCTGCAAAGTGCAGCGTCTTCCGTTTAGCTAGCTCTGACCTATGGTTTTTCTGGTATCCATCTGCTTTGTGGGATGGTGATCGAGACAGGCAACTTACACTTCTTAAGTGATGCCGGTGACATGGCATGTGCGAAGAATGCAGACTTTCAGAGGATTGTTTCGTTGTGGTCCTTTGACCTTGTCACAGTGCTTACGCTGCAGAGGGGTTAAATCACACAATGGTTTCTCCTTCAAGTCCTGAAAGACATCAAGGAAAGTAGTTGTGGATGCATTTGACTGATACGCCCATCTAGTCTCTGGATAAGTATTCTTAACATAAAGGGTTTGTTTGCGAATGTCCAGCACTAGAAGATGTGTAGGGCTTATGCTGACCCTATAAATGTAGTGCTTACGGTAATGTCTGGTGGTCTGGGTGTCTGCCTTGGTGCATGCGCAGCTGGGGCTGTTACATTGTATTACAATGCATGCCATCGTATGCCACTGTGCAGGATTGACTCATGTGGAAGCTTTTTAGCTTTCAATTGGCAGGAACAAGGTTCTTTGGGGTTCCGTTCTGGGTTGCCCTTACAGAACTGATGTTGTCACAAACGCAGATCGACAAGACGAAGTTGTGGGGCGACTTGGAGAGCGAAGAGGAGGAAGAGGAAGAGGAGGAGGAAGAAGAGGAGGAGGAGGAGGAGGAGGAGGACGATGCTCGATCTCTGGCCTCTGGCTTGGCATCTGTTACATCGTTTCAGTCCAGCCTGCCTTCCGGCATCGAGACTCCAGAGGTTCTGGACCTGCGCAAGGGCAAGCCAAGCGGTACGCACGGGCTTTGTCACCCCCTCTATCTCGCCAACTGCAAGTAACCCACCCACATCGAACCTCCTGACAGAGAGGGTGAAATAGGGTGCGAGCCATGCGCATGCACGTGTGTGTGTGTGTGTGTGTGTGTGTGTGTGTGCGCGCGTGTGTGTGTGTGCGTGCACACATGAGTCTGCCCTATCTTCCGCTGGTTACGTGGCAGTCTGATATGGTGCCCACAAGGGTACTGAGCCATCTTGTTTTGGGACATCTCCCAGTGGTGGGCAGGCCAACCATCACCTTAAATTCCAAAAGTCGGATTGAAAGCTAGAATGTCAGCATGTAACCTTTGGGAAAATGCAAGAATTTGGGAGGTGGAGCCCAACAGAGTGGCTTGGAAGTACTCGAGCATTCTCACTGAGGGGTTTCCTCGGCGTACAGTTCCCTTGTTGCGATGTTCATCAGCCAATAACGTAGGTAGCCTGTATACGGAGGGGCTGGAGTGTGGAAAGATTCAGAAATAATGTGCTTGAGGAAGAGCAGATGCTGGTGGCCCTCGGGAGTGTTCTTCAATCATTACAGGCATGTTGGGGAGAGGTAGCGCTGGGTGGTCACCACATCCCCGCTTTCTAAATGTCATAAGGTTTTCAGGGCCGTTGCATCAACAACATTCCCAAGCAAATACGCAAAGATCCCTTGCTGAGGTGGACGCGGTGCTGGCACAGGTCCGGGATATACAGTGCTGGAGGAGCAGCAGGTGCCAATGGCTCCTGGCGCCTTGATGCCCGGGACTACCAAATATGTCATCCCGGAGCACGAACGCCGGGGGCCAACGCAGCGCCGGTAAGCCATGCCCCGCTGGTTTGTCTTGACTCAAAGCAAAATACCGCGCTTGTTTCTGGATTCTCTTTGATGCAAGAGGGATGAGCGATTCGGAACGAGAGATCTTTCCGAAGAAAGATGAACGGGGCTGTGTTTCGTTTGGATGTGGCGGCTCAGATAGTGGAGGGGGAAAATGAATTTCCCGCAGTGTCCCGGTTCACGAGACAGAGTTGCCGTATGGATGGTGAGGAATGTTTGTCCTCCAGGCTGGCACTGCTCGTGTCCTTGTTTTTTCCTCATGCGGTGGATGGTTTCCTGTGGAGTCGCCAGAAGAACGGGATCACTGTGCAAGTTATGGCCCGTTCCTCTATGCCACACTAAGAACAGGAAGGATGAAAAGGCGGGGAAGAATAGAAGCCAACCAGTCTGTATGTCGGAAGGAACAAGACCGGTTTCCTGACCGCCTACAAACCACGCGGGGGAGTTCTTATGATGTAACATGTGGGCAGCAGCAGCAACTCTTACTGGGCTTTTTGAATGAAGTCTTGACTTGACAAGGGTCAGTAGGGACCCACTCTTCCTGGGTTTGCCTTATTGACTTTTTTGGTGACAATTGTTTTGGTGGTGAACCTCCACAGGGTGGACATTATGGGAAGGCACGCTGTCGGGGATATGGAGGTTACGATCGACCCGGAGGAGCTGGACGGATTGGACGAAGGGGCGGTGCGCGCCCGGTACGAGCAGCGCCTCGCGGAGGTTCGGGCTGCCTCAGCGCCAGAGGTATGTTCTCTCATGCTGTCACTTATGGGGCCAAACCAGTCGGAAATGGTTGTATACTTTCGTCAGCAATTCCTGAGTCTTATATGTTTGAGCCGGAGTGCAGAGCAGGCTGCCCCGTGTATATGCTCTGAAAATGTCCAGACTCTCATCGAGAGGTGTTTTTGCTTTGGAGTTGTCCAGCCTCTCATCAGGAACTCGATAGGTGTTTATGCTCTCAGAGATGTTCAGACTCTCGCCAGGAACTCGATGAGTTTTTTTTTTTTTTTTTTTTTTTTTTTTTCTTTGTGTGTGTGTGTGTGTGTGTGTGTGTGTGTGTTTTGGGGGGGGGGCTGGCACAGTAAGGAAAACATACGTAATCTGTTGGAAAGGTGCGCCAGACGTTGTGTAGTCACCTGAGATGTAGGCAGTGCAGAGGGCACCTGTTTTGATGCACGGACAGAAACATCCTGCTGTTGCTGTCCTACTACTTTCAATGTAATGCCTTATTGCCCTGGTATCCGGGCAGAGATGCTGCTGCCGCCGCTGGTTTTGTTGTGGTTGACAGCGGGCTGTGTGCAGGATTTCTCGGATATGGTGGCTGCAAAGGCTGCGCAACAAAAGCGCAAGGCCGCAGAACGCAAGGACAAGGCCAAGAAGAAGGACTCCTTCAAGTTCTGAGCTTTTCATCGATCGCCATTGCATTGCTGGTGGCCCACTAAGGGCGACAAAGCAGGACTTTTATCTTTCTGGCGCCAGTGCTGCTGCCGGGCTTTGCGTTTGAATTTGTTGATGTCGAAGAGAAGACAGGTTCTTGAACACCTCCCGCTTGTCTTGGGCTCAAGAGGCTTGTCCGTATGACTGCGATGGCTGCCTCTGGTGCCCAGCTGGTTTGATTCCTTTGAAGTCGGTGGGTCTGAGAACCCCATCTCTTGTTTTGGGTATGCCAGTAGGAATTTCATCATTTCCGCACATTCCTGGGGTTGCCACATTGATGAAGAGGTGGTCGCTTGTGGGCTTGCCACCACCGTAGCTACATCTGCACTGGCGGCCCCTTGCCATGTAAGCTCCACCCCGAGCACTACCCACGTCCAACTTGCCCGTTGGACCTCGCTTTTCTGGTTCTGGTTGACAAACGCGGGCCGTTTGCGTGTTTGCCTTGAGACAGTGATGTGCATCGCCAGGAAGTTCACGTGGCATGCCAAGCAGCTGCAAAGCGAACCTGCACAGGGGGGAGCCAACATGAGAAGTATATTGCACTTTCCACTTTTCAACCTATGTCGCTGGCTTAAGTCAAGCTGGTGATTTTGCCCATTGTGTCGAGGGTTCTAACGGGGGTTCGCCCAGAGCCTTTTTGATTCGGAAAACAAGGCACAGCTGGCTTTACTCAAGCTGGTGGGTTTGCCCACTGTATTGAAACTTTTGGGTTGGGGTGATGGGGTCGGTGCCTGTTGCCTGCCCCCACCTATCTGGGCTCTGGTGCTTATATTGCCTCAATGGGAGGTACATAGTATCTGGATGTGAACTTTGATGATGTTTGCAGATTATTACTCTGATTCTCCTAGCCTTGTCTGGTTGCCCCTTCCCTGTTTCTTTAAGAGCTTCGTGTGCGCAAGGGAAAACGAGGAGTCTTTTCAAAAAGTGATCGCCAGCTTCTCTGAGAACATATAGACAGACCCAGTTGCGTGTATGCTGCCCTTTTTAGGGAAAGGGGAGGGGTACCTCTGTCGATGTGTGAGAGCAACATGCCAAGACCTTTGCCATATGCATATGGATTGTCATTAGGTGCAACTATTGTGACGTTGAGAGGTGGAGCTTTTTGTTTGTGGATGCTTCCTCGTTTGAAGATGTGAAAACGGAGGCACGGTTACGACAAGGTGGAGATGGTGTTTTGGTTTTATTCAGAATCAGGGATTGAATGCATAACATTATTTCTGACTATGTCTAGGACACTGCCTGGTGGACGCCTGCAGGAAACAGCATGCATGAGTGCGTTTGAAGCGGGCCAGAGCCCCACACACGCCCACGAATAGTCATTGAATGCTGACGCGGACATCTCAGGTCTGTTTGTGATGTTAGCACGAGTAACAGCAGAGTCGGCTCGTGTGCCCAATAGCCAGCCTGCCTCAAGCACCCTCTAATACATATCCAGCATGACTTTCAGATGTGTGTATCGTGGTAGGCAAGTCTGAGTCTATGTGTGGCAACCAAAGGTGTGCGTCCAGGGCTGTGGGACTGGGTCTGGGAGTCCCCCTGCGGTGAACGAGGGAAGTGGCTTGGCCTAACAGTAACAAAAGTGTGTGTACTTTCTGCTGACTATCTTCAAAGCTGATGTAAGTTTGGAGTGCTCTTAGATTGTCAAGCAGAGGTTTATATGGCAGCTTGCTCCATCTTGTTACAATCGGGTAATACAATGCGCTCTTTGGGAGGATAGTGTTTGTTGTTGCATTTTATCTTGCTGTTGAGTTGTGTGGTCATGATTGGATACATGCATACTCTTTGCGCGCTCGCGGACGCCCCTCCTGGAAGGAGAGGGGGTGGGGGCGGCCTGCAAATTATCCGCAAGGCAGCTTCCGCGTTTGCCTTAAGGCAACAGTGCCAAAGCACGGCAGAGGGGACAGGCAGATATGCAATTTTAGGTGATTAAGGGTTGTGTGGGCGGTAAAGCTCCTGTGTGACCGTCGGACTGTGAACTCAGGCCGGGTCTGCAGCACATGTAGCGGGTCTGGCTTGCACGTGCCGACAGTCAGCATTAATCTCCCTATTCCTCTTGTGCCACTTTGCTGTGTGGCGAGATTTCAGTGACATTCGTTAGGAAGTGCGAGTGTCAAGGGGTTAATAGTGCGCGTGAGTTGTTGTGAAAAGCTGTGCCTGTAGGCAGCTTTGTTCCAGCGGTGTCTCCTTTGATCCTTAATAATGTGCGGCCACGGCCGTTTGCAAGCTAGCTAAACGATGGCTTTCTGCTCTTCTTGAAGTCAGCATACCTTCTTGACGGGTTGTTAACGGAAGATATGAATGAAAGGGTTCAACTGGTGGTAAGACGTGTGATCTTTCATGTGAAACATAGAGCAGTGCCAGGGTGGTGGTCTCACCAGAATGCTGAGCTTCCAAACCCATTTAGCTGTCGATGGCAATGCTTACCGTCCATGGGCAGTTCCAAAGCAATACTCGACATGTTATTACTGTCCCGAGGGGAAGGCGCAACCTTCATGAACTACTGCAGTGAAGCAAAAGGAGCAAGCAAGCAAAGGTATGATGTGTGTGGGCTAGTAGGCCGCCCTCAGTTGGGAATGATCCTACTGAAGTGATCAAGGGTGGCAAGAAGAGGTTTGGTCTTTAAAAGCCCGAGTGCCAGGGGCTTAATGTTCTCACAGCACCTCAGGTACCTACTTGGGTTCTGTCTCTTGCTTCATATAGTAGTTTTTAGAGTGAAACGGAGAGGAGACCAAAGGGGAGATCCCATGTATTCAGTGCCCTTCGCGGCGGAAGACATTGGACTTTGGGTTACTTCTCACTTCCAACCCCGCCCCGGGGGCGGGAGTTATCTGTCTGGTTGAGGTTGCGATCTGGTCACTTCCAATGTCGAATGCACTGGCGGACAAGCCTTGGCGGTTGGGACTGGCGCTCAGTGCCTGATGAATAGACAACCTCTTTGGCGATTGACTCTAGCTGTATTAATTGTTGGAAGTGGGGAGCAAACAAGGTCGACAGCCTTCTGAAGCATAGGTTGGGCACTTGTGGTCGTGCTGTTGGCGCCTTAGACTGAAGGTCGAAGCACACGTCTGCAAGTATAATTGGTTGACAACGGGGGCGGAGTTCGCCGTAGGACCAAAAGCAAGTGTTCTCAGTTGTGACCATAGAGCATAGCATGGTCCACCGCGGTCACTAGTTGTGTCCGATGGATAGCAAGATATGATGGAAAGGTTGTGGCCTTATGGTACGATGCTAGAATTATAAATTTTTACTCTTGTTATTCTGGGATATGCAACAGTATCTGTCATTGGCCTTAGTCTGGTAAGCCGCAATGACAAAAAATGAAATATCCAATCGTGGAATCAGCTTAAACATGCCACGAGTGACATGCCATCAGCTGCAGTGCATAGCTTCGCCAGGTGTATCGGGAGACTTAAATGGCGACAAATGGCATCAGACAAACTTCAGCTCAAGTTTGGCTGGAAAATTGAGTGAGTATTTGCAATGAACTTCTGGACGAGAATTGTACGAACTCAAGTGCTTCCTAGGGCAATGAGGATATGGTGTTAGAGTATCTTCGTCCTGGGTGTTGTTGACAATAAGCGCTAGACTTGCCGACAACACGAGGGAATTCGAGGAGGGTTTCCTTGAACATGGCTTCATTTACTTGACATAATTATGGGCTATCGCAGACATGACAACACCTAAAGATGATGACATGTCGGTCAGCGTATGGCCCGACAATGCTCTACATCACCTAGGCAGAAGTTGACGATGAAGCACTTTCACAGATGAAGTCTTCAAGCTCTGTGGCCCGGCAAGTATGGGTTGGTACTCCATGCGTATCAGAGCTGAGGCTGAAGACGGCATGCTGTTTGTACAAGAGCTGAAAACCTCTGGGAATAGGAGTGCCTGTATGCAAGTGCTGCCCTGCAGGACCACGCAAGGTTAAAGGACATCAGTCGTGGACTTGGATGTGCCATAACCGATCATGGAGCAGTGATGTCACGCTCTACGATAGTTCTATTCAAGGCTTTTTGGGGGCCTTCAGAAGGTTCAATTGTCTTTTTGATGACATGCATGTCAGAAGGAGGTGTTTTCTATTTTGTTGCATAGTGGCAAGATCAACAGGCTGGTCAATCTATAGTTTAGAGGGCTCCTTTGGAATGGTTTGTATATTGAGAACGTACTGCTTCAAATCTGTGTGTAGGATATACACTGTACGGGCCACACTGTCCACCCTATCTCACAACTTGTGTATCTTGTGCACAGTTGTGAATTCGTGACCCTTGCGCACTCAAGACGTGCATGCCATGCAATCTCCCGATGACATACAAATGCCTAACACGATTGCTTCTCCATCTCCCCCTGGACCCCAACCTGCCGTGTCTGACTTCGAAACACGAGCTTCCACCATCTGTACATACTCTTTCACGGGCAGGTTGGCACTTGACATTCATCACAAGCAGCACCAAGCAGAACACGAGTTGTTCATTTAGAATTAAGAGTGTTCATGTTCATTTATAAAACCATTCTTGTGCAAAAGTCAATTTACCCAATCCATCATGAAAAGTGTCTCTTATCACTCTTTCAGAACCTGTGAAGGCATACATGAGGTTGAGGACTTCCAAACAACTCGGCACCATTTGGAAAGCACACAGCAAAACGCACATTTGGATTAAACTCATTCGACCATAACAATAACAAAGCGGCTGACAATGCACAACCCAATCAGGTGCGCGGCCTGTTCAGTGGGGCTGGACAGCATCCCTCCTGCAAGAGGTTAAGCCATGGCCCTGTGGTAGCTTTGGCAAGGGTCACCACCATGCTCTTTTTGCCCTCCAGCGTTGGCAGTGGCTCTGCGTCCATTGAAATTGACTGTCAGATCATTGCCAACTGTTCTTCTTCCACAGCTTTACTAAGACTAGTTATCAAGGGTCACAAGTGGAAGATATCCCCCCCCCCCCCCCCCGCGGGGTGGCGGGTACAACTTCCACGCGTCTACTGGAATACCGGCCAAGCGCATCCATCCATTACACGAGCCCAACCCCAACCTAACATTGATAAGCACTGTTTAGAGTGATGAACATCCAACAAAATCAGAAAAAGTCGGCCGAGATAAGCGGACATCCTTCGGTTCGCATATTCAGGATGCTACCAGCCTTGCTAGATTCATTACACATTGTTCCAAACTAATGAACAACAGGATGTCAAGCTGTATTCATGCAAGACATATTTAAGTGCAGCTGGCCTGGCGGCCATTACAGGAGACCTTACAATCCACCTAACCAGCGCAATTGCCTGTTAGAATGTTGCATGGAAGGTTGGCCAGAGGCATAACTGTAGATTTTTTGCAGTAATCTGCAGTAACTTCTTCACTATAAAGTTCTACTTGCCAGTGGCATGCACAAGTACACTACATAAACAGGGTGCTGCAAACATGAGGCAAAACCTATGATACCCGCCCCCGCCGGGGGGGGGGGGGGGCACACCAAATGACCAGTAGCAGTCATCAGGCCTGATCTGGTTCGACAGTTTGCCGTCAACAATAACATCTTCTTTTAGCTGCAGAAATATACCGTATGTGCTGGGGCGGAAGTTCACCATAGCGGGCTTTGAACCTGCCTCACAAAGCACAAAGATGTGCAACTCTTCCATCTGATCGATCCAGCCATACTTGAAAGGTTCCTCCTCAACTGAACCCGAACCAGGTGGTCCATTTCCCTGTAATGGGCGTGACTCTTGAATCGGACCTGTGTATCCTTCTAAACCCACGGTGCTGTTGTTCATAAACTTGTCAGACAAGCCACTTCCTTCTTCGGTATTTAAATCTGTGGAGCGAGTCCCAGAGATTGAAGTGTGGCCATTGCAAACCTTAGCACCTTGATCTAAAGCATTATCACACTTGGGACTTGATTTCGATTGTAAGATCTTTGAGGTTTGCTCTGCACCATTCTGTGCTGAGGTATTGACAGCGTCAAGCCCGACTGGGCGCAAGGCAGTTACATCACTGCCTACATCTGTCTGATGACTTCTTCCACTTGAAGCTTCTTCTGCATCTGTTTTATGCCTGTGCCTGACATGTACTCCATTTGCAGTTGGTAAATCCAGTTTTTCCTCCTTCTTCCCTGGAAGCACACACACGGAAATCAGTTCATTGTACGAGCATCACAAACAGGACCCAATCAAAAGAAGAAAACATGGTACCTCTGCCTTACTAAGTTAAGCAGCTAAATCAAAGACCATCAACAAGGGATCCAGGGAAAGGGATCCCAAACAGGGCCACAGTCACGTCAGGCCTTCCCAAAGACAGGGAATTACGCTTTTGATCTTCTCAAATTCAGTAGCCCAGCTAAAGCGAAAATGTTAAGTCAGATCAGGAACACGACAAAAGCAAACAACGAGAAGGTCACAGAAATTATAGGAACCTTCAAATGACTCGTGCAGCGCAGAGGAGCAAACGCCACCCTATCCTCTTCTATGCAATATTTCAAGTGCAAGCAGAACACAGATACCGCGTACCCCGAACTGCTTGCATTGCAAGAGATCCCTCGGCAGTCCTGGCACGACTTGCCTACGAAACATATGGCCTGTCAGAGTCTGTCACTCAGGCACAAACAAGGATATGATCGCATACGCCACATTCAATTGTGATACCTTGCCTCTGTAGTACAGGTACCCCAGGGTGCCAGCTGCCGCCAACGCAATTGTTACACCGACAGCTGCCTTCGTCCGAACTGGCATCTCTTGACCTCCTAATTTCTCCATGTTATCAATATTTTCAAGTGAAGTAGCTTCTATAGCAGCGTACCTGTCAACGTTTTACAGGGCCTAATATAACTCAACAAGTGCAAGGCACAGTAAGCCAGCAAGGTACGAACAGCGTATGTGAGCGTGCACCAAGAAGTCGACCCTTCTAGTGAGCAGTCCTTTACTTAGACTAGGTAATATCCTTTGCCAACAAGAGAATAGGACCACATCAACTCACGGTCTGACCTGCGAACGACTAGCCTGGTACGACTAGCCTAGTACGGCTAGCCTAGTACGACTGGTAGCGTATGTCTGATACCCTACCGGTGTCTTCTCCCGGGTACCCTCAGGGTACCATCCTGGGAGTACTACCCAGACTCCCATCTTGCATTCAACAGGTTGTTGGGGTAGCCAGCAAACCACCAGGGAGCGCTTGTATGCACCTTTGTCTGTCTGTGCTGTTCCTCAAGGGCTTGGTTCTGCTGGGCGGAGGAAAAGACGCTTCGTGGATGTCTTGGGGGGGGGGGGGGGGACGGGGAGTATTTGTGGCGCTTTACATAATATCTCCGCATGTGCCTGGCCATGCACACATTACACTTTTTCTAGTACTACCCAGGCTGGGACATACATTTGGAAAGTACGGTTCACGTGTATTTTCTGTCAGAAAGCCGCACATTTCAAAGAGAAATAGTTTGCCCCACGCTATTTAAGATCTAAAGTCAGCCATAATTAATCTTAAACTGTGTCATACATGCCAATGCACACACATTAAGAACTAGCAACTGCGAGTAGACTGAGGAACCATAAAAACCAGTGAAAGTTAAATGGGACCAAAATCCCTTCTTCCGGCAGAAGGGAGAACCCGAGAAAGAAGGGACCGGAGAGTAAAGATGGGGGAGAGGAAGGAGAGGAAACAAGGAGGGCGGGAATGCGAGAGCGCATGCGCGCACGCGTGTGCGTATGTGCGTGCGTGCGTGTGTGCGTGCGTGTGTGTGTGTGTGTGTGTGTGTGTGTGTGTGTGTGTGTGTGTGTGTGTGTGTTGGGGGGGGGGGAGAGAGAGAAAGAAAGAGAGAGAGAGAGAGAGAGAGAGAGAGAGAGAGAGAGAGAGAGAGAGAGAGAGAGAGAGAGAGAGAGGAGAGAGAGAGAGAGAGAGAGGGAGGGAGAGGGAGGGAGGGGGAGAGAGAGAGAGAGAGAGAGAGAGAGAGAGAGAGAGAGAGAGAGAGAGAGAGAGAGAGAGAGAGAGAGAGAGAGAGAGAGGGAGGGAGGGAGGGAGGGAGGGAGGGAGGGAGAGAGAGAGAGAGAGAGAGAGAGAGAGAGAGAGAGAGAGAGAGAGAGAGAGAGAGAGAGAGAGAGAGAGAGAGAGGAGAGAGAGAGAGAGAGGAGGGAGGGAGGGAGGGAGAGAGAGAGAGAGGAGGGAGGGAGGAGGAGGGAGGGAGGAGGGAGAGAGAGAGAGAGAGAGAGAGAGAGAGAGAGAGAGAGAGAGAGAGAGAGAGAGAGAGAGAGAGAGAGAGAGAGAGGAGAGAGAGAGAGAGAGAGAGAGAGAGAGAGAGAGAGAGTGTGTGTGTGAGAGGAGTGCTAAGAGAAGATTCCCTTCAAAAGTTTTTTCCTGACTGCTTCAGAATATGTCATGCTAGCAGACCTGTTGCGTGTTTGTGGATTAAGGTACTGATGGCAGGTTTGCCTATTGAACTAAATTTCTGGTCCATATGGTCAGTTCTAAGAGTGTATAATAACGTTTGATAGGACAGCTGATTACGGGATCTCTTCGACAGTGTCGATACTTAGCACTCCTGATCAATGTGTGTCACTAGCTGGATTTCAACCATAATCCCGGTACAAAGCACTGGGTCCGTTGGAGTCCAACGCAACAGTTGGACGCGAATTAATGCTGAAGAGGAGGGAGCGTCAGGGGAACTGATGCGGGCAACCATAAATGTTATTTGAAGGTTGCTGTGCTCTCTTTCAAGTCTGATATATACAAGCTTACAGCGCTCTGTCAAGTCTAATACCTATCCAGTTCTTAGGCCAGGGATGTAGCTGAGAGCGGTACTGGATGAGTCATGAGAAGCCCGAGTGCCAGTGTGAGACGATGTGACACTATTGATACAGTGCTGACAGGGCGGCCTGGTCCAGGACACCGCCCCAGCGTGTTGAATGAATTGGTCAATACTGTACTTAGTGACATCCCCTGTCACATGCCATCAACAGCAGTGTAAACTATAGCCTTTATAGCCCTTTATGAACGGTATAGATCATACTCGTACCTCAATGACATAACACGTGACTTGTACGATATGCGTTCTCAATAGACATTACGTATGGTAGTACTTTAGGATCCCTGCAGTCCGAGCCATCCCTGGGCAGCCCAGGAACGGCTCGGTACTTGTCCGAAGCATGTTGGTATCCTTGACCAACCTCTACTGTTGGAGAGTGCTGTGTGCTGTTCCTGGAAACGTTGTAGCGTGGACGGTTTTTCCCACAGGCTACGAACTGACGCTGCCGTCGTGCCATCACTGCAGGTGTGTTTAGGATTCTCAAAGTCGTTCCAGATATGATTGTGCTCAAACATTCAGACCAGTTAGATATTACTGCTGTGTGCATTGATGAGAGTGCATGACGAGAGCGCACTGAATGTTTGACCTCATTGAGACTTATGTTGACGTCCACCGTTGTGGCGGTAAGATAGTTTCACTGTACAAACATCACAAAGAGACCTTGCTGAGTTACTGATGAACTATTATTGTATTCTAGTGACGTAAAGTAGACATCGCAAGGCCTCTTTGGTGCTGAACTCTGCTATCAGGCAAGGCGTAGTGTTACGTGGTCTTTAGCAAGAGTGAGAGCAGTTAAGATCATTTGTAAGACTTGTCCGAAGCATGTTGGTATCCTTGACCAACCTCTACTGTTGGAGAGTGCTGTGTGCTGTTCCTGGAAACGTTGTAGCGTGGACGGTTTTTCCCACAGGCTACGAACTGACGCTGCCGTCGTGCCATCACTGCAGGTGACGCCGCAAGCAGAAATGCTTGAGGTTATGGGCCCACGCTTTCCAAGCTGAGCTTGCAGTGACGCACGACAGATTTCCAGGGAGAAAAGGGGTTTCGGACCCCGCTTCGAGACTGCGAGCTTCACTGACGAGTGAGGTCTGGCCGTTCAAACATATCGAGCTAGTCACGTAAAATTATTCCTTCTGTAGTGCTGGAAGGAATTGTTGTACAGTAGCAACTGGGCTGGGAAAGCAGAAGTACTTCTGGGACTGATCAACTCAGTGTCAGAGCTAGGAAGAAGTGCTTCCAGGGGAAGTCATTTAAGGCTTGGAGTGAAGAACTGGCTTGATCATGAAAACTAGAAGCAGACAAGTGATCATGAAAACGAGAAGTAAGCGCACTGCAACGGAGTCTGGATCAGCTGGGTCTGGCTCCTCCATCAGTGCATCACCCAGCCAGCCAGCAAACTCCACTGCGCAGAGTGGAGAGATGTGCATCGCAATGACGAAAACCGGTGGCGTCGTCACCACGAATGTCAAATGTCCAGTGACTCTGGACAGAGAGGGAGTGGAATTTCCACTCTGGGATCTGGCATATGTGGCAGCCTGTGGCCTCAAAAGGTGCAAGGCAGCCATTGAAGCTCCAATGCCAGACACAGAGGAGAATGCAGCAGCGCTCCTAATGCTGATTGAGAGCGTCCCCAAGGCGTGGGGTGCCAAGCTGGCTGCAATGCAAGTGGCAGCCAATGCCTACCAGTGGGTTCGAGAGCGTTTTACTGGAGGGGCAGACCAGGAGGTAACAGCACGCTGGCTGGAGCTCCTACACACCAGCATGGGAGAGACAGAAACGTTGGAGGACTACTACAACAGGAAGGTGGCACTCTTCCATGCACTCAAGCGAAATGGGCACTCCATCATGGAGAGAGAAGCCAAGCTGGCAATCATCAAGGGCCTGCCAGAGGAAGCGAAGGAGACTGGGATGTTCTCCTCATCTGCTGGGAAGGATCTGGAGGGACTGTGGGAGATCATCTCCACCACAGCCAAGGGACTGGGCTTCAACGACCAGGTCCCCAGAGTCACCCCTGTGGCCAGGGCAGCCATCACACCAGCCTACTCCACCACACCAGGGACTGCAAGCCCACAGGAGACCCAAGCTGGAGGCCAGGGGGGCCAAGCTTCATCGACCAAGGTGGAGGGACGGGACCGGCGTGACAACAGGCGCTGCCGCTACTGCAACAAGCTAGGCCATTTTGAGAGGAACTGCCTCAAGAAGGAGGCGGACGAGAAGATGCAACAGAACCTGCAGCAAGTCATGGCTGCAATGGCCAATCTGCTTCCGCAATTCCAAAATCAAGCGTCGGCTGCAGTGGCTCGACCTCCGGAGGGCAGCGGGAACGGCAACAACTTTTTCCCCGGGGGATATCCACCACCCTCTGGTATGTTTGCCATGATTTCTCTGAATGTCTTAACACCAACACGCGTCATGCCAGAAGCGAGAAGTTTTCTGGTGGACAGTGGAGCCACCATCCACCTAGTCAATGATCTGTCCCTGCTACATTCCCCCACCCTGCACAGAAATCCCATTCCTTTGCATATGGCTACGTCAGATGCCACGGGACAGATAATTGCAACTGGTTCCCTGTGCTTGAGCAGTGCAGAACAGCAACCCCTGTGGCTTCACAATGTGCATTGTGTTCCTTCAGCTACAGCTAATCTGATTTCAGTGACAGCTGCTATACGTGATGGGGCTAGTTTTGTGACAGACAGTGTGGGAAGTTACACTGGTATGCGTGGCGCTCAAAACTGGTCTTGTTCAGTTGCACAGAGAAATGGCCTGTATTTCTTGCAGAAGGTCAGTCCAGTCAGAAACCCTGTCTCTGTGTTTGTTAACACAGCCAGAGCACCAGTCGCTCATGATTGCAGATTGAGAGCACTGTGGCACAGTAGACTGGGGCACCCAGGGGAGGTTAATATGAGGCGACTGCAGTCTGAAGATTTGGTCCTGGGCATCCCTGTATCTCTCTCCCCTTGCGCAAACTGTCACTCTTCGTGTGAAGCGTGCATTCAAGGAAAGCACAGTCGTCCCCCTTTTGGAACCAGTTCCAGAGCAGCCACTGAGCCCCTTGAGAGAATTCATTTGGACACAGTTGTGTAGCGCGCGGCAGGCAGACTCCGCCAGGGTTAGCCCCGTCGGATGCCAAGCGGTACATTAGGCTAGGCGTAGCCTCTTTAGGCTTCGCGCTAGCACATACGGTGTGGCGCTCGGGCCACACTGGCACTTTCATCGGTGCAAACAATTCGGATAACTTTACATTTGGTGCCCCATATCGGTCACTTTTGCTTTGATTGGCTTGACAAAATTTTTTTAAAGCATCTTCGCTTTTCGGTTTGGGGTTGCGCTCCTTTGTTTGGGTTTAATGGCTCTCGTTTTGCCGCCGATCCCGACCGACCTCGTCCCTTTGGTGGGCAAACCTCCTCGATACACGCTAAGGAGGCTCCCATACCCTGGAAATACTAGACCTTATTATTCATATCTGAAAGAGTTGGATATTGAGGTGCCAGATATTCCAGAGGGTGTTGACCCGGTCGACTCGACTTCGGGTTATGACTGGAAGGGCTTGCTTTCCAAGGTCTTTGACTTTGAGACTGCTGAGGAAGCTCTTGAGTGGGCAAGGCTCGGCATTGTTGAAGTCATCAACGATTTGAAAGAGGCTCGGGCACTTATGACGGAGTGTGCCGATTCAGTTCGGCACCCGTCCTCTGAGGGCGACGATGGCCTAGGCCTTGCACAATGTTCCAAAGACTTAGTGGAAGCTTCCACTATTTGGGCAAAAGTTGTGTGGAGGTGTTGGCTTTGGTGCGCTGCGGCGCGCACTTTTTATGCTCGGATCCCGAGTCATGTCCTACACGACAGACGGGTGACCAGCATAGAGTCGTCTGTCCAAGCTCTTAACACTGATATTGGGTCTTTGGGAACCCAAGTTGGCAGCCTGGACGGCAAGATGGACGCGATTATGCGTTTGCTGCAAGGATCGGGGGGGGGACAAGGTGTCTCCAAGGGAAAGGAGAAGGTCTATGGGGACCGCGAGGAGGGAGAAGTACCTCGGGACCGTGGGACCAAGCGTCCCGCCCATAACCATCCCAAGGGAGCCACACGATGACTTGGGCAAACTTCAGAAGAAGTACGGCCTAAGCCAGGACAGGCGGGAGGCGGCTGGGAAGCTGGCCTCTGGCGTCTGTTTCGAATGCAACAAGCCCGGCCATTTTGCATTCGAATGCCCTCTCAAGAAGGGGTCTTCTGGCAAGAAGACAAGCCCCGGCGCGGGACCTTCTAATGCTTGAAGGTGTGGGCCTTCGCTTGGCGATGTAGGCCCTGCATGTTTGACGTCTATTCATGCATTTGCTTGTCAAGAAGCCATGTCACAGCTTGTGATGGTGTTTCCTGCCGAGGTGCAGGGGAGCAAGGCCACGGCGATGCTGGACTCTGGAGCTTCTTGCAATGTGGTCAGTGCAGACTTTGCTAAAGCCCTTCACTTGGAGATTGTGCCGCCGAAGGGGGATTCTTTAAGCATTAAGTTGGCTGACGGGAGAGCTGTAAACCACATCGGATGTGCTGTCTTAGACATTGTCATCCAGGGGGTACAGTTTGCAAAGGTGTCGTGTCTTGTGCTAGACTTTGCCATGGATTGGAATGTGCTGTTGGGGACTCCCTGGTTAAAGACATTCCGTGCAAATCTCATGTTTGAAGAGGACACCGTTAGGGGGTATACAAGAAAGAACAAGCCGTTCGTTTTGCGTTGCCCGCCTAAGGAGGAGAGGCCTTTGAAGGGTTCAGAAGTGGAGGATGTGCCTAGATTGGTTTTGTCTGCAGTGCAGGCTAGAAGGTTAAGCAGAAAGGGCTGTCAGTCCTTTCTGGCAATTGTAACCGATCTTTCTACCGATCCGAATGTCTCCATTCCTTCTCCTAACTCTCCTGTTGTTGACATACTCAGTGAATTCCAAGATGTTTTCCCTGAAGATGTCCCGCACCTTCCGCCTGAGAGGCAAGGGGTTAGACATGCTATACCCTTGAGCGATCCACATGCTCGTCCACCGTCTCGTCCGTTGTACCGGCTTTCACGCTTAGAGTATGATGAGGCGTTACGCCAGACAAAGCTATTGTTGGACAAAGGGTATATACAGCCGTCTACATCACCCTATGGTGCGCCCATTCTTTTTGTGCAAAAGAAGGATGGAAGCCTCCGGATGGTCATTGATTACCGAGCTTTGAATCGACAGACGGTCAAGAACAGGTATCCGATGCCTCGTATCGATGATACTCTTGATCAACTGCAGGGTTCTACAGTGTTCTCTAGTCTTGACCTCACGTCTGGCTATCACCAGATCCGGATCACAGATGAGGATATGCCAAAGACAGCTTTCAGAACACCCGCGGGGTTGTTCGAGTGGCGGGTTTTGCCATTTGGGCTGACTAATGCCCCGGCCACGTTTCAAACTGCCATGAATGCTATCTTTGCTCCTTACCTGCACAAGTTTGTGCTCGTGTACCTTGATGACATCCTCATCTACAGCAAGTCCATTGAAGAGCATAGGGAGCATCTCCGCAAAGTCCTTGAACTGTTGCGGCAGCATAAGTTGTATGCTAACCTAAAGAAGTGCTCTTTCGCCAAGGATGAGCTGGAGTACTTGGGCCATTTAGTCTCAGCAGATGGGATTAAAGTGGACCCACGCAAGGTGGCTTCAGTTGCTAATTGGAGCACACCGAAGAATGTTGGCGAGTTGCGGTCTTTCCTGGGGCTGGCAACTTACTTTCGCAAGTTTGTTCGCAATTTTGCAGCACTTGCATCGCCACTGTACAGACTCCTACGCCAAGGTGTGACCTGGGTATGGAGTGCTGGGTGTGTTCGGGCGTTTACCGATTTAAACATGCCTTGACACATGCACCTTGCTTAGCGTATCCTGACTTCTCAAAGCCGTTTGAGGTCCATTGCGATGCGTCTTTGGCAGGGTTGGGGGCCGTGTTGTACCAGGAGGGTCGCCCAGTTGCCTACGAGAGTCGTCGCTTGACTCCCGCTGAGGTTAACTATCCTACTCGGGAGCAAGAACTCCTAGCTGTGGTGCATGCATTGACAGTCTGGAGGTGCTACCTAGAGGGGGCCCCTGAGTTTCGTGTAGTCACGGACCACAAGGCTATCACTTATTTGGACACTTTGCCTACTTTAAGTAGACGGCAAACCAGGTGGGCAGAGTTCCTTTCGAGGTTCAATTTTCGCATGGACTATGCCCCCGGAACGTCCAATGTGGTGGCTGACGCTCTGAGTCGGCATCCGTCCGACTATGAGGCTCCTTGTCCAATCATCAATGGCGTGGTGATTGGTGGGTGTTCGCACCCGGCGCACCGTTGTCTGCCAGCGCTCTCTCTTTGTGCCTTGGTTGGCACTATCCGCTCTGCGGGGGAGGGAGTGCTGCGGCCGGGGTTGCTCTGTCTTGGAAGGGCAAATTTGTCCAGGGTTATACTCAAGACCCATGGTTCCAAGATAAGCAGAATGTTGAAGGTCTGCTAGACTTTGACGGCTTCCTTCTGAGGGAGGGGAAGGCCGTGGTTCCGGATGCTTTCGGGCTGCGAGCTCACATCCTCAAGGAACTGCATGATAGCCCGTATGCTGGCCATCAAGGAGTGAAGAAAACCTTGGCCCTGGTAAGGCGCCATTATTGGTGGCCTACCATGCTTGCTGACATCGAACGTTACGTGCTTACGTGCCACTTGTGTCAGAAGAACAAGGCTCGGAACACTTTGCCTGCGGGGTTGCTGCAACCTTTACAGTTGCCGCTGAATCCTTGGCACACGGTGACTATGGATTTCATTACCCAATTGCCTAGGACAGGCAAGGGTCATGATGCCATTTTCGTCGTAGTGGATAAGCTGACCAAGATGGTGCATCTTATGCCCACAACCACCAAGGCTACGGCTGAGCAGACGGCTAAGCTGTACGTTGACAATGTGTGGAAGTTGCATGGTGTTCCCCAAGTGGTGGTGTCCGATAGAGATAAGCTCTTCACCAGCCACTTTGCTAGAGCTTTGTGTCAATCCATTGGGACTCGACAAGCCATGTCAACTGCCTACCATCCGCAGACGGATGGGCAGACTGAGCGAGTGAATCGAGTGCTCGAGGACATGCTACGCATGTATGTGGCCAAGTCCCAGGATGATTGGGATGAGAAGTTGGTCTGTGCAGAATTCGCGATCAATAATTGCGATCACGAGTCCACGGGGTCCTCGCCGTTCTTGCTGAACTACGGGTTTCACCCCCACCTGCCAGTCGCGATTCTCCCCAATAGACGGGTACCTGGTGCGTCTGACTTTGTTCAGGGCATGCAACGCCTCATCAATGAGGCCAGGATGACCCATCGGGTGGCCACTGCGAGACAAGCGCAGTATGCCAACACCAAACGAAGGGACGTTCAATTTGGTGTGGGGGACTGGGTCCTCCTCTCCTCAAAGAACCTCCGTTTCAAGGTGGGCACGCCCAAGCTCCTCCCGCGTTGGGTGGGGCCGTTCCAAGTCGTGAAACGGGTGGGTACCCAAGCTTATGAGCTTGACCTCCCGGCACGATGGAGGATTCATGATGTCTTTCATGTCTCCAACCTGGAACGGTACCGGCGGGATGGTTCGATGCAACCCCCACCACCTGCAGAGGTGCTGGAGGGGGAAGATGAGTACGAGGTGGAAGCCTTAATGGACCACCGTCGTGTGAATTCACGTGGCCGTCCCAAGTATGAGTACCTTGTCCGCTGGAAGGGTTACTCGTCAGAGCATGACACCTGGGAAGAGGAACGGAACTTGACAAATGCTCCCAATGTTGTAAAGGGATACTGGGACACAGTCAACGCACGGGCACCACGAGGCGGGGCACGCCGTCGTGGGCAGGTTGACTAGGGGAAACACAGCAGCACGAGCCTGTCAAGCTGCGTCACCGGGGGGTCGTGGTTTACCCATACGTTCGCGTGATCACAGAACGTCCCCTGACTTGGTGGCTAAGTGTCGTCCAGCCCCGGCCCCTACTATCCGTCCTGAAGCTAGCAACTTCACTGCTTCTTCATGGGAACCTGTACACGTGGAGTGTACATTTGTTCACGCCGACGACTGCCCTTTGGGCCCCGTCACTGCGGGATTCTGGTCTAGGCGTACCATAGAGATACCTCAGGCAAGTGTACACCCAGGCTGTGGTCTGGTGTCTGGAGGAGACTCGCCGGCTCAAAGTGTGATGTATAGAAGTGTGGCAGTGACCTTCTATACGCCTCTGCCTGTGACTGCGGCTTGCTTTGGCAGGCCTCCCGGGAGCTCGGTCACCTAGGAGGGGGAGAATGTAGCGCGCGGCAGGCAGACTCCGCCAGGGTTAGCCCCGTCGGATGCCAAGCGGTACATTAGGCTAGGCGTAGCCTCTTTAGGCTTCGCGCTAGCACATACGGTGTGGCGCTCGGGCCACACTGGCACTTTCATCGGTGCAAACAATTCGGATAACTTTACAAGTTGGCCCCATCTCCCCTACAGCTATTACTGGGGAGCGCTTCTTTGTCACGATTGTGGATGAGGCTACGCACTACGTCATAGCCCTGGCAGTAAAAACCAAGGATGCAATCAGCAGTGCAGTCAGAGACCTCCTGATTTTTTGGCAGAGGCAGTTGAACCGCTCTGTTAAGTGCATTCGTACTGACAGGGGGACAGAATTCCTCAATAGTACATTGAAGGGTTTCTGTACGCAGGAGGGAATTAAATTTGAGACCTCTGCAGCATACACGCCTCAGCAAAATGGCGTTGCTGAACGGATGAACCGAACAATCAAGGAGAAGGCCAGAACACTCATGTTGCATGCAGCTGCCAAACAGTCACTCTGGAAGGAAGCAGTGGAGACAGCCTGCATCCTGTACAATATGGGACCTGTGACTGGACGTGACAAGACGCCTTATGAAGCCTTCCATGGGGTAAAGCCCGATGTATCCCTGCTCAGGACTTTTGGCTGTCTAGCACATGTGCACATACCTGATCACCAAAGGGGAGTGTTTGAGTCTAAGACCTCCCCTGGTCTCTTCACAGGGTATTCCAGTGTGTCAAAGGCATATAGAATTTATATGGGAAACGGGATTTGGAAAGAAAGCAGAGATGTTACCTTTCTGGAGCACTTAAGGGGCGCAGACAGAGTGGGGCTTAGCACCATGTCTCCTGTGAGTCCAAATGCAGTCCAGCAGCCCTTTGCCTTGCCTTTTGTACAAAAGGAGGGCCAGCAGTCCTTGGGTCAGTTGTCCTTTTGGGACTCAGATGATCCTGAGCCTCTCTGCAACCGAGAGGTCAACGTACAGCAGTCCGGACCTGACTCCCCCTGTGCAACCACCCCCTGTGCAACTACCCCATGTGCAATCAACCCCTGTGAGAATTCTGAGACTACAAGTGTCAACGTGGACGGGGAGCCCACTTCCTCGGAGCTGAGCCATACGCAGTCCGGCCACAGCTGGTCCGTACTCGGACACATGGAGAACCTGGCGCGAGGAGGCGAGGAGACCAAGTCACACATGCAACGTTTGAATAATGTGCAAGAATGTGTTCGAATGGAAGTTGGGGCCATGGGTGTCCGAGGGCAAGACGGGCTGACCCGGCAGCAACGGTATGATCAGAGAGTAGCAGCACGTGAGACTGCAGCTGAGGTCACTGTGGAACATGATGGAGATGTGAGTGATGGAGAGAATAGGAGAATGTCAGAGGCCATTTGCCCAGGGGAAGCAACGGAAGCTCAGCCTAATGGACAGGACTTGGCCGGGCTGGAGGGCATGTCTGATCATGTAAGCGCTGAGAGTGAGGCAAGAGAGGTCAGTTTGGAGATTTCCAATCAGACACTTGATGGACAAAGGGAGTCTTCAGATGGCCAGGCTCTGCGTGCTTGTGAGGGACACACTGGGGAGTCACAGGTGTGTTGTGAGAGTACAAGCGTGGATGAGAGAGACACCACTGCAGGGTGTCGCACAGTGCCAGATTATGCTGCGCCTTTGAGTGATGAGTGCGTTTGGGACATGATGAGTGATGTAAGACCCAGATTGAGTGGAGCAGCATGTGAATCCTCCAAGGAGAGAAAGCTGCAGACACCTCCAGAGTGGGAGAGAGTCAGAGAGGTGTGTAACGCAGTAACCTCGAGCGAAAGAGTAGTGGAAGCACGTGCGTGTGAGCCTAGAGAGGATAGCCATGTTGTTCATGATCACAATCTGAATCCTGTAAAGGGTAAGATACCTGGAGTGAGGTGGTCCAAGGTGCCAATCCCTGGAAACCTCAGGGAGGCGCAAAGATCCCCTCAGTGGGAATTCTGGCGCCAGGCAATGCAAGAGGAGCAAGATTCTCTTGATGCGCACGAGGTGATGGAGTACGTTGAGAGACCCAGGGGACACAAGGTGATCCCTGTGCATTGGATCTTCTCTGTGAAGACTGATGCACATGGGAACGTGTTGAGATTTAAGGCTCGGCTTGTAGCCCAGGGCTGTAGACAGATTCCTGGAGTTGATGTAGATGAGGTCTTTGCACCTACCAGTAGCTATGGGTCCAGGAGGACTTTGCTAGCAACTGCTGCAGCAAAGAACATGGAAATTCACCAGGTGGATATAAAGACCGCCTTTTTGAATGGTGAATTAGAGGAGGAGGTGTATGTGACACAGCCTCCTGGATTTGATAATGGCAACCCCAACATTGTGTGCAGACTGCGTAAGGCCCTTTATGGCCTGAAGCAGGCTCCCAGGGCTTGGCACAAGACCCTGCATGAGAAGCTGCTGAGTATGGGATATGAAGTGTGTAAGAGCGATGCGGGAGTTTACAGAAAGAGACACGAGGATGGGGAGCTGTCATACATGCTTGTGTATGTTGATGATCTTTTGATTGTGGCAATGGGTGCGGAAGAGATAGAATGGGTGAAAAAGGAGCTGTTGGCAAGCTTCAAGATTCATGACCTTGGTGAAGTCAAGGACTTCTTGGGCTGCCAGATCCTGAGAGATAGAGAGAATCGGTGCTTATCACTGAGCTGCGTGCCTAAGATTGATGCACTGTGTGAGAAGTTTGGGGTGAGTGCTGAGTCACGTACAGTCGATACTCCCATGAGTAAAGACTTTGTGATGTCTGGGATGCCGAAGGTTACAGTGGGTGAGACCAGCTTTGGGTCTGGGACTCCACTGCCTCCCGGGCATAGATATTGTGAGCTTGTTGGGTCTCTGTTGTATATTGCTAATACAACTCGACCTGATATAGCTCAGGCTGTGGGTGTTCTGTCCCGTTACCGGAACGCTCCCACCACTGCCCACATGAATGAGGGCTTGAGGGTATTGAGGTATCTTCAGTCTACTCGAGAGTGTGTCTTAGTGCTGGGAGGGAAAGGGCCTGTGTTAGAAGGTCATGTTGATGCAGATTATGCTGGCGATATTGTCAGCAGGCATTCTACCTCGGGATATGTGCTATCAGTGTTTGGCAGTGCTGTGGTCTGGGGTAGTAAGAAGCAACACTCAGTTGCTACCTCCACTGTGGAGGCAGAATTCATGGCAACCAGTCTGGCTATTAAGGAGCTTAACTGGCTGCGTGGGTTCATGGAGGAAATCGGAACTCCTCCTTGGTCAGTGAAGCTATACTGTGACAATCAGGGGTGCATTGCTAACCTGAAAAACCCACTGTATAGCAAGTATACTAAGCACATTGCAGTGTGCTTCCACTTTGCACGTGAAGCTATTGCAAAGGGGCAGGTTACACTCTGCTATGCGGAGTCTGCAAGGAACAAGGCAGACATGCTGACAAAGCCTCTCGCTCGCCCTGCCTTCCAGATGCACAGGCGAGGGTTTGGACTTGTGAAGATGACATAGGTGACAGGGTGCTGTCAAGGGGAAGTGTTGAATGAATTGGTCAATACTGTACTTAGTGACATCCCCTGTCACATGCCATCAACAGCAGTGTAAACTATAGCCTTTATAGCCCTTTATGAACGGTATAGATCATACTCGTACCTCAATGACATAACACGTGACTTGTACGATATGCGTTCTCAATAGACATTACGTATGGTAGTACTTTAGGATCCCTGCAGTCCGAGCCATCCCTGGGCAGCCCAGGAACGGCTCGGTACTTGTCCGAAGCATGTTGGTATCCTTGACCAACCTCTACTGTTGGAGAGTGCTGTGTGCTGTTCCTGGAAACGTTGTAGCGTGGACGGTTTTTCCCACAGGCTACGAACTGACGCTGCCGTCGTGCCATCACTGCAGGTGTGTTTAGGATTCTCAAAGTCGTTCCAGATATGATTGTGCTCAAACATTCAGACCAGTTAGATATTACTGCTGTGTGCATTGATGAGAGTGCATGACGAGAGCGCACTGAATGTTTGACCTCATTGAGACTTATGTTGACGTCCACCGTTGTGGCGGTAAGATAGTTTCACTGTACAAACATCACAAAGAGACCTTGCTGAGTTACTGATGAACTATTATTGTATTCTAGTGACGTAAAGTAGACATCGCAAGGCCTCTTTGGTGCTGAACTCTGCTATCAGGCAAGGCGTAGTGTTACGTGGTCTTTAGCAAGAGTGAGAGCAGTTAAGATCATTTGTAAGACTTGTCCGAAGCATGTTGGTATCCTTGACCAACCTCTACTGTTGGAGAGTGCTGTGTGCTGTTCCTGGAAACGTTGTAGCGTGGACGGTTTTTCCCACAGGCTACGAACTGACGCTGCCGTCGTGCCATCACTGCAGGTGACGCCGCAAGCAGAAATGCTTGACAGCGACTGCCTTGTGCATGCCGAGGTGGCCACCCCCCCCCCTCTCAGCCCTTGACAACACCCCTCCGTGGGGGGGGGGGGGTGCTCCTTTTCAAGTGGGACTCCCACTGTGGGAGGGACGCGGACGTGCTGTTTATAAGGCCCAAGGTCAAGAGGGCTGGTGATCACTGGTGACCCCATGCGCCACAGCGCGTCCCTCCCACTATGGACCCACGCGCCACAACCGCTGATCCTACCGTAGCGGGACGGACGCGCTGTGGCGCGTGGGGGTCACCAATGGTGACTCACCAGTTGGGTGAATCGGCGAGTCTGATTATCGGAGATCGGCTGGTACCGTACTAGTGGTACCAAATTAAACACCCTCGGAACAAACTCAAGGACAGCCAAAGCGCGAATTGCGATGCGTGATGCGCACAGATCGGCCTTAAGGACTGAAACTCAAGGGCAAGGTCGCTCTTTCTTTTTCAAATAAATTCAACTCTGGCCACTGGGAAGTGCGGTGCATGAACCCGAAATTCCGGCAGACCTGACCTAGCTTCAGGCGATATGAAAGTGGACAAACTCCTCGGTTTCACAATTCTGACACTGTTGAGCCCTTTCTTCCAGGTAATTAAACGCAAATTACACTCACAAAGTACAATTTCGCACCACCTTGAAGGGATATTGAAACTGGCCTTAAACGATGCGCAAGATTATGCGACAACACATACATGTGCACACTGCGGCACATTTCAGAGACACCGCCCATATTTATAATCCGCGCTATCGTTAAGGACGGTCCAATATGTCCTCATTTCCGAGGAACATCTCATGGGTCCTGTGCATGAAGTTGGAGGGCACATGGTGTCGCACATGAATTTCAAATTTTCTGGGTTATTGTTTTGCGTTGTGATGCTTGAAATGTATACACGTGGGAAGGAGGAGGCAAATCGTACTGTACCTCTGGAGAAGGGTTGTGTGGGAAAATATTCATAGGCAGGCACGTGCCCTGTCCTGCCTGTGGGAGGTTGTTATCTGAAATGAGTAGTTTTGCGAGTCTGCAACCCATTATTTCATAGTAGGTATCTGGTGCTCGTTGCATTTTGCGTTTAAGGACAGGAAGTACATGTTAGAACAGGCCCGCACAAGTTCACGCTGGATCGACCTGAACAGGCTCTGCCAGAGTTATGCTGATGTGAGCTAGGGATATCCCCCATTTTAGTTTCTATATGTGTGCATTCAAGGATCCTGTAAGATACAGTGGTATCAATTCTTGCAAGGAACCCCACAACCAGGACGTTTCTTTTATCTTCCTCCCTCTGAGAAATTGTGAGGCATTCAGACTTTGACCAATTGCACTATGGATGCTCTGGCTGCAGGCAGGGACACAGGGCTCGGCAGTAGATGATGTTCCTAATTTGGAAAAATACGTCATTCCGGCACAAAGCGCTGGGAGTTTGCGTCCTGCCAATCGATCCTTTGCTCGGTTAGAGCCAATCACTGACAGAAGTGGATTTGTGACCACAAAAGGTACAACACAATTGCACAGCCTTCCATACACATACCTCTTGAAAAGTCTTCCCTACTGCAAAGGGCAGGGGTCGTGTGCATCAGTACTCGTGAGCTCAACATGTGAATGCTCAACCCATCCTCCAACTTCATGTATTGCCACTCGAGTTCAGCTAGTACCTATGATGCCTTGGACCTTGGTGGATGAATATTGCCCTCCTGTGAATGGTTGTCATTGACCTCGTGCAAGCCTATATAAACACAGATAGTTGGAGTCCCTGCAATCTTTAATGCCATCACTTCTCCCTAGCCCCTTCCTGCTCCCTCCTCATACTCCTTTCTTGCTTCTCCCTCTATGTCCCTCTCAACCCCTCTCTTGCCTTCTGGTTGCTTTTCACTCTAGAGGATAAGGGGAGGGGAGAGAGAGACGAGGGGGAGAGAGAGGGAAGAGAGAGAAGAAGAGTGGGGGGGGGGAGTGCCATGCATATGTGTGTGTGTGTGTGCGTGCGTGCGTGCGTGCGTGTGTGTGTGTGTGTGTGTGTGTGCGTGCGTGCGTGTGTGTGTGCGTGCGTGTGTGTGTGTGTGTGTGTGTGTGTGTGTGTGTGTGTGTGTTTGTGTGTGCTGTATTCGTTCTGTACTCCCGAGCATGCGCTCTTGGCTGTGGGCCTATGGCCTGGCATCTCTTTTCATGTGTGTCGAAGTAACCTTCTGGGAGAAGCCCTTCTAAGGTTGTGTACTTCAGTTGAGTCATGTAAAGTGCCGTGCATATGTGTTGCACTCTTTTTGAAGATAGTAAGCCAATACCTCTGAGTTTGAGAAAATCTTGTTGCATGCAACTGAGTTTTCCACCCACCCCTTTGAAATAAAGCCACAATGAAGCCTAAGACGGGTGATTCTTGGTTGTGGTACAGGTCAGAAATTTGCTGTGAAAGATCAGGAGACTATGTTTGTTGGCACCAATGCTTACTATCTCTTGTTGCGCGATAAAATCTCGGATGATGATGTAGATCGCTTTTTTCAGGTAATGAAAATTTGATGCCAAAAGATCTACTCCAGGAAGGAAACAATTCCCATAATTAACACTTCAGGAAATCATAGTGATCATCACGTCAGTTGGGGCTGGAGCTTGGATTTGTACCAAATCCAATTCCAAAGGATTCTGTCCTTTCACTTTTTCACTTTGATTCATGATTATGGGGCCAATAAAGTATGTGCTATTGCTTCTTCAGTATGTGGCACGCAATGAATTACATATCTGAAGGAGACCGCAAAACATAGCACACACACTGACACTTGTTGGGGTGCTTGTGAACCAGGTATCAGCCAAACGTGGAACCAATCTCGTCAGATTCTTTGCTTTTGTGAATGGGTATGGGCAGCAAGACACAGGCTATGGTGGAAAGAGCACCACCACAAAATATCCCTTACAGAAAAGTGTCGGCGTATATGATGAGGCTACTTTCCAGCGGTTGGATCTCATCCTCGCCAAGGCTGCTGAAAATGGAATTCGCGTCATCATGCCTCTTGGAAACTTTGAAGTTGAACTTGGTGCGACGTCAGTAGTTGGTTTACTTTCACTGGAAGATTCTGTCCAGAATTTCAATCTCACTTTGATTCTGTTGAAGCATGTTGGGAGCCCCAGCAGGACACCTGCGAGTCCTTGTTGTTCATCAATTACCACATGGTTTCTCTGACGACAGCTTGCATTGCATGGTTTGTCTTCCAGTCTTTTTGACAAATCAAGATGCCCTTGCAGGGGGCATTAAGTGGTGGGTTGAGAGCGTTCTTGGTGCTGGAAAGGATCCCCATCTGTTTTACACCGACCCGGCTGTAAAGGATGCCTATAAAAAGTACATTTACACAGTGCTAACCCGCAACAACACCATCACTGGAAAGATGTACAAGGATGACCCGACAGTATTTGCAGGTAAGATCGCCTTCTGTACCTTTCAGACTACTGCAATTATGAAGTGCTCCTTGCTTTAGCCTTGCTTTCTGTGCTCTTTCTCCTATTGATCATTGGTGGTCATGCCAAGCAAGTCCATCAGAGCTGGCTTGCTGAGACTTTCAGGTGATGTCAGCATACCCAAGCAATCGCCAACCAACCGTGTTCTGCTGAGTGCTTCAGGCTCCCATGTCTAGTCGGTTTGTTAAAGACCGCACATTCACGTCACAAGTCAAACCAATGGATTGACCGAGTATTACAGAGACATCACCATGTTCTAGTGTCCTTCACTAAATAAGGCACGACTGCTATGGGGTTTGATGTGTACGTATGGCTTTTACCGTTAGGTGCAACATCATTTGCAGTCCAACATGCTAGTTCAATGCCTTTTGGTTGTCTTACACAGAGGACTTTTAGTTAGCAATATGTGTTGTTCTTACGCTGTGTGGTGTGGGCACAGTGGAGCTCCTTAACGAACCCCATACAGCCAAACTCTACGAAAAGGACCAGGGTTTGGAACCTGGCAAGATTGTGCGTGAATGGTAAGACATTGGGCCGCTCCTGAGGTCGTGATGATGGGTACTTGCTTTTCTATCTCACAGATCAACTTGACTTCCTGGGAAAAGGAATGCTCTTGAGAATCACACCATGTGCAGATTCAGAAGAGGGCATCATCCGTGCATGGTCCAGTGTGCCTCATTTGGGGGACTTCTGTGAGTGTGCGCATTATGGACTCCTAGGAGACAGCAGAGACTGTATGTAATCCATCTTGTTTTGCTTGCTCATTTGCGGAGTCAGGACTGCTAGAGATGAGGCGCAAGGTCTCGCAGTACCAGAATTCATATGAGTGCACACATGCGTGCGCGCTTGCATCTCATATATGCAGCAGTACCAACATCTACAATTTTAGGGGTGCACTCAGTACTTTACTGTGGTTCAACAGGATTTACGAGATGGCTGCCTATGTGAAGAGCATAGACAAGAACCACATGGTCAGCACAGGAGAAGAGGGTTATCGTGCAGATGGGCCAACAGATGGCGCTCATATCAACTGGCTGAATGGAGGATACAAGGTACAGGGCACTCCCTGCCAGATCATTGGGCCACAAGAGACTCTACTAAACCAAAGAATGGCCAGAAGTGCCCACCACTACAAAACATTGCACAACACACCACCTGTGGAAGCATGTATCGGCATTCGCTGTCCCCTGCAAGCAAAGTGCAAAATGCTGGGCCCACCATGAAGCCGTCCAACAAAATTGAGCCCTTATAATATTCTCCTAGTTTCTGGCAGGCGGGGTCCCCTGACATTGGTCCAGGGAAAAGGGGCATCTTGTGGAAGTTCAACATGCTCCTTTTGGGCTCCATCTGAAGCTGTAGTCAGGGGTCAAGCAAGCCTTCTGGAGCTGAAAGCTCGTGCATGAACTTTTTGATGCAGGGTGTTGATTTCAAAGGCAATATTGCATCCCCCCATGTGGATTTTGCGACGATCCACGTCTACCCTGACTCCTTCCAGATTCCTGCTAATGAGTATACCTGGGTGAAGGGTAGGCCATGATTTCCCTACCTCCTTTTAACCAGACTGTTTCCACTAACATATGTTGCTGGCCAGCTGGACAAGTTAAGTTGAAACGTTTTGGCACATCTGTTGAACATTTGCGCCTCGTAGACTACCCTACACTATAGAGGGCAGAGCAGAGGGTGAGGAAGAAAAGAAGAGGGGGGTGGAGGAGAGAGAGAGCGCGAGCGGGCGGAGAGGCAGAGAGAAATGGAGTGAGGGGGACGAGAGAGACGCAGGGAACGGGGGAGAGATGTGTGAAACTCAAAATGTGCATGGAATTCTTTGTCTCGGCTTCTGCAGATATGTCGAAATACCCTCACACCTCTCTCCACACAACACTCTCTCTCACTCACTCACTCACACTCTCTCTCTCTCTCTCTCTCTCTCTCTCTCTCTCTCTCTCTCTCTCTCTCTCTCTCTCTCTCTCTCTCTCTTTGAGAGAGTGAAAGGGGGGGGGGGAGATTGGACGTGCACCTAAAATGGGTTAAGGTTCATTTTCATTGTTCAGCTGGCAGTCCTATCACTTATAAGAGGTCCTCACAGACACTGGTCCATGGCTTTGCAGACAATTACATTGGGGACCGTGCTCAGATAGCCCATGCTGCTGGAAAGCCATTCATCATTGAAGGTGGGACGTAAAAGGCCAAGTGTCCTTTTGTGAGTTTGACATGCGTTGCAAACACAAAATTGTATTTGTTTGGTTCAGAGCCAACAGTTCCTTCAATTGCAGAGGTCCCACATATGCAGGGAGTGCCACACCTGGCCAGTTGGCCAAAGGCAAGAAGTGGCACTGGCCATGAGATTAAAAAAACAGATTCATTCAAGAAGCAAGCTAACCACATGTCAACAGCGTGCCATCTGTTGGGAACGGGATGTGCATAACGCCATTCGTCTTCGCTGCAACAGAAAACTTGTTTTCTTGCATGCTGCACTAATGTGTACCTATAACGTGCATTATTCTATGGTCTTCAGTCAGTCATAACAGCTGGACTGACTATGATTTGTGCATGCGCATGCTGGCGTGCTGAAAACAGAGTATGGTGGGAAGGTACACCCCTTTACAATGGGCACACTTTGAAGTTGAAGGCAGCCCTTGCATGAATTCTCACAAGTCCATCAGCCTTGACTTCACGCACTTTGCACTGCATGTTATGGATCATGTGCTAAAGCACTAGACGTCATTTTGAGTAATTGAGATCCTCACTCCTCACGTTTTGGTCCCCTGTAAGCCCTCTGGATGTGACTGCAGAATGGCTATGCACACACACGGAATGAAGTCTTGGCTGCTATAGAGGATGCTGCAAATTCGTATGGTGCTGCAGGAACATTGGTCTGGCAAGGTATACCCACATCCAAGTATGCAGTCTGAGGTCGCCTCAAGTAGTTTGAGTGTTGCTTTTGAAGTCTTGGGAAGGTGGGGCCAAGGAAAGAGATTCAGCACTGTTTTCTGCTATGTTTGTATATATGCATGCGTGTGTGCGCATATGCAATGGTGAGCATGTCTGGGTGGTCATTGTGTCTACTTCTATCAACTGGCCACCTTCTGCATCCAAGTTAATGGCATCATATGTGTCCCTTTTAATTGTAAAACCCAAACATACTGTCTACCATGCTTATCCAGAATGTATGTACCTGTCCCGACACCCATGTCATACTTCCTAGTGCCACTGTCAGTCTTTGGACTTCCAAACCCTTTTAAAAGATCCCAGCATAAGCCCCACACGAGTATTGTATTGAGTGTCAGTGTGCACGGCCAAGCTGCTGAGAAGTGCCCTTTTCCTGCAGTTTTTGCATGGCCAATTGTGGATCAACAGGGCTCCTATGACTTTGACTGGGATCAGGATGGGGCAAAGGGACTAACAGCACAGATTCGCTATGCTGAGGTGAAGGTGTGTTCCACCGGCCTCTCCCCAACCTGTTGAAAGCCAATGCACCCCGTTCATACCATGCCACGGCCTGCATAAGTTGGAGACATTCCCAACGTTACTCACAGCTGATTTCAAACAAGCACCGAACACACCTGCACACACAAACACACCCCTCCTCCTACCCCCACATCTTCCTCGGGATCCGTTCTCCTTTGTCCCATTGTGTGCGCTGCAGCGCTCATGCAGCTGCAGAGATGTCTTGAGTTTGGGTCCCGGTTAAGAGGGGGGGGGGGGCTTTAAGACCCTGCAAAGAAAAGCACGGGAGGGGTATGGACTCTAGAACAGACCATCTACACAAGGTGGGTGTTGCCCTGGCAATTGACATGCCTTTGAAAATAGTGGATTGCAAAGCACCCCTTCCAGTGAAAGCCTTGAACCCTGAACTTGCAAAGCAACTTGATAGCCCCACAACACAGGTGAGGGGAACACTGACGGGATACCACCGAACTACGCAAAGTGGAGCTACTGTAGTTGATGCGGGTTTGGACAGCTACACTTCAACAGTCAGGTTCTACCATTCCATCGGAGAGGACAATGCCAAGATTACTGCCTCTTCTGATAACACATGTAGTGTTACCTGTCAAGGACAGTGTTCCCTGAAAGGGAAAATGTACAGAACAACAGTCATTGCTCCCAAAATCAGTTTGTGTGAAACAGAGGCACCTTTTCCAGTACGGGGTAGTCCTGCCTGAAGCAGTCTGAGACGGTCTGTGCAGAACAGCAAGGGGCATGAAAGCTTGGAGGACGCTCATGTGGCTGGAGCGCCTGAGAGCAGTAAACAGAAGGTCGAGCTGCTGAACCAGCACTTGCACGCCTCCAAGAAGTTTCATAGGGTGGAGAGGTTCTTAGCTACTGCTGGGACTGAAGCACCTGTCGCGCCACCTGAAACGGACCCCACCAGTTCCGCTTCAAGCTGCAGCGACATCCGACCTCCGCGCCCCGATGGCCGCCCCAGTGTGTTTGACTGCCAGACGCAGGCGGATTGGGGAAAGTGCCAAGAGGTCTGCCTTGCTGCGATTTTGCAGTCATCACACACACACACGGGGGGGGGGGGGGTAGCTACTGGTATAAGGCAGGAAGCTGAGAACACGGAGAGCCCATGAGGGAGGGGGGGGGGGGGGGAGGGAACCGGGTAGGGCAAGTGACGGAGAGTGGGAGGCAGAGAGAGCCAGGGAGAGGGGGGAGAGACAGAGATGGGGGGGGGGAGATATAGGGGGGAGGGGGCTTTGTCACAGTTGCTAGGGAATAGGAAAGGGTCCCATTATGTGTTTCAACAGGAGTGCTTTTAAAAGGGCAAAGCACTCTTTCGCAGCTTCTAAAGAAACTCTTCTTTTTTTGACTGGGTAAGGCTTTGTCTGACACATCTTCAGGGACAAGGTCCTCAAAACAGTGCACTGCATTGCAGGATTGGATGCTCGGATACTGCAACAAGTCCTGTGGACGCTGCCGCACTGCAGCTGCCACTTTAGCGCCCACTGTGGATACGGACAGGGGCTTCACGCCTGTAAAGCTTCCTTAAATCCTGGGGGCCTTTCCTTATTCTCAACTGGTTACTCTCACTTGGATGGTGGACCTCAACTTTTTTGTGCAAAAGTGATGGAGCGTGGGTTTATTATTCATGGTTGGCAAGCACACAGCATGAACCTTTTATTTTCAGCTTTTTGAGATGGAAGTAGTAATCATTGTCGTCCGAGAGTTTAACTCCAAAACCCAGTTATACTTATGCCTTTACTCGTTTCGTCAGATCCTTGCTTTCCCTGAAGTGGGTGAACAGCCCTCCTTGAGAGGCATATGCTTTGTGGGCCATGGCTTCCAGCATCATCTGCTTCCCCACTTTCAGAAACGGGGTCCTGATTATTGATGGCATGTTTGCCTCGAAAGATCCTCGAAAGGCCAAAGTGGTAAAAGCAGAGCCTGAATTTTGGACATCTTTGTTATGTTCAGCCTGATTAGTTGACAACGTTTGCATTGGTCAGGAGCATTTTGACCGCTTTGGTTTGCTTTTCAAGATTGAGTGAAGATAAAACATGTGCGCAAAGAAAGAGTTGATACCCCGGAGGTGCCACTGGTCTTTGCAACATTGCAGAAGTTCCGTCACAAACCTCCTTATTTGGACCAGATAATGCAGTGCCATCAGCATTCCATTGATTTTGTAGTAATTCTCTAATCTTTTAAGGGTCAGCGTTTTCTAATAGTCACCATTATGTGAGCTTTTGCTTTCTGGTCACCTGTGAGGAAGGGGACTTTCTTATTCATTGATCCACGAATACTAAGTTTGCAGTGCTTAAGGGCCATGAGAACATGGCTTCTTGCCACAATCGACCAATTTTATGTTGCCATACATGCGTGATAGCACCCATAACCAACAGAACCATACAGTTAAATCTCGTGTAGGAGGCTGGAATTGGCTTTATGGCCAGATCATATCCACCGCTTATGCACAGGCATGTCGGGGATACTCGCTGCATTTCCATCCAGTGTCTTGCTCCTGTGCTCTTTGCTGTAGGCGTGCACGCTTACGGGGAGTGCATGATTTCCCAGAATCATTGCCCACGTGGAGCACGGCTCTTTATGTCATGTACCTCACGCCTACTTACAATCAGTCCTCAGGTTCTTGGCTGGGGACAGAATTTAGGACTTTGTCTATTGGGAGGGAGAGGGGGGGAGGGCATAAGTTCAATCCGGGCTAAAGTCATATTACGTGAATTTCCATGTGTTCATTTGGTAGCTTATACTTTGTTTTGAAGCTCTTGGTGGCAGGTCATGAAACAAGACAGACTCACAACAACTGGCGCATGAGGCAAGAGGGTTATGATGACCAAATGCTTGGTAAAAACGATATTGCACATGTACATAAGAGAATGCGGTCTGAAGTCATAGCTCCTTGCTGTATGCAATGCATCATTCAAGAGCTTGCCAACTTGTGGCAACGTGTTTTGAGACGCCACTGTTTACCATCTTTTGTTGAGGCCCAGGGCTGTCCCCTGGGATCATGGAGCTTGTCTCAGTGAACCCATTCAAAGAGTGTCGCGAATTGTGAGTCATTCAAGGACCCGCCTAGCACTTCGATCTTTTCCTCCTGGCAGGCAGTGCGCTAGAGATGTTCAAGACCATCAGGTTTGTCAGTTGAAGCATAAAGGGAGAGGCAGGCATCCAATGCTGAAGTATGAGCAGATGCCAGCGTTTAGTTGCCCGTGAAGTGTCGCTGTAGAAATGACAGTTCCATCTGCATGCAAATGAGTGTATCTGTTGTTTGAAGTGGACCAGAAGATCTGCACAAAGCTGTCAGCTACGCCTCGATGGTTGTACACTCGTACCCTACATCATGTATTGAAGCACTTGTAATGGAAGCTCATTGCTGCATAGTGACAGTCAAGTGCATTGTTGAGCCAAAGTCAACTTCCCCGGTCCCGCGGAGGTCCAGGGCCTCGGAGGCTGCTGATGCCATGGCGGGAAGGGATTGCATTGCCTCAGTAGTTCCAACCTGGAACCTCTCCTCATGTGTCCCAATTTACTTTTGCGGATGCTCTGACCTTATCATGAGAGAAGCGTTGGCACTACAAAGATGTCTAGAGACCGGCAATTGTTAATTGTGCGAGCCTGAGATACTGTGAGAGGCAGTGCCAGGGGAAGGGGTGCATTGTCCAGAGTTTTTACAACGCCCTGATACCTTTCATCCTCCGACTGCATGCCATGGCTGTCGAAGTATGGTCTGAACTTTGTTCTGTTCGCTTCACACACTCCGTTCTGGTCTGAACCATGACAGTAATCAATGTTTTGTATCAAGACTGTCACCTGCAACACGTGGAACTCTTAATGAGCGTTTTCATATCTTTCAGAAAGCTGTCAGTGGCACGTGACAACTGTCAGAACTCCTTGACATCGATCTTTCCAAGTGCATCTATTGGTCACAATAATATGGTTATGCTTGATCAGATTAGATACGGGTTTGCAGTATACAGCTTCACGCGATCCAACTTAACTTCATGAGGCAAATGGCAAGGAGAGGGGAGTAATGGACTCTCTCTTTTCAGGAGAAGCATTAATGGGTGTCCCATCAGACATGACGGAAGATGGTCTCCTATGCCATCACTGCAGGCTGATCTGCAATGGGGCTTGCACTGTTCCCGACCCCCCCCCCCCCCCACACACACACACACACACAAAAACACACGTACCAGCACTCATGGCCATATTCTGCAGAACATCTCCTTTATAGCTCCATGGAAGACAGCAGTGATTCACACATCTCTCTCTCCGTGTGTGTGTGTGTGTGTGTGTGTGTGTGTGTGTGTGTGTGTGTGTGTGTGTGTGTGTGTGTGTGTCAGACATGAATGTGTGCGCAACCCTGATCGAGGATTTCTGAGCCCATCTTGCCGTTCGGAAGTTTCGAGGGGGGTGGGGGGGGGGGGGAAACCAAAAAAAGACATGCGCACTCCATAACAATAACAGGAAAGACGTATGAAGGAGAAAGGAGGGCACAGTGCAATACGAATTCCAGTATCCAGGTTCTGTACTCGTTACATTCTGCCCTCTTTGGGCAAGCAGACTCACTGTGTGAACAATGCTCTTCCATGAACTCTTTTCAATCCTTTTACCGAAGATGCTTGTCGTGACCCTGAGGCAAACATATCGGTTACGAGCAAAGCACCCTTGCACATCTTCTCAAGTTCACAAAACTTGTAACACTTCCATCAGCTCGTCGCCACTCTGGACCATGTTTACTTCCTTGTTCCCGGACATTTCGAAGACACTTCTATGGCAGAGCCGTCAACATCGGGACTGCCCTGATCTTCTGCCGAGATCTCCCATCTTCCCCTCCCAAATTGTTCTCCCCCTCCTTTCCCCTCAAGCACCTAGCTGCGACTGGCAGCATACATAGCCCACTCGAAATGAGGCCATCAAGTCCTGATGGCACCCCAAACCCGGCATTATGCTTACCTTCTCAAGGACTGCACAGCAAAGGTGGTTGAATATTTAACTGTCAGGCACACGTGGCTCGAGCTTTCCAATAACTAAGGTACGGCATGTATCATGAAGTCTCCTCTAGATTGCAGAATCCCCCCTCCCCGAAGGAGGGCCGGACATCACAATGAAACATATAAATAAAATGCATGAATTAATTTAGAACAAAATTGTCGTTCCCTCGATTTCTCGCAGGATCTTGGTCACTCGAAGTTTTAGGCCCCTCAATATACCGCCGCTCAATTGCACTTGCACACAGCCTAAGCCTACGGGGCATAGCTAGGTGTTGCTGGTATGTTGCTGACTCAACACCATGTGTTGGTCGGCCCTTCCTTCAGCCACGCTGGCAGACATATGATCTGACAGAGCATGATGTATATTATGGCTTGAAAGAAGATCTCTGAACATTTTGGCTGCTGGACATTCGCTGCCGATGGGTCTTCTAACAAGCTCTTCACAGGTACATGTACACCCATGTGAAAACAGATGCATGCCGACAAGCCATGGAAATCAGAGACCTCTGAAAGGGCCATGTCTTGAACGCACACAATACACTAAAAACACGACATGATGCAACGCAAACTAACAGAGCCGTACAGGCGAGGCGTTCGCTTTGCATTTTGCTTTGCCTGAATCTTTCACACGATCGACCCAGATGTTGTCGAGCGTGAGAAGCTCGGTTTCAGGCGAGTGTCACCAGATCCACAAGAATTGTGGATGTGGTCCTTTTTTAAATAAAATAAACCCCCGTAAAAAGGGGATAAGGAAAGAAAATGCGGGAAAAAAAGGGGATAAAAAAAGGAATTTGGAAAAAAGTTGGAAAGTGTAGTGCCCTTTGCTCTTCTCCAACACACGCACTCTCTCTTGAGTTCAGCACATAGATGAATGCCCCAAACGCTGGGGGTTCCACCAACTAGAGTTCCCATCCTGAAGGCCACATCTGTAAGGTTCTAAACATTTGTCCTCGCCACTCTCAAGATGTGCCTTCAGGGTCAACTCAGTCCAAAGCAGGACCAAAAAGAATGTAGCACACAAGCCAACAGGGTCGGTTACAGCCAGCCAAGGTCCGGAATGTCTTGGACCAAGTGCGGCCAAAAAGAATGCTGGAGCACATGATGAGGAGTAGTCCGGCTGTACAGGGCAGGCAGCACGCCAGGCAGGCAGACCAACACTGGAATATTGATTGCCTCCTGCCACTGAGAAAGCCATTCGTATGGCTTACCACCAAGAACAGGCCGAAAGCCACATGGTCTGGCACAAGAAACTGGCTGCCTCTGCTCTGTAGGGTGCCGCTCTTCGTGCGAAGCCTTTCATAAACAACAAGAGAGACTTTCCCAAGCTGCTATTGCTACTTGCCTGCACACGCACATACTGTAAGCTGCTGCAATACAAGTCCTTTTCGAAATGTAATTGGCAAAAACAGAAGTTCCAGTGAGCAGGGCGGGATCGGAGGACAGGCCACAAGCATTGGCCAGTGTACAAGTACACACACACACACACACACACACACACACACACACGTGTGCGTATGCGCGCGCGCGCGCGCACGCACTCTCTCTCTCTCTCTCTCTCTCTCTCTCTCTCTCTCTCTCTCTCTCTCTCTCTCTCTCTCTCTCTCTCTCTCTCCCTCTCTCCCAGTCTCCCTCTCCCTCTCCCTCTCCCTCCCTCTCCCTCCCTCTCCCTCTCCCTCTCCCTCCCTCCCCTCCCCCCCTCTCTCCTTCCCCCCCCTCTCTCCCTCCCCCCCCTTTCTCTCTCTCTCTCTCTCTCTCTCTCTCTCTCTCTCTCTCTCTCTCTCTCTCTCTCTCTCTGTCTCTCTCTCGAAGTCCCCTCCATAGCCACACATTCACACCCACCCACCCACCCACCCACACATGCTACCCCCCCCCTTCCCCTTTGCCACAACAGATGTCCCTATCAGGGCTCCAATCCCCCTACTTGGTGGGCACGAGTGAAAGAGTGAACTCAGACTGCTCCCAACACTTTACAGCACCACCTTCCACCTTCCATCATCCTTCCATTCTTCTTCATTTCTGGTTCCCCTCTTATTTTCAGCTTCAGGAAAGATCCCAAACCTGCTGGTGGGTAGGCAAGGGAGAGTGGGATAGGTTACCTAGCCCCTCAGCAGATGTCTGTGTTGCTGCTCAGAAAGCAGTTTCCTTCCAGGATCTGCAGAAACAGAGGCTTCTGTTCCCCACTCAGAGCCTCCACCACTCAGAAGAGTGAACTGGACTCCAGTTGCAATGTCACCTTGCTTGCCGTTGGTGTTCACCAGCCCGTACGAGTGTACCTGCAGATCACCACCCATGCCGCTCAATTCAATCCAGGGGGGAGAGGAAACACAAGAACAGCAACAGTGTCAGGAGCAACAGCAACAACGGCAGCAGCAACATCAAGCAGGACGAAATAGGAGGAGAGAACAAGAGGAGAGCAGAAGAGTAGTAGAAGTAAGACTAGGAGGCGGAAGAGGAAGAGGACAAGAATACGAAAGAGACGAACAAGAACGAGGAGGAGGAGCAGGAGAATGAGAAGAAGAAGGACGACACCCATTGCAACAACCGACAGGGTTTGGTCTGATTGGCAGCCAGTAAGAAAAAGGTTGGAAGGGGGGCAGGGCAGCACCTCTTGTCCGCTCTCGCTCTGGAAGAGGAAGTCCCAGGGGAGATCGGGGGTGGGGTTGATTTCCCAGGCGCTGCCCCACGTGTTGTACAGGTCGAGCCAGCTTGTGTTTGGACCCCTCATTTTCACTGCCTTGATTGATCCGAAACTTGCTCCTTTCTGTTTGCCCCGCCCACAAATGAGCCTCTCAGCCTGGCTAGCTCGACAGCGCCACCTTGCGAAGCCCCTCGTATTGCGGACGAAGTGCAAGGCTGGGCACACACAAAGCAAACAATGGCCGCACACTATGACTCGCAAGGTATAATTAGGAGTCCTAGCACAAAAGGTCTCACAAGTGGCTATGAAGGAAGCTGAAACACCTGTTAGCATCTCCACAGGGCAAAGGGTATTGAGCTGGTAAACATCTTGAACCACAACCCGATCACGTGCACACCATGCAGGCTACTTCTGCTCCACCTGGTGTGTTTTGCGACCACAATTTTGCAACAAGAACACTTTTCCCTCCGATTATTTTTTGGGGGCGGGGGGGGGGGGGGTGTGGAAAGAACACCTGTTTACTTGGATTTTTAAAAAGAATGTAGAGTGTATCCTACCCAGTGGATATTTACAGGTGGTGGGCAAGACCAATAAGAAGAGGGGGAAAGTGGGGAACGCAGGTCAGGAACTTTCGGGTCCACGGTCGTGACAGGGGACGCGGAAAGAAGGGGATAGGGGGATAGGATGCCGGGGCATGATAAGTACCTCCACAACGACACGCAGCCAGCTGCCAACACCAATGTTCACGTCCAAATTCATGTTGATGGGTTCAGGAGGAGTGCACTCCACTCTTCTGTACTGAATATTGATGCGCCCCAAGTGCATTGGCGAAATCTGTGCACAGAACACTAATTTATATGTTTGGGTTTAAACGGAAGGGGGAGCAATACTACTGGTCCCAATAACTAGGTTGGCTTGCCAGCGCCATTCTTGAAGTGCTGGGTCTAGTTTGGAAGCATGCATATTGCATGTCTCAAATACCAACATCAATACCAGGACAACACTGGTGAACAGGTTATGTATACACCTGTTAACTATGGGCAAACCTTTTAATGTAAAGGGATAACAGAAGCACAGACATTCAGATAGCACGATGAGTAAGAGCTGGTTTCTGCTATTGCTACTTATCGACTGAAAAATACTGTCAAACAACCACTGCCATCCTTCAAATACCAGACCTTGGAAGGTTTCAAATACCCAATCATGTACATTTAAACTGATACAGGAAGGATAGTGGAAGCTATTTCTTTTAGTGCTTACGGTACCTTGTCAAATGTCAGTGCTTGTAGGTCAATATGGTCTGCCTCACACTCTGGGCACGAGTCTGTGATAGTGATAACTATTGGGCCAGCATCGTCTCTGCACCGACCCTGCAAGAAACATCACAGAGTTTAATTGGACTGAAAGAGATCGTGTCACCAAAAAAACCCATGAAACTGTCTAGCCCACACGTTTGATAACTACAGGAGACACCCATATTGTGCATAAGTGATCACCAAAAGAAGTCCCCATGCTACCTTCTTTTCTCATGACATCCTTTTCTTTATCCCCGATTTCGGCATGGCCAGTCGCAGACCAGTTCCAGTTGCCAACACCAGAAGTTTTCTGATAACAATGACATCCCCATGACTAATTGCTCAAGTCTCCCACAACAAAGACCCATGGATCTCATACACGCACATACAACCCAGTCCTGACTACTGGTGGGGCTCACCCCGAAATCCCCTCCGTTATCTACACATCGAATCTCGTAGCACGTTCCACAGGCTTTGCTGGGAATAGACTGTGAGAACCGATTCGCGGGAGAGAATGCTCCAACACTCCAGTAGGGATAGGATCCCCGGTCCATGTAACCATATCCACATGACCCCTGCGAGCGGCGCGTCGTGAGCGTCAGGATCCACTTCCTGATCTACTGATAGATGGAGCCTCTAACCAATACAGCAACAGTGATAAAAGGATAGTACTCACATCTTTGGTCCCAAAAGATGGCGAATACGGGTCCATTTTGTCATACGCCCCGCCGTAGTTCGTGGCGATTCCATCTACCCAGTCACTCAGTGCTGAGCCTCCAGACCCCGGTCGTATTCTCAAGATAATCAATGCACTTAAAAATGCTACTGACTTACTGGCAAAGTATACCATTTTCAACACTTGAGCACCAGAAATGGTCCTGATGATGCGACGTCAACTTATCTCTGACAGGCCAGATGCACCTTGTTGAACGGCTAAACCGAGTTAAACGAAAGTATCAAGGTACAAGGCTACAGATACAAGTCTCCTGAAAGCGAAAGGATGGCGTTTGTAACCTACATTGCTCTCGCGGCTCAGCGTCAATCATGTACCGCTCATGTTGCTCCGCCCAGTCAGTCATCGAGCACCAGGTGTCGGGCATAGGTCCGAACTGTCGCTGAGGGTCGAGAACGTTATGTTCGAGCGTTCATAGTTCCCGGACTTTTCCCGGTTTGGAGGTACGCCCGTACGCGTACAATTAAGTCCAGTTCTAGGGAACTGGCCTTTCACCCGCAAAGGTGCCGTTACACGTCACACTGTGCATGCCTTCTTCTGCAGGAGCAGCAAGATTCAAACCGCCAGGCAACCCACAGTCTTACCCAGAATATCTGTTTGTAGAAATATCCACAAGTATGCTAGCGATGTACTCGTGCAGCAGCTGCAAAGTCGGTGAAAGCGCATTTTCGCACCAAAATAATGCACAGAGGGTAGTCGTGCTACCAGCTCTGGGGCCCAGGGCTGGGTGTCAGACCCCAGGCCAGACCTCGTGACGCCGACTTGGTCGTGGCCACCTGACGGGTGTGCCATGTCAGCATTCACATGTGTTTCCGATCCTGCCGCCCCCCCCCCTCTCCCTCCAAAAGGGCGGGTGCCAGATTCCAAGCTCAGCCACATACATGGATGCACTGGAACTTCCAGCCGGCGTCTCGAGTTCCCGTCACAAAAGAGTGAAGTTCCCGTCTGTTTGTAGACGGCTGATCCTGCTGGGCCGAACATACTAACGGCTGGCTAATGAGTAGTGCAAGCGGCAGATTCCTATGACACTTCGCCATTGACAGACCTGAGCTACATAATGTTAAGAGTGAGGCCTATCCTAACCGCATTGACAGACCTGAGCTATTTGAGCCTATTTCCTATCATGAGGCATCCACTAAGCGGGGGTTTTCTTCCAAGAAAACATCTGCTCTTCTTCCTACGACACGGAAAAAAGTGCGACAAAGAATGTGAGCCTCCTCATACTCCACCACCACCTCCTCCTCCTCCTCCTCCTCCTCTCCTCCTTCCTCTCCATCACCTCCTCCTCCTCCTCCTTCACCTTCACAACAGATTTTAGTGTGAAAAATTGACTGTGAATAGTTCCGTGCCTGACGTATGTTGTCCTCCAGCAATGTATACGGCCTTTCATCGACGTTGGCAGCTTCTTTGAGCACTTTCTTGCCAACCATTAGGTGTTTAATAAGGAGGTGCAAGATGAGCCTACCCAAGGTGTTATACAGGACAAACAGATCTTGTGTAACGTGCAGTTTTACTAACGTGCAGTGCACCAGTGGGATTTCCTGGGGTGCGCAATCGTAGGACAGAGGACAAAGGATGTAGAGGAGCCAGGGCAGACCCTGTGTAGCAGTTTAAATGTAATGCAGGCTCCTCTGTATAAGCAAGGGTTACGTGTGAAGCTGACCGTGTGAACAGCCCCAGCACAATGTTCTGCAGATATC
>KV908414.1:398149-425649 GCA_002005505.1 Botryococcus braunii
GGATTGGGCGATGATGGAAGGGCCCAGGGTGAAAGGTGAAGGGTGAGGGGCAGTCGCGAAGGGTTAGAGTGGGATGGTGAAGGGTGAAGGGGAGACGGGAAGGGTTAGGGTGGGAAGGTGAAAGAGGAGGGGGAGACGTGTACCGTCAGGGGCAGACTTGAAGGGTTAAGGTAACAGGCGAAGGACTTCAGCGCAAGGGTTTAAAGAATGAGGGAGAAGGGCGAAGGGTGAGGGTGAGGAGAGGCAAAGGAGCAGGGTGAGGTAAAGAGTTGGGGAACTGGTTAAGAGGGTGAGAGGGTAGAGGATGAAGGGGAGGGTGAAGGGTGAGGGTGACAAGCAAAGGGTTCTGGTGAGAAGTCAGTGGTCAGCGTAAGGTAACGGTCGGGTGAGTCAGGGCAAGGGAAGGGAAGGGAAGGGTTATGAACGGAAAGCATCAGCGTGTGAGGTGAATGGATCACCACTCTGAGAGATGAAGGGTTAGTGTTAGGTGAAATATGAAAGTGCAAGGGAAAGACTCTGGGGGTGATGCCAAGGGTGCAACCTGCCAAAATGTGACAGAAAAGAAGGCACACCATTATCAACAGCATCGACGCCGTGAATAAAGTTCTTATAGACTGCCGTGTACACTGTGCCAACTTCAGGGCTCTCCACCGGCAGACCAAGAAGCTCCGCAATGATCTGCTTCCCAAAATGCTTGTACACCAGCCCTGCTGATGATAACTTTGTCTCGAAGCCTGCCCATGCATCAACATGGAGTCTGGGGTTGCCAGCCAGAACAGCTCTCTCCCTCAACACCTTTGGAGCCAGTGCCCGGGCCAGCGCTCTGTGTCCCCCCTCCCCTCTCTTTCCCCACCTCCCTCCCTCCCTCCCGCCTCCCTCCCTCCCTCCCTTCCCCCCCTCTCTCTCCCCCTCCCTCCCTCCCTCCCTCCCTCCTCCCTCCCGCCCTCCCTCCCTCCCTCCCTCCCTCCCGCCCTCCCTCCCTCCTCCCTCTCCCTCTTTCTCACACCCCCTTCCCCCCCCCACACACACCCCACATTTGCGCGCGCATGCACACACGCCCCCTAACAATGGCAGACACATGGGAGGATAGAAATGCTGAAGGGGGGGGGGGGAAGGCTTCTCAATGTGAAGGACGTCAGCTTGATTGTTGCAAAAGCACTAACAAACCCAGAGGCACGCACAAAAGGTTGTGAAACGCACAACACAGCGAAAGGTAAGAAAAACTGCAAGAAAGCATTCCTGTCAGGGACTCCATAGCCAGTCGCACTCACCCCACCGAAATCAAGCGAACCTAATCAAACACAAACACGCCACATCTTCTTTACAGGAGAATCCAGCAAGCAGAGTATCAAGCCGACAAGCTTCAGGGGACTGCCATGACATTGAGTTTGTAACCAGTGTTATGTAAGGAACGACGCAGGGACAACTTACCGTTACCAAAACTTTCATCGAAGCCCCTCTGATGGTGGTCAAAACGGAGTGTTCCTGCGCGCACACATGCATCACGAGGCAAGCCCATGTAGGTCAGGATACAAGTCGTTGTTGGGAATGTAGAGTCCACTTCAAAAAACCAAAGGAAAGAGAAAAGCGGCACTCTCCCAATTTCAACCTTAGAGGAACCCGGAAGGGATTGCAAGATAAATAGATCACAGCCCTTGGACAATGCGGGAGCCACTGCATGAGAACAGCGGGAACTCCACATGGCAACCAGCGTGTTATGCCATGAAAAGTGGTCCTCCCTCTAACCTAGTCATGCAGCTCCGCTCACATACCCGATTTGCAATCTGGCTGTCACGTGTGCACTAAAGTGGCCACTCACATCCCCCCAACACAATCAGGCCATCACAGGTGCACCAACATGGCCTGTGCACCAGCAGATGTGACGGGATTCGGGTACCTCTGCATGCAAGTGCATGTGTGCAGTTGCACACACACACACACACACACACACACACACACACACACACACACACACACACACACACACACACGCACGCACGCACGCACGCACGCACGCACGCACGCACGCACGCACGCACGCACGCACGCACGCACGCACGCACGCACACACACACACACACACACACACACACACACACACACACACACACACACACACACACACACACATCTGAGTTCGCCACACATATACAGCTCCCACCTGGATCGTAGGTTCCACCCACATCAAGTACAATGTCACATTCTGCCAGTTTGGTTGGATCCCGAGTCCTGACAACCTCTGCCTCTGGGTACAAGAACCTCTTCAAAAGGAATACCCCTGGCATCCATGCCCCAAAACCACACAACCCATCAATTATTAGCACTTCATGTAGACCAATCACATGCAGCCATAGACGGGCATTCCCCTGGGGCACTCATCACTCCTTTCCTCCCATATTCCGGCCCCCCGAGTACTTCATAGCAGGAAGGGGTATCGTCTTTCAGGTGCGGCCCAACACGTATCAAAGCAGTACGGCATAGAAAAATGAATTGCCCCTTCCATTAGCAAAGCGGAATGAAACATTGCATAGCGCTGCCTGATCATGCCCGTGGAACTAGGACATTCCGTTTCAAAACAGACGGTGATGTACCTAGAGCCTCATCGCAATGAAACTTTCCACTGTGAGTTCCAATCTTCATTGGCATTGCTCTTTTCAAGCTTGGACCGCTGGCTTGGGACATAGACAAGGAGTTGCAGTGCACAGAGCCGATCCTCACGAAGTTCAAGCGAACTTCGGAAAGCAGGCGAGGCACTAAAAACATTCCATTGCTACAGACACTATCTATGCAGTATGGCAGCCGTGCTGTGGAAATGATTTCATATGGCTAACACTTGGACGTGGGCTTCCCACCGGCGTGGTCCCTCTGGTCCCTGGTAAGGTACGCAGTTAAGTGTCATATACCCCTGTGCATACACCCCTCGTCTCTCGAACAGGCAGCGCGCCACACGCATAAGAAGACATGATATGCTTTACAGGGAAAAGTGACATATACCAGCCTGATATGCTTTGCTGTTCTTCTCAAGAGCTGGTTATGCCTTTTGTAAAGGTCTGCCTGGTTATGGTTTCAACCCTCCCACCCGCGTTCATGCTGATTTTGCAACATGGCATTCACGGCACAGGGTCTACGTGTTAAATATATTTCACCGTTCTTCAAAAAAGACGCCTAAAAGGAGAACTATGGCCTCCGGCAAGGAGTGCACCAAACTTAATCATGCATGACACATGCTCTTGAACACGAGACCACCAATGGCCGACGGCACATGACCCGCTCCTGGTCTCCCCCGGCAGCATCACAATTGCCCCAGTGCCTGTTTTCTGAATAACTAACGGGGTATCGGCACTCTTTGGCTTGACCTATTGCATCTGGCCAAGGGCACAAAACAGCAATCCACTCGGCAACGGGCCACCACAATTGCCACGGCCGCATCTTATTGTGGGGGGAACTTTAGGGACCACAGCCATGCGCTTGCTAGACCTTTTTAGGTCTTCTCAAAGAAGAACAATAGGCTGGAAGCATATGCAAATCCTGCTAAGCCTTCCTGCCATCATGGGGCATCATGGGGCAGAAATATTCCTTTCATGGCCCAGTGCTTGGGCTGCATCTTAGGAAAAGGAAGATGGGGGCGGGAGGCCTGAACTCCCACCCCAATACCCCCGGCAGTGTCACTCAGTGGCTAGAATATTTTACACCCTTCCCCCACTAGATCAGTAGAGCAAATGAAACCCTGGAAAACCCTAGAACGAGGATGTTACAGGAGGCCTATACACACATGTATCTCCCCCCCCCCCCCCCAAGGCACCCAACACATCTACTGTACCTGGATAAAGAGAACCTCAAGAACCCCAAATCCCTCCACCATGTATTTATGGGGACTAGTATGGGGTAAGTGTAGGTTCTCAGGTCCGTACCTGTATGTGAGCATGTGGGTGCATCTTCGCCATAACGTGGTCACGTCCGATCACATGCAAAAGCTTTACATCACGTGCGTGCCATTCCGGTACGACCACCTGAGATGACACGAACATTTGAAGAGAGCTTCCCTCCGATTGACAGGGCTTGGAACATGTAATGTTGATTTAAGACCGATCTTAAAACTAGGCTAGTGTATGCCGGCGAGGCGCTTATCCGTGTGGAAGGATGCGGAATTCTAGTACGAGGTCCCGCGCAGGTGCATTAAAGTCTTACAGATTAACGAATTGTCTCTGTTTGTTGCTCTGAATTTTTCATCTACAGCTCGGACCACCGTCTATTGGGAGGGATTGGTGGCAGCTCGTCACTTCCGAAGGACCCTTCGCTCCTATGGACGTGCCGCAACCGGACGTTGGGCCATCATGGTGTGTTTCCGCGATGGAGTATCCTCTGTGAAGTTTTGTAACAAAAAAGAGCTTCACGGGGGCATTGGGGTGCAGTTCTGACAGCTTTGCTAGCTCCTTTCCTATCTGTCGTTAGACAAGAGATTTGCTCATATGCATGTGCCTAATATCTACCTGGTCAGAGCTCAGAAGAATTAGTTTGAGATGCATGGTAAAGACATTTGGAGATGTGTATCAAGGAGAATACCAAGGAAGCCGTGTAACATTGCATTATTATTTCCTTCACATACCGACATATCCGCCTGGAAGCGTTTCACACATATAAACGGCACAAGCCTTCTTTGGCAGAGGCATTCCCATGCCTGCAAGTTACAACGCTGGGTATTGAAGGATGATAACCAAGGCATTTAGCTCCCTGTAGTGTTGAGTGTACGATTCTTATGGTCCAATTCTGGTTCCAATACGAACGCGTGTGCTGAGCATGGTGTTCATTTAACCATCTCTTCAATGCCAAACGTAAAGGTAGTATACCTTTTCTGTTGGCCCAGGCTCCTTTGCTAGAGTCATCTCTGATCTAGCTGGTTCAAGCGTAATCCAAACAATCATCATAAAGGCCTCGACATGTGAAGGATGTACGTATTTTGTTTTATAATTGAGCAGAACGAGTTGCAAAAAAACCTGCTGTTTGAGGCCAACAGGAGGATATGGCATCTTCAACCTGAGAACTCCTTTGTGTCCAAGGAAAGGAACTCCGCTGGAATTTGAAGGAAAGCATCACAATGGATGGTAGACGTTACAGAAGAGTGGGACCAGAACTGGTCGAGGTGGGACTACTTGGCTCACCTGTCTCCCTCCTCTTGCATTCTGTCTGATGATGAAGTTTTTTAGAAAAAGTCCCTAGAGAAAGTTAAAGAAAAAAGAAGAGTGAGAAAGCTTCAGCAGCTACAGCCCATGTAACTCTAAACTGCAGGTGACGGTTCAGAGATTAATGCCAAATTTAATCCTGTGCTGTGCCAGGTTTTTGTGGTCATTTCATTGACTCCCCTGATTGTGTTGTATAATATAACCTAGTATCTGGGCCCCTCAGACTCTTTCTTCAACTGTTGGGTTCCAAGACCATTGGGTTTTGGTGCCGTCTCTCTTGGCTTTCAAGTGTCAGCTTCACAGTGTCAGGCAGCAGATTCTCAGGAGAAAACCCATGTGTACGGGTTCCAAGAGCTGTTGCCCTTCAGGACTGCCTTTCTTTTATTGCCTTATTTTGTCTTGCAAAATGCTGTTTGCCAGATTGGGGTGCAGCTGCAGTGCTCCACAAAACTTATGCCTTGGCGTAATCATCTAGCCCTAACAAGTGTTAGTGGAATCACTCCTGTAGCAACGTCAAACCGACGCCTGTAACATCTTTATGCAACCCATTCTTCTTGATGCCCCCCACCCGACTCTCGGCTTTTAGCTGCGCTGGTACCCTTCATTCTACTTCATGAAGATGATCATGGCTCTCCTTTGCAAGCATGGTTTTGGCTTTCTTTTACTTGGCATTAATTTCTCGTATGCTATTCTTTCCTTGGGCTTCCATTTCTTTGCCCTCCTTCACACATTGTATCGTAGATTTTAGCTGTGCTCGCGGCTCCGCAAAGCCATAGTTTCCTGAACCCTATAGTTGCTCGCCAGGGTGACATTCGGGCGTCGTCATTGTTTTGCCGTGGTTGTCAAAGCCCTTTATCCTATATGGAAAGTGAAATGTAGTTTACGTGTATTCCTTATCTTATGTGGACATGGTCAGATATTCCCAGCCCTATAGCACAGGGGATCTAACGCAATGTTCCAATCGTATTGTCCATTGGGACTCCCCGCTCCCCTTACATGCTTCCATTTATCCTTTCACGCTTCAGCAAGGTGTTGACGACAATATCCTTGGAATTGGCATGAGGATTTCCTTAGCATACTGCTGGAGATGTGCATTGGCTATTATTCATGGGCAGTACCACTGCATTCAAAGCCTATTAGTAATAAACAATAAGCAAAGTGACAGACAAATCGGCAACTGGAGCGGTGATATTTCTGAACAAGTGCCCTGGGTGGAAGGGTTGGTAAATTTCCACGTGGGTGGGGTTATTACATGGCCAAAGGATCTGGCACGCCACTGATAACTTGAAACATTGACAAACAAACAAACAAACAAACAAAAAAAAAAAAAAAAAAAAAAAAAAAAAACTATTGGTGAAAAGTCATGTGAACATCTTGTCCGACCAGATCCAGAACGAACGCTTTCTTTTGATGTGCATGAGACTCACTGGTCGTCAGATAATGATCAAAAGCTCGTCAGATTAAGACGTTCCACGAAAGTTCGACACAATGAGCAAGATTCCCTGAGGCAGAAAGTTACTAATAAGTGGAGCAGGACTTCCCGCATTTCGTTGTGATAGGGCACAAATTTAAAGCTGAGCGCTCGCGTTCGTGGCTAGCTTCCAAGTCAGTAGTGAAATCATAAGCACACTCAGCAGATAGCTTGCAGTGAGTTCGCAGAAGGATGCACTCCAAGCCACTCCTCAGTAGCCAAGAAAGTTTTTAAAGAAAATGGGGGCCTGCTCTTCTAGAGTTCAGGGTGTGCAGCGACAGCTAAAAACATTCAACGGAATATCCAGTGAATGAGTGTGATGCGTCCTATCACCTGGCGTGTGACGTGCCTTACCACCTGCTCTCAGGGACCTCTTCACCTTCCTCAGATTATCGATCCTCGTTCCAGCTGTCTTGCCACTGCCATATCAGCAGCAATAACTACATGCTAAACCAGGATACGATGCATATATGCTTTGAAGCAGTGCTTGAAACACATGCTGTCTTGAAAGAGCAGTGTATGCCTGTGAAATGTCTCTTATCCAGTGGATACATGGTTGCTGCTCATGTGGGCTGGCATAATAGAGCATATGTCAATTTTTTGGGTAGGTGCGAAAGCTCACGAGGGAGCAAGCTGCTGCAGCTGTTGACCGGCTGTGCACTGTGAAGAAGGTAGAAACCAGAAACGAGCTCGAGGCGACACCCGTCAGCGTCCGTTTGGGCTTTGCTCCTGATGCTAAGGGCCGATCCAAAGAAGTCCTGCTACCAGTAAAGAAGGTTGAAAACTCGTATCTCCTCATTGTGTTTCGTTAGGGGTATACAATAGACAAGGTTGCTGGCCATGAAGGGATGACGGGTAAATTTAGGAAGCTCAAAGGAACGTGCAACCAACGCTCAAGCAGCTCAGAAAGTGCAACACAAGGAAAGAGGATTATGGAGGGCCCTGAACTCGTGACACCTGCCTCGTCACCTTCGTAAAGCACATAAATCCGTACTTCCACTAATTATGTTCACTGGACAATCAGGCAGGACCCAAGACATATACCCCATGCATCCACATGGGGACTGCAGTATTGTAAAGGGATGGGCTCAAATTAAAGACCTCGACTCTATGCGGGGTGTGAGAAGGCAGCCGAACAGACAGGCGAACACAACCCCCCCCCCCCAACGCGCACACACGCACACACACGCACACACACACACACACACACACACACACACACACACACACACACACACACACGGACGCACGCATGCATGCACACGCACACACGCACACGCATGCACGAGAGGGGGAGAGAGAGGGGGAGAGAGAGAGAGAGAGAGAGAGAGAGAGAGAGAGAGAGAGAGAGAGAGAGAGAGGGGGGGGGGAGTGGGGGTGTAGGAGAAAAGGGTGAATATTTGGCCCCTGGATTCCGCATCCCTGCATGATGGATTTATGGCATGCGGTTAGAATAGGCTTCACTCTTAATTTTAAAAGGGTGGGATCAGAAGGTGCTTTAGTGGGAACTACTACTTTTGATGCACGAAGTCGGATTGCAGCATCATGTAATGCAGTTGATGACCATGCATACATGCAGGTGACGACGGAGCATAATATTGCAGCCTTGCGGGAGCTTTACGACAGATGCCGCAACTCCAATCTTGTCTCCCAAGTATGACAGAAGTAACGAAATATGCGAAAATTGAGGATGTAGTTATACCCCGTTACACATACTGGTTCGATGGTCATGACAGTGCGTTTAGCATCTCACTTGCAAACGAACTGTCTGAAAATTTGTCACACCTCAGATCAGCCCGGGAGACCTTTAAAAGTCATGCTACACGCGCCAAGTTCATTTTCTTCCTCTATCCAGTTAAGTTGAAGCAGCCCGTGGAATAGTGGTGGCGGCGGCCGCGGTGATAAGATCTTCGACCGTGATGGCCCAAGTCATGTGGCTTCTGCTCCCAACATGGCCCAGAACGCACGACACTGCCCGGTTGCTTTGACTTTCACATTAACCAAAAAGCCAGAGCATTTATGCGCAAAATGGATACGCCAGGACAGACAATCCAGCGGCCCAAGCATTACCACCAACACTTTCATATTTTCTTTCTCCGGCTCCATGTCCTCTGGTGCCCGCCTTCTAGACGAAATCTCACCTTCCATTCTGCTACTCCTTCCTCCTCCTCGGTTTGCCCATCCTCCTTCGGGTCGTCGCAGTACTTGACTTCTGCTTTGCTCCCAGTCCGAAGCGGAATCATCACCAGGGGAAGCTGACGAGGGCTGAGAGGTGATCACATTGGGCCGCAGGCAGCATTGCACAAAAAGTATATGCAGTCATTGCGCCCGGCAGCCAAGAAGCTCAGGGATGCAGACTTGGAGGATCATCTGCGGAAGATGGATCTCTTACACAAAGGCATGGGTGTGGGGCAAGCCTGACTTTGGAGCTGGGGCCCCGCCCCGGGGGGGGGGGGGGAGGTCCCCTAAGTATAAACACACATATTTGCAGTTGCAAATAGTGTGCGAAAGGTTTGCGCTGTTTTTTAAGATGTGTCCAATGGGGTTTCACCCTGTGTTACACGTGCCCAAACACGTGTTTTGGATTCCTAGGGTCTTGAGCCAGTGGAGGCCTGCAAAACGTGGATTTCTAGGGCTTTGAGCCAGTGGGGGCCTGCAAAACGTGGTCAGTCGTTTGAAGCCCGGAACACGTGCCGGTTTAGAATTGGTCAGGCGGCGATGTGCGGCTTTGAATGTACAGCCGCCAACATAGCTGTGCTTGTGTGCATGTTGATCCCAGCGCTGTTCTGACGACGCCAACTCGTGAAGATTTAGTCAAAACAGTGGCTGCAGCCTGCTTGCCAGGGGATATTCCATGAGGACGTTCGTCTTGTGTGGAGAGTAGTGACCGTTCACACACACACACACACACACACACACACACACACACACACACACACACACACACACACACACACACACACACACACACACACACACACACACACACACACGCGCGCGCGCACCTGGAGAATGGGAAGAAGACTCGGACCTTGTGGAACATCCTGTCGACCTGCTCCTGCGCAGCACTTTGTTCCGCCCAAATGGAGAAGGAACGGTGGAAAACGCTGAAGATGCGGAAACGAAGCTAGCCGAATCCGGAAGAATTGCCCTGCCCCCCTGCGTGAGCGTGCGCAGCTATTCGTGTGTGTGCGTGTTTGTGTCGCATGCACCCGGGCGGGTTAGGGGGGGGGGGTGGGGAAGTGGCTGATGCATTGGATGTGGCTTCATATTAAAGATTGAAAAAAGGTGGAACCATGATGAATGGAGACGGGAGAGATCTCCATCTGCCTGGTTTGGCTACCGTTGAAAACTGCTTGGTTTGCCATTGCATTTTTGTATTCGGGAATGCGCAGGAACTGATACGATTTCATGACCCTGAACGTTTATGAATCTAACACATCAGCAGCCAATTCTCGTCCTTTGACTCGTGGATTCGGGCAACGTTGTTAAAAGTGCTTTGACATGTGTATACGCTTAATACCTGGTGACCTCTTCGTCTTCCAAGCACAGACCCGTTTCGTGCTTGAGCCAGGTTGTGGGCTGATGTTTTCTGAGCAAAAGTGCAAGACAGAGGCCACAGAAAACATTAGAAGTAGTTACAGCGCGAGCAATGCTGCCAAAGGTCGTAATAAGATCGCCACCCAATCGCCATTGGCCAGTGGCAATGGTGAGTACTTCCTGGCGAGGCCATGGCAAGTCAAGGTTGAGTCGCCAAAGGCTTGTTAGTAGCACGTCGACAGAGTACTGCAACGTATCAACGTACGTTGTAATCGTGTACGTAGCTGGCCAGCTACGTAGTAATTATACGAATACGACGCTTCCTGAGGTCCTCATAAGAAATTTTGGATGCACCCATATGGTCGGTGCGGAGGCAAGAACTTGACACACATGTAGGACTAATACTAATGGCGTTTCAATATCAGTGGGACGCCGTGGGTGACAGCTACCAGTATACTTACGTAAGATCGGTGACGGTGGGCCCTAGCTACATGGTGGGCGACGATAAGAAACTACAGCAATGTGCGCGTATATGTGAGTTCAGCGAATAAGGGAGCGAGCTATCAAAAGTGAGATGAGGTCGGGATGGTGTTGAGTCGACACGGTCGAGCGTCTGGTGTACGTCCGTCACTTGAAGACAAGTACGTGGAGATTCTCCACTGCAGATAAGTACGTGGAAAGGAAGAAAATAAATGAAGAAGAAAAGGAAACGAATTACATCTGTCCAGCACACCGGGCGTGCTGAAATGCAAACGGGTGGACTCCACCGTATGGATAAGTCAAATTTGGATTTAACGCGCTTTGAGTACTCCAAAATTGTGGTGCTAACAACTTATCAAAGAATTTCCAATGGCCGCCTTGCCAAGACCAACCGCACCCAGTACGCGTCAGAAACAATATTAACATTAACAGACCTGATCCTCTTGCCAAATGAACCACCTCAGAGAATGAATTCACAAATCACATCAGAGACCAAGATGCGTAGGAAAGCAAATGCGCATTTGGTAGGGGAATAGCACCATTTTATTATCCATTTTCCTGCTCTCGAGAACTCGCCCCAGTTTGCGAACGATACCGGCATGCGCCCCACCACACATGTCACAGAGGCGCCGCGCACGGGGGATACTGTGTTGTCTCCCTGTGTCTGCGGGTAAATCCTAGCAGGCTAAGTGAACCCACAAATGCAGAGAGAACAGTCTGTCTCTTTGCATCATTCTATTTCATGCGGGCCATCGAAGATAAGTGCATAATGATCTCAGCCCTCCATGGCCCTTCAGTGCTAATCGAGGAGCGATATACAATTTCTCCCCGGGAAGCCGCTGCACTTGAGTAAGTATTGCCATAAAATTATCCATATATATGGATTTATGGATATATCCACCCTTTGTGGTCCCCGACAATCAACGGGTAGGGGTATCCAGTTGGCGGTTCATGGTGCGCATTACAGCTGCCCACACTGGTAATAGGTATATATACGTAATATAGTACCCCTAAAGAAACACGAGTGCCTCAGTAAACTACAGTACGTATGCTAGCAAACATTCATATGGTCCTCAGGTAGGCCACAAGCGAATCCCAAAACGTTACCATTTTCTACAGGCGTTATGGTCTGAGCGGTTGGATGTGGAGACTGCCCACTGGAGAGAAGTACGTGGAGACCGTCGACGTCAAGAGACGGTCACTGGAGACTCCAGGAGACACTCCTGGTCCTGGAGAAGACCGGGAGACTCTCGTCACGACTCCAGGAGACTGGAGACTCTAGGAGACACTCCTGGTCCTGGAGAAGACCAGGAGAGTCTCGTCGTCCTGGAGGAGTCCTGGAGACCGTCAAGAGACCGTTACCTAGCAGGACGAACCCAAAAATATACGTAGCCCACGAATCGTAAGCTCCGATATTCTAGAGCTTTAAAGTTGCTCGACACCAAGAATAGTCCGCCCGACATTTTTTATGATGAATCTGGCCCTTTTGTAGGATCGTCTCCTTCTTACGCCGCGGTAAGCCTGCCTGACTGATGACAAGGTAGTGAAAGGTATCTCCGACAGGTGTGTCATCCGACGCAAATGAGGTTGTTCCAGGACAGTTGAAGCAGAAAATTTGATGAATTTATTATAGTAGCCCAGGAGGATGTTGGGGGATCACAGAGACAGCACCGCATTTAACAGGTTCCTGCCGGGATCCCCTCAGTGCACTGAGTCAGTACTACTGACACGCGAAAAGTTCTAGAGGTCAATTGACGAGACGACTCCATGGAATATTTGAAAAAGATTTGGAGGCTCACCTGGCCTGGGTTGGGATTGAACCCTCTTTGGAAGGTGGATCCTTCGGTGGGTGCTGAGATCTAGGTGCGCTGTCGACCACGGGCAGTATTTCGTAAGTCAGGAGCTATTCCTATCAACACGTACATTTGTAATTCGTATATGCGTTAATTTTGAATCTGATCCAGACAACAGTATCGAGTGTACATCCTGCAGGCGTGAAGGCTACTATTTCTAGGAGTTCTGAAGAAAACACGACAGGCAGAAGGCCATTTACTGTCAACAATTACAGACCTTCACCCAGTTACATATGTATACGTAGAATTAGATTTCATCCAACTATTGTGTCTATGTATATATCCTACATTCTATTTGGTAGTATTGTATGTATCATCTTCTACTTCGAAATAGTACGAGGCTCGTTGCAATGCCGATTAGCTCCAGCAGGGAAAGAGAAAGCAGGGTTATGGCTGCTTATGTTTAAAATTCCATCGAGAAGGGATATCCCTTTGCCCCTCTGCTATCTGCGTAACCGTTCCTCCAGGTCCTGCAATAGGACAAGCGCTTCCTAGTGATGGCCTGCACTGAGGCCCATAGAAGGAGATGCTCCTCATCATTACCCTCTCGAACAGTAGTTGCAAATGTTTGCAGAACGCCTTATTCACTTTCTCCAGATCTCACAACATAACACACTACTCCTTCAGTATTTGAAATTCGGAGTACACACTTTGGCTCAAGAACACCGCTTGCAGGTGGCCAAGGAGCTTTACGTAACGCTTTTGAAATCTGTATACAGATTTTAGAAAGTCATGGGGGACTCACAGGCAGCATGCCCGGGGGAATCCGTTTCTGCTTCATTGCCAGAAGGCGTTGCTCAAGAGAGCTTGGGAAAATGTACTCAGGATGCAGAACACGCAGTTAAAAGCCGTCAGCAGCATGTACCAATGCTTGGTACCAGAAGGCATACGGTACCGGTACTGGTACCCCAGAGAGAGCAGTCAGGTAAACCCAGTTGCATCTAACGAAATAAATATATCCTAGAATTCTCTTTCCAAATGTAAAAAGCAGTCGCTTCCAGTAAATAAAAGATATTGATAATTGCTTTTTACCTTTAGAACTCAGCCGAGTCATTTCCTGGATCTATAGGGCGTCCAATCCCTGGCCCCACCTGACTAAATTTGTATTTGCTAGATACGACTAAAATAAGCAGCACAAGTGTGCTCAGATTTGTGCGTCCATTCTTGTGTCCGTGCAGGTGCATTTGTGAGTGTAAGAGCACGCGTCCATTCTTGTGTCCTTGCAGGTGCTTTTGAGTGTGTGTGTGTGTGTGTGTGTGTGTGTGTGTGTGTGTGTGTGTGTGTGTGTGTGTGTGTGTGTGTGTGTGTGTGTCTTTGCGCGCGCGCAGAGCATATGCAAACACTGGTGTGCATATTGCTTGTCATTCACATCGAATGCAACTGTGCTACTTTGTCTGTCCATGTAAAGGCAAGTCTGCGTGCATCCGTCAGAGCAGACCTGTACATACGAAGGACATATGTGCTCTGGCCATATAGGAAATCAGGAAGTCTTTCCCATTGCATGAACTATATGGTCAGAGATGTTAGCTAGGCATTTTCGTACATTCAGATTTCTCACCGGGTGATAAAGATTGTTAACTCAAACGCTACGCAGAACTGGTTTGTTCCAGTCCAAAGGCTTCACTGTGTGTTGCCCTGGATGGCGCAGCAAAGATGCAACTGTAACTTGTCTCTCCTACGTATTTAATCAACACTCCTGGAGATCCATGTGTCTGTTATCAAGTTTTTGAAGCTTTTCCCCAGCTTAGTCAGGCTATTGAAGCGGCCTTTCCGATACAGGGACACTACAGACTAGGAACGTGAGACATAAGACGTGCCGTACTCGCATGTCAGGAATCGTGGCCATTTTACCAGACGCACGAGGTGAATCGAGTGAGGAACTCACAGATGCAAAATTGGGAGACGCTTTCAACTGTGCAACCACCTCCAATGACTTCGTTCCCGACCTGTATATCCGGCCGACAGCTTGTTTCAGCATGTTGTTGAAGTCCTTACAAAGGCCCGGTGCAGCGGCAAAGCACCTGTAGTGCTGATCTGGGGCAGCTTGGGAACGGGAAAGACCAGTCAGGCAAAAGATATTGCCTTTTATTTCGCACACCAGTCAGGTATGAGCGAGTACCAGCCTGCAGATTATTGACTGAAAGGTGCAATTGCCCCTCCGTTTGCGCCTGTGTGTGTGTGTGTGTGTGTGTGTGTGTGTGTGTGTGTGTGTGTGTGTGTGTGTGTGTGTGTGTGTGTGTGTGTGTGTGTGTGTGTGTGTGTGTGCATGCGTGCGTGCGTGCGTGTGTGTGTGTGTGTGTGTGTGTGTGTGTGTGTGTGTGTGTGTGTGCAAATACAAATACACATATACACATATGCATATACACATATGCACTTGCTCAGGAAGCTTCTTTTAAGAGGCATTACACATCCTGCATAAGTGAGAGATTACGTGCGCGTGCACATGCATGTGTCTGGCTGTGTGTGTCTGGGAGGTGGGGGGGGGGGGAGAGAAGGAGGAGGGACGGGGAGGGGCGAGCCGGGGGGTGGGAAGAGCATTGCTGACAGCGATTTGCTGTTATCCCGGTCTGTCAGCCTGCCCGCAATGTTCTCATGGGCAAGGTGGCGACTGTGTGAGATTGGTATTGGGAATACAGTGCACTTCCTGCCAATGTTACACGCCGCAAGCCACCAGGCCTGGAGTTTGAATTACTGATCTTGGTTTTGGCGGCTACAGATCTGGCCAAGTGCTTTCCTGATGGAGTTTTCCACCTACACTGCGGACAGAAACAAGACTACAAAGTAACAAACAAGCATCGTGAACTCCTGAACATAATCCGGGGCAAGTATGCAAACTACTTGGACCCCACAGACCTAGAAGAGCAGCCCATCAGCACCAGACAGTTGCAGCGGGAGCTTAGGGGCCGCAAGTTCCTCATCTGGCTGGAGAATGTGCCGGATGGTGCCAGCCTTGTGGAGGACTGTTGCGTGGAAGGCTTTCAGGGAGCGCTGCTGGTCACGGCACTCACACCCAATGCCTGGGCAAAGCTGCCGGACAGTCAGATGGTGCACATAAGTTCCGACAGATTTTGGGCTGCGGCAGAGAACATAGGGGACCGGATTGGCTCAAAGGTTTTGACGGCAAGGGCGGCCAACGACAAGCAGAGGGAAACCTTTCCCCCTGGGTGTGAGGTCGGTGGCAACCAGCTTCCTCGGACAGCCATGCAGAAAACTCTTCACAAAGCATTTCCGTGCCACATTGTTTCTCTGCTTCCCTGTCTCTCCATCCCTTTCACCTTCTCTCCCTCCCTTTCCCCTCCCTTTCCCCCCCCTTCCTCTTCCCTCTTTCTATTATTCTCCCCTCCCCCATCTCTCTCTCTCTCTCTCTCTCTCTCTCTCTCTCTCTCTTCTCTCTCTCTCTCTCTCTCTCTCTCTCTCTCTCTCTCTCTCTCTCTCCCCCCTCCCTCCTTCCCTCCCTCCCTCTCTGCCGTCTCTCTCTCTCTCTCTCTCTCTCTCTCTCTCTCTCTCTCTCTCTCTCTCTCTCTCTCTCTCTCTCTCTCTCTCTCTCTCTCTCTCTCTCTCTTTCTCTCTCTCTCTCTCCTCCCCCCTCCCTCCCCCCCTCTCTCCCCCCCTCGCCCCCCCTTCTGTCTGCGCGCGCGCAAGTGTGTCTGTGCGTGTGTCTGTGTCTGTGTGTGTGTGTGTGTGTGTGTGTGTGTGTGTGTGTGTGTGTCTGTGCGTGTGTGTGGGGGGGGGGGGTGGCCGGGGTTAGAGCTTGAGGAGGGAGGACTGGCGTGGAAGAGAGACGCTGAAACTCGATGGATATAGAGACCTGGTGGACAAGGAGAAGGGGGTAGAGGGTGAAAAAGGTCTTGAAACTCAGGAGGGGTTGACGAGCAAGCACAAGGAGTGCAAGGCTGAGGGAGAAGAGGGTGGAAGGAGGTGCGGAGACGGATAGACGGAGAGGCAGAGGAGTGAAAGGTCAAGCCGGGGAGATAGTGAGACGCAAAGTTTTAAGGATCCGGAGGGAGATATGAACACCGGGATCACTTCGTTTGGGGCCGCTGGGGCTGAGCAGGATGCCGGACAAAGACTTCTTGGGCTGTGTAAAGGCTCCATGTTTGCGCTAGCTGTCATCGGGAGTCGCCTCCAGGGCGTGACATGCTCTGCAGATTGGACAAGGGTCTTGACAAGCCTGGAGACCCAGCTCCAGCGCCGCAAAGAGAGGCCAGAAGATGTTCCTCTTGCGGCCTTCGGTGCACTCGATGTGGTGTTGTTTGGCCTGCCAAGGATTGAGCAGTATGTGGTAAAGGCCTTATGGCTGTTCCGCCCAGGAGCAGTGATCCCATTTCCTCTGTTGAAGCTCGCCGTACAGGTTAAAACCCGGGTTCAGTGGAAGGAGCACAAGCTGCTGGGCTGCTTGGACAATCTCGTGAGGGCCAACGTCCTCTAAGAATACGACGAAGCGACCTTTCTGGCGAATTCGAAGGGCTTGAAGGGCTATCTACTGCCGGACTTGGTCGCCATGTGGCTGACAGATCGGAGGAAGGCGCTCACTATTGACACAGCGCTTTTCGAAGAGCTGCCTGAGACTCAGGGTGCTCCGTCAGGGTCCGACCTTGACGGGGTACGGCCGTGCACAGCTGGACAGACCGGATCCGGAGAAGTGAAAGCTCAGAGGTGGTCTGGGCTGCTGGCGGCCTTCCTCACGACATTCGGGAAGGTGGAAGGCCCCCGGAACGTGCCCCACAAGGCCGAGTGTTACCTGAAGAGAGTGGTCGGCGTTGACTTCGACGGTTGCGGAAACCCGACACTGAGTCAGCAGCCAGCCAGTGCCGCAGTAACTGCCTGCGTGATCGAAGTTGGCCCACATGAGAGAGCGGTGCTAGCACAGGTTCTGGCATGGCACGCGCTGAGCAAAGTTACGATGGGCAAGAGCAGCGAGGCTCTGCAACTGCTGGAAAAGGCATACAAACTGCAGGCCAACTGCCCCGTATCTGGTTCAGAACACGGTATTCTGCTTACGCGGAGCCGTCATGAGGCGGCTGGGCCGCTACATGGAGTCCCTGCAGGACCTGAACGAGGTCATCGCCCCGCAGGATTTGAACCAGGTCATCGCCCTGCAGGACCCGCACCAGGGCATCCCGCTGCTGCTCGACAGTGTGTTTTCTCTCAAGGTTCGCGGGGAGACCAAGGCGCGGCTGCATGACTACGAGGGGGCCCTGTGGAACCTGGACTGGGGGGACCGCCTGGAGCCAAACAACCCGTTCACTCTCACCGCACGAGGGGACACCAGGAGGTTGATGCTCGACTATGGATCGGCCCTGGAGGATCTGGACCGGGCAATCGCTCTGGACCCCAACAACGCTTATGCCCTCAGTGTGCGAGGAGACACCAAGCATAAAATGGGGGACCTAGAGGGGGCCCTACGGGACCTGAACCTGGCAGACCAGCTGGAGCCCAACAACTATTTCACTCTCGCCGTACGAGGCGGCACCCGGAAGCTGATGCACGAGCTTGAAGCATCCCTGGATGACCTGAACCTGGCAATTGATGCGAACCCCCAAAACGCGTATGCCCTCACCATGCGAGGGGACGCCCTGCGCCAGGTCGGAAAACTGCGCGAGGCATTGGAGGACCTGGAGAGGGCGCTCAAATTGGAGCCCAACGACCCTTACACTACCTTTCTGTGAGATGGGCTAAGATGATGCAATCCTGGGCTTCCGCCAACGACGCTCTCACAGCTCCATGATACGGATCAAAGCTTTGGATACCACGGACAAAATGTGCATGCTTGCACATATGGTGCCCAATGGTGCCATATGGTGCCCAATAATCACTATGGCTTGCACTATTATTACCCATTGACCTTGTACGGTGAACATCATGGGGGCGTGCTGGCGGTTCCTTCACCAGCTCTGGACGGGGCGGGGGCCATCTGATGGGGCACGCAAGGATTTGGACAGGGATCTGAAGGCCTGGCAGCAGCCCCTGTTCACGCCAGACTGCATGACTGGCTTCTGGTATGTTGTTCTGTTCCATTTTTTGCCTCAAACGCTTTGCACTTAAAAGATAATTATTAGTCCAGTTGTCCAGTTATCCAGTTATAACCCTGCTAGTGTGGGTATCTTCTGATCCTGGATCTTCAAAAGGAGTTTCAGGGGGATAAGGACCAATATCGGAGACTATTGAGGGGGCTGAGTGCCTGTCATAGATGGACGTAGTATAAGTGACCGCACAGGCCTGCATAGTTGATAGGGCGTCTTTAATAAAGAGGAGACCTTAGATAGCCAGTGCGCCATTTGATAAGCATCGTGGCAGAGGAGCTTGGACATGGCACTTGTTATGCATCGAGGGCCGCCGCTCATGGGCTAGTCAGTAATCTGTCTGCGAGACATATATGTATGGAAGTGTATATACACGGCTGTACCCTCAATGCAAGGGTCTAGAGTATAATGGATAGGTCATCCATGCAGCCAATCAAGCAATCAACTTAAAGTTTCCTCTGGGCCTCCATATATTTGGGCCTGTAAGCCCATCTGGCCCATGGACTATGCCTAGATATAGGATAGCTGTTTCTCCGCAGTCTCCCAAAAACGAAACAGGATTGATCTTTAACCGATCAAGTCTGTATACGCCGGTCAGGAATGTAGGCTTGATGCGAAAGGTCGTACCGCACTCTTACAGGAGTATGCTGTGAACTCCTCCCCGCATTGGCCAGACTTCTTACCTGGTGCGACCATGTCCTTGAAACAACTTGCGAACTAAAGCATACGGCATAAGCAATACATCATGCATTTTGTGCTTGTCAATTCCATAATTCTGATCTGCAATTATTTTGGATCCAGCTTATAAGACTCTGGAAACGTTGCACCTTTTGCTAATGCTTCCCTTCACTGCCTGACAACCCAAATGCACTGCACTGAGATGTGTAGCCATCCACCTATTGTGGGTTCCTGAAAACTCGATACCATCATATAGCCCCGGAGCGATGCCACCAGATATATCACCCGCCCTCCGTCAAAACGGTTGACATAACTATGACTTATTGTCTCATGACACAATAGAATCACGACATCCTCTTGTAACTCAGCAAATTTGTGCCGCCAATGACTGAATTAACAATCACTTTAGTGCCACGTGGTGCACCCTCGAAGGGCTCGGCCTTGCCAGACCCAATCAGGTCTGCATGTCACATTCTTCTGAATCTAAAGCTTCGGTCCAAAATCCCATCATCAACTCTTCAAAAGCTGCCAATAAAAGGGACCGACGTTCAATTCAACAGTTCGGTCACTCAATAAGCCTATGTTTCACGGCCACGTTCATACTAAGCAAAGACCATTATCAACTCAATATGTCTACAACGATATGGCATCACACGGCAATATCAAGGCAATATGAAACAACACCTAATCTTCCATATGATGCACGCCGCCATCCCTTGGATGTGCACACATAAGGCTATCACACTGCATCGACAAGGTCGTCTTCAACTGCATCTACTTCAGGGGCAATTCAACGCGGGCAGGGAACACCCTTAACCAGGAGTTCTTCTTCCTGAAGGTAGCATATCTTCCCTGAAAGCCCCTTTTAAGTTCAACCGATCTGACACCAACCAGATCCGTCTCATAAGCTGAAAGTACAAAGCTCCTTACAAACTGGCTGGTATGTAAGAAGCAGAACAGGCCTTTTGCTCGATGCCCCTCCCCAGGCGTTCTTCCACCTTGAACCAGACAAACAATATGTAAAGCAGTTTAGCATTTGGCAGCCTCCTCTTTTGATAATCCTGCCTGAAGACCAATACATACCCCCAAGTGCTCTTTGGAGAGAAAGTGGAGCATGTCCTAACCACGAAGCATGTATAAAATGCTCTTTCCTTAGTTTACATTGAAATTGTCACAAAAACTCCATATGTGTGTTAGCAAATTTGAAATTTACCAAATTAGCACTGGTGGTACCTTGCCTTCAGAGACTGACGTCACCAGCAGTGGAAGCCATCCAAAAAGTACAGGTTCTTGGCCTGTAATCGGATGTCCGGGTCCAAAACACGTGGTGCAGCTGCAGCCTACCCTCTTCAAAAATGTGTACAGACATGAGGTGGAATCCACGTGTGCTGCCATCCAGAGCCCACCATGTAAAACACACGATGGAGTCCACCTTTACTGTCCGTCATATTAGAATGCTCTGGACAGTGACGATAAAATTTCGGGTCCTGTGCTGCAGCAATAGCGGCAGCCGCGCTTCAACATTTCACTAACACCCAGCTAAGATCACAACGCGGCTCCTCACAATTGCAAAGGGGCCTGCCGCCTTCCTCAGTCTTCACTGACTGTACAACCACGATCATCATAAACACGTCACGATCATCATAATCTTCTTCCTCCTCCGCCGCCGCCTCCAAATCATCAAGCTCCTCCTCCTCTTTCTTCACCCTTGTCCTCTTCCTTCTACCTTCCCGCTAGTCCTCCTTTTCTTCTTTCCATCCTCTTCTGGGGCTTCTTCGTTCTCAGTCCTTTCTGCAAACAGTGGGCCCGTCCAGAACTTCCACTGGATAAGGGACCTTGACCCCAAAGTGCGCGCGGTCCCGTCCATATCACCGGGGCGCCCTGGACTCCAATTCGTATCATATCTGGGCACTTGGGGAGCCTGACCAGTCAATGCTTCGGTTTGCTTTGCTGTACTATCCTAATCTCTCCCTCCCCTTCCACCTTCTATCTGCCTCTCCGCCTCCTCTTGTCCCCTTCAACCCACACTTTCCCTTTACTCCACATACCCCAGCCCCCCACCTGCTGGCAGAAGGGGGGGGGGGAGAAAGGGCACGCAGACCCATTCCCCTGGTCACATGATGTGCGTCAAGGGACTTGTGCGCTTCTGATCACCAGCCATTCACAGACCGTGTCAGCAGGGCAGGGAGGCACCTTCCTGGAGGAACACCAGCCCACTGCTAGAGAAAGCACCATCAGGAGTAACAGAAGGGGCTACACCAGCACACCAAGTGGCGAGCAACACCAGGAGCAGGGCCAGGAATAACAACGGCACATTGCTAGCAAGGTTATACCAAGAGTGACACCACAAGTAACACCCGCTAGTAAGGTTATACCAAAAGTGACACCACAAGTAACACCCGCTAGTAAGGTTATACCAAGAGTGACACCACAAGTAAGACCCGCTAGTAAGGTTATACCAAGAGTGACACCACAAGTAACACCCGCTAGTAAGGTTGTACCAAGGGTGACACCACAAGTAACACCCGCTAGTAAGGTGATACCAAGAGTGACACCACAAGTAACACCCGCTAGTAAGGTTGTACCAAGAGTGACACCACAAGTAACACCAGCCCACTCCCAGCCAATGTAGCACCAGCCGTAGCAACAGCACACTGCTAGTGAGGCCACGCTAGGAGTAACACCAGGAGTAATGCCGGCAGAAGCAACAGCACACAGTGGTTACGCCAGGAGTTACGCCAGAAGTAACACCAGCGCACTGCTGTTAGTAGAAGTCGCCATAAGGTTCTTCCCATCGTATGCCAGGTGGCGGACCAGCATTGGGCTGTGGGTTGCTCTTGCCAAGGCCGGCCTCCTCTGCAGGAGGGTGTACCAAAGGAATTCCACCCCGGTGTCCCGGTTCAGTCCCTGATACCCCCGTGGACCCGGACTCTCCCTTGCAGGCTGCGCCAGGTGTGCCAGTCTCCCACTCTGCAGCCCACGCATCCTCATCCTCCCATTGACGGGACAGCGAGGTGCCCCAGGAGGTACGTGCCAGATCCGTTAGCGGTACATCCGGTACGTCCTGCCGCTGGGCCCCCCTGCATGGCTGCTTGGGCTCTTGCGGCTTGGACTTTGTTTTCTTGGGAATGTGCACTGTGGCTTCCTGCAAATCCCCACCGATGTTAAGTCATTCAGTCAATGCCAGACTGCGCCCCGAGGTGAGTCAGCATTGGAGGACAGCATGCAGAGGCCCCACCCACCAGATTCAGGTGGCTGTAGTAAATAGCTGCAGACTGTCCAGTATTTATAAGGTCGTACGGGCAGGTGGGGGGGGGGGGTGGGGTGGGGGCAGTGGGGGTTAGGTGGGGGCGTTAGGGATAGGTAAAGGGGAGTGGGGGTGGGGCTAAGGGGGGGGGGGGGGCTTGAGAATTACAAGTCAGTCAATGTATGAAAGTTTGACCAGCAGCGAGTCAAAAAAATACCAGCAAAATACCAGTCAAGGAATCACAAGCATCCAACATTTTCGAGAGGGACTGGATGCCGCTAAGAGCAAGCAGCTGTACAAAGGATTAGTTTAGAGCCACAGAGGAACGGAAAACTCCAGCAAAGGATGAAACAGGGATGAGCTGAGAAACAAATTGGAGCATGACTCCCCAGCAACTTAAAGGAAGGAGTTGGGACGGCTGATTGCACTGATCACTTAGAATTTTGGATGACGGTCCATCAAGAACCGCACAAACGAAACATTGGATGAATCTTGAAGCATGGAGACTGAAACACCGTTCTAAACAGGGGGCATCATGTGACACAATTGTACGCAATGTACTATACGAGGAAACCTCATCAGGAAACTTTATTGCTGGAACGCTCTGACTCCTTCACAACAGATGACAACTCAGCTTTTTCAAGTGTGGAGCCCCTACCCCCGGTCGGGATGGGGGGCGGGGGGGTAAGGGAGAAGGGGCGGATTGACATGGGAGGGGATAGCGGATCCCTCCCTTCCCCCCAGCGTGGGGGAGAGAGAGTCAGCGATGCAGAAACAGGGCTGCTGGAAAGGGGCCTCGAAAACAACAGGGCAGGTCTGGAGGAAACATACTGGATCGTTTCGGTCGACGTCGGGAGGTATCTGGTCGTCCTGCAGATACATCAGCGGGACATCAAGGGACACTGACGCCCAGGACATGCTGGGGTGCGCAAAAGGGTCTGATGCCTCCGGCAACTCCACATTGTTGGCCAGACAGCCCTGCTCGCTACCGTAGAACGCCTCGTCCTCCATTTCAAAGGCCGCTGTCTCCTCCTCGCCCGAGCTCTGCCCTCCCATCCCCTCCCTCTTGCTCAGGCTGGTGACCCCCTCCCATGGTTTTTGAACGGGGACAGGGAGAGAATGGACAGGAGACAAGTCCTACTGAAGGATATAAGTGCCGTGAGAAGGGGCCAACATGACGCATGCATGCAGCGGCATGACACACAAAACTGTGTGCGGGATACCCAAACCCCTCCCCTCACCCCTCTCTCCCTGTCTCCCTCCTCTTTCCGACGCCACCTCTCTCATACCCTCTTTATGTTTCTCTCTTTCCCCACGCCCGCACGCTCATGTACGGACACACACACACACACACACACACACACACACACACACACACACACACACACGCACACACACAGAGAGGGGGGGGGAGGGAGAGAGATAGGAGAGAGAGGGGGGGGAGACGGAGAGGGAGAGAGATAGAAGAGAGATAGGGGGGGGGGAGAGGGAGAGAGAGAGGGGGGGGGGAGAGAGAGAGAGAGAGAGAGAGAGAGAGAGAGAGAGAGAGAGAGAGAGAGAGAGAGAGAGAGAGAGAGAGAGAGAGAGAGAGAGAGACACAGAGAGAGAGAGAGAGAGAGGGGGGGGGGGAGAGAGAGAGAGAGAGAGAGAGAGAGAGAGAGAGAGAGAGAGAGAGAGAGAGAGAGAGAGAGAGAGAGGCAGGGGGGACAGAGAGATACCCACATTTGAACACAACTTCAAAGCCCAGCATGCACATGCGCCCTTCAGGAAAGACCGCAACATGCATTAGGTGATCAAAGGATAAGGAGGACATGTCGCTGCTCACTGCCAGAAAAGGGGCACTGCTTCCCCAAGAGAAAACCATGGGACATTCAAAGAGACAAACCAAACCCCCCTTATCCTCCCCAGAAAATAGAAGAAAGAAGGGAAAAGGGCACCAAACGAAAGAAGGCCGCCACTAGCAGCAGCGGCAGCAGCAGCAACAGCCACAGTAACAGGAACAACAGACAACAGGACAACAAGAGGAAAAAGGGAAATCTTGCTGCAATCTGCTGACACGAGATTGTTGCTGTGGGGGGATCATTTGTACCTGTTCGGCTTCTTGATTGAGGTCAGTGGCGTCTGGGAGCAACCATCGGCGTTTAGACCAGGCCCTCACCCACTGCCGCTCCTCCCGCTCCTCCCGAACCCTACATGACAGAGTCCGCCCAAAAAACAATTGGAAAAGTGTTGATACACATTCTCCACCACGCGAAATTAATCAAAGGGTCATCATCATGAGACCCCTGCTGACTGCCCTCTCCCCCAAAGGTAACTGGACAATTTCGATAGAAATTCTTCACCCAGTAAATTTATTTAATGAATCATCATCATGAGACCACTGCTGAGTGGCCCCCCACCTGACCCCCGATGTAGTTTGTATCTGCAAGCTTCATAAGGTAGGGGTCTCTCCTCCCTTCCAACCCTGTCACGATGTCACATGCATCCATGTGTTGATGATGTACTGAGATGCAGCCAAACTCTCAAAGTTATAGATCAAGGGAGCTGACATGCTGGGCATGCAGATAATTTTGTCAAAGCGCTGCCCTCCGGGGGGGGGGGGGGTGGGCAACACAGGCAAACAGGGCAGGGAATAAGGGAGAAGAACACCTGATAGTATCTTGATTCGCCTCATTGTCCACATTTGTGTGCATTCTTTGCGGTTCTCCAGCCGTGGAATCCTCCTTTCGGTCGGCAGCGATTGCCTGCAACCCAAGGCCCTCCAATCTTAGGTAAACAAAAGCATTGTTGAAGGGCCAGATAGGGTGTTGAAGGCTTTTAGAGCTCGTCACGAGTGTAACTCAAATATACATATCTATGGCGGCTCTACCTACAAGAAGTACATGGTGTTGAAGGCTGGTTAATAGAGAGCACAATCCTCTTTCAACGAAATAATGCAGCAGCTAATAGGCCCTGCACATGTCGAACCAGGAGAATTGAACTAAATAGTCCCCGCATCTGTTAAATCAGGAGAATTCATAAGATAGCCAACTGTTATTGAGGTAAGTCAACTGGCTGGAACAGTCCCACCCCCTCCCCCCCTCTCACCAAAGCCTGGGTGGCAAGAGAATGTGCCTGACTGCAATCGACAATATGTAGCACGCTCGGGAAAGCCCCTGCAAGCCGATTGCAAAGCACTTCAAGGGGGTAACATGAGTTCCCAGGCCGATCCAATAATGCTCCTGCTGCCAACCTAACTCGGAAAGGCGTCGTTCAAACCGACGCGGAACGTCTAAAAGCCGGGAAATGCCGGGCGTGTGTAAACGAGTTTTTGATTGACCGTGGACCATCTGAAAAAATACAGGAAAGGGGCAATCCATGTCTCACAAGAGATGTGAATCGAGGTTAAACGAGACCTGGGGCACGACACCTCACTGCCCCAAGTCGGACCCGCTGACAAAAACATGACAATAAATGGCACGTAATCAAATGAAAGGCCTTACCCAAACCCTCTTCTGCATTACAGATACACTTGTAGAACAGCGGGGACAGCCGATCCGTGGACGCGGAGCCACGTCCCCCAGAAACGGGAAGCTCCTAGTGATCATCGATGTGCAAGCAGAGTTCCACCCTCTGTAACATGCATCCGTGCTGACAAGATACTGCTAATTGTTTGGTCTAAAGGGCAACGAGGCACCGTCCTATGTTTGGGGATTGTACAGCTGCTGTACGCACTTCGCAGTGACTTCGTGCAGGAATCGCTCAAGATTTCAAGTCGGCCGAGACATGTGCTTGCCCCGGCTACACTACAACGGAAGCTACAGCCCGACACCTGCCGATTGCCTTGTTGCTGGTCTCTAGGAGCTCCTTGGTTATCTGTGTTATATCATAATATTCTTTCAACTAGGCTCTCATATACCGTTGGTTTATTCGTTTGCATCTCATCAGGCCCTCTGGGCTGGGTTGATGTAATTCTTTCTTCTTTCTTCCTGTAGCCATTATGGGTGGGTGTCTCGAGTCCTGATTCAGAACTCATTTGTAGTGCGTCAGTGCTCTGAGTTTAGAGATTCCGGCCTTACTTCTGTGGTGTCAAGGTGCTTGCAAGTTGCGTCACAATCCTTACCTGTGGCGGACCTCCAGAGTTGCCCATCACAGGAATAGCGAGGCTTAGACGCACCCAGCCGTCCCCCCACTCCCCCCCCCCCCCCCTCCACGCCCACCCAACGCATGTCAAAGTGCCTGTCGTCTCCCCCCCCCCCACCAACGCCCACCCAACGCATGCACGCTCGCACGCGTGAGCGCCCACACACAGACACAGACACAGACACAGACACACACACACACACACACACACACACACACACGCGCGCGCGCGCGCGCCATCATGAGCACAGGTGTGCGCGCCTCCCCCACGGCTTCGCTCTCTCTCTCTCTCTCTCTCTCTCTCTCTCTCTCTCTCTCTCTCTCTCTCTCTCTCTCTCTCTCTCTCTGTGTGTGTGTGTGTGTGTGTGTGTGTGTGTGTGCGTGTGTGTGTGTGTGTGTGTGTGTGTGTGTGCGCGTGCGTGTGTGTGTGTGTGTGTGTGTGTGTGTGTGTGTGTGTGTGTGTGTGTGTGTGTGTGTGTGCGCGCGTGCGCGCGGGCGGCCGCGTGAGTGCGTGCCGGCACGCATGCATACACACAGGCATGCGAGCACCCCCCCCCCCCACACACACACACACAACACGCACGCGTGCAAATGTGTGATGACAACAAATGTGTACACAGATCGATATATCAATCTGTAGTTTTTTATGGAAACGCAGTGTTGTCCGTATGCGAGTGAATGGTGCTGATGGTGTCCGATGGGGTTCGTTGCATGAGGATACCCTGCTATGCATTTCCATACCGAGGAAAATGCCCCTTCCCCATCAAACCGATTGCGGCACGACTTGGCTGTACATGTAATCAGCCCTCTGCTCAAAAGTCGTCATGCGAGCACAGATTCTATCTTTCAACTCCAGCATTCTTGCGTCTGCATGTGCACATGAGTGCACACTCCTGGAGTTTTCGC
>KV908414.1:438149-440649 GCA_002005505.1 Botryococcus braunii
TCTGATCCGGTGCTGCCACAGTCCAATGTCAGGGGCCAATCCCTTAGGTAGCCAAGTAAGGCTCTTACAAATGGACTTGGTTAATGTATCCTGCAAATTTTTCATGGTTCCGTTAGTATCTCTCCCTGGGGAGCTCGACAGAGTTCGAACCCGCTGCAGGTTGACCCATTTTGTTTATGGCTCGTCAATCGCGTGTGTGTGAATAGCACACGTAACATGTGGGTCATGCACGCCTGTAAGAGCTTGCAGGTTTGTTGGGGCACCTTGGGGTCATGCTCGCGTCGGTAGTGTCCTCTTGAATCGGGAAATGTCCAGCTTGCCGGTGTTTCAAGCCTGCCTGTGAAATGTTTGACCCGTGATCGGCCTCCTTCCAGGATTAGCTTGGCAGATGTCACGAACGCTGTCTTCCACTACAATTCACGTGTACAGCCGATAACGGACACTGGTGTTAGCAAGACCAAGGATGATTGGCATGTGGACAGGGTCTTGATAAATTGACCGTGGAGCTCAAGACAAAGGTCGTCAAACTGCTGGACGAAATCATCAATGGGAAGGACAAGATTGTTAATGCTCTACCACAAGAATTCAAAAATTTCAGTGCGTCCCCACCTCCTCACTCCTGAGAGACTACCTAGTGCAGCACTCTCATCAAATACACCGAGCTATGCCATTCACAAAATCTTATTTCACGTCCATGATAGGTTGTTTGATTGTAATCTGTACATATGTTCCCCCCCCCCCCCCCCCCAAAAAAGGTGTATGAACCTACGTATAGATGTCAAGACCCGCCGTTCATAACCCCAATCGCCAAGAAAAAGGGATTGCAATAAAGTAGCAATTGCAGCAAACCCTACATGTGGTGGTCCGGACACATCTAATTATCAATCAATCAATCTCTCTCTCTCTCTCTCTCTCTCTCTCTCTCTCTCTCTCTCTCTCTCTCTCTCTCTCTCTCTCTCTCTCTCTCTCTCTCTCTCTCCTCTCCTCTCTCTCTCTCTCTCTCTCTCTCTCTCTCTCTCTCCTCTCTCTCTCTCTCTCTCTCTCTCCTCTCCTCTCTCTCTCCCCCCCCCCCCCCCCCCCCCCCTTCCCCCCTCTCTCTCCCCCCCTCTCTCTCTCGCCTTCTCTCTTTCTCCCCCCCTTCTCTCTCTGTGTCTGTGTAGTACGAGTGTGTGTGTGTGTGTGTGTGTGTGTGTGTGTGTGTGTAGTGATAAACAACGCAATAATCATGTGTCTTGTCCCATTCTATATTGAAGATGCCAATCCGAAAGGACATGCTGCTGTTACGCGCAATATTGATGGTCTGTAGCTACTCGCTGTAGTCACGTGTTACTAGCCAGCAAACTCCCAATCGACGGCATATGAGGCCAGCAGCTTCATACCACAGTTCAGCTGGAGCGGATGATGTAAACCCAGCACAGGGTAGCAGCGAAGCTGCAGCGGCTACATATTTCCATACCCTTCATTTGTATTACCTCAGCCAGCAATCCCCCATGCAGCAAATACAGGAAGTGCATGTAGTTGCCCGAAATATGGATAACTGCATTGGTTGTAAGAAGGGGATGACATCGTAGACCTCTTCATGTGGCACAAAGGTTCAAAAAGGGAGCTCGAGCGCGGGACGAATGTGACATAGACAAGGCCATCAAACCTTTGGAGAAGGAAGTTGCATGCATCGTCTGACTCGTGAATGTGGTGGTGCAGCCTTCACTGGAGTGCCCTTTGTTGACAAAAATCAAAAGATTAAAGCCATTGTAGATAAAATTGGGAACCTCACGGTGCCAACCGATCTGACTTCGGTAAGCAGTTGTTGCCGTGCCGCTCCGTGTCCCTTTCAAAGGGGGGTGGGGGGGAACGCAGGCCCCGGCGCGTGCAAACACACACACCACACACACACACACAACACACACCACACACACACAACACACACACACACACACACACAACACACACGCACACACACACACACACACACACATACACACACACCACACACACAACACAGAGAGAGAGAGAGAGAGAGAGAGAGAGAGAGAGAGAGGAGAGAGAGAGAGAGAGAGAGAGAGAGAGAGAGAGAGAGAGAGAGAGAGAGAGAGAGAGAGAGAGAGAGAGAGAGAGAGAGAGAAGAGGGAAGAGGGAGGGGCAATGAATAAGATGGACTGAGAACAAATTTAAATGGTTTTGTGACAAAGCCCCCCGTAAGAGTGACACCTGCAAATACAATGATGTGCCGGCAATCATATTTATGCATGTACCTTGTCTGAAGAGTTACACGAGGCGCATTGTTTCCCACTCCGTTATTCCGCTTTGCATAGAATAGCCTGGTATACTCCTAATTTTAAGTAGTAAACGAATTGCTTCCTTATGCGGTTCAGATGGGACGTATCCCTTCCTTGACAGTACTGTCAATAGATAATAGACTCCCCCCGAGATGTGACTCAGTATACCAACATACCAACGTTCACGCAGGCAAAGTTGGGAATCGACAGCTTGCTGTCGGACG
>KV908414.1:445649-455649 GCA_002005505.1 Botryococcus braunii
TTCACGTGCTTGATCCGAGAAAACCAAGCGGTCATCTACTTTTGCTTCCTCTGACTGTGCGTCGGGGGCAAAGCCACAGTCCTTTTGTTCTGGAAGTGTATCTGCAGCCATGAACCAAACCAGGAAAAATCAACGAGGATCCTTTTTTGAGTGGGTGCGTTTCAAACACTGGTGTCATTCTGCCTCTTGCAAACATTGGTGTGCAATTTCACATGTTTGATGCCCCTTCACAATGTCTTGCCACAGCTCTTCATCATGGTCGTTCCTCAGTCACTCATCTGTAAGTTTCACACCCGTCGAGATGTAAATTTTCGGCAGCCCTCTCCCGCTTACGGATCAACCCTGTTCCCCCCGGAGTAGCCGTATACCCACTAGCGCGTGACAAAACACATGTATGACAGGGTCGGGATGGAGGGTGTTGCTGCCAAGCAGAGAGTGGTCCATCATGATATGGTCTATTATGATGCATCTTCAAAGGCTTCTTGCGTCTTTCTTTTACGCTTTTAAGTGTCAATGATGCAGTCCGCCAAACCAAACGCATAGTCAACCAAACTGTAGACGATTACCAAGAAAGGCAGGAGCGTCTGAGCCATCGTCCTCTTCAGCATCTGATGAAAGTCCTTCAAAAAACGCAAAGAGAGCGCGCCGCTTCTTGACTGGCTCCTCAACTAGGGTTGCTGCAGACCCAATGTACCCGTTCTTGTTGACCACAGAACCCCTGGGGGCATAACGTATGTCTACAGGCGCTAACCTGTATTCTTCATTCACACACAGGCCACCATGTGTCTGACCCACTAACACGTATTTCTGAGCCAAACGGGCGGCATGGCATCGTTGGAGGCATGTCAATAATAATGTTTTCCCTCGTATAACTTCATACGACAACTTAGGAAGCCAATCCCAAGGAATTTATGGGAATTATGGGGGCCCATCCCCCTGTGTAGGAGAAAACAAATAAACTGGAATAAAATAGAGTTTATGAAACCCCGGCAGCTGGGGGGGAGGGGGTTGGGTACTAACTGCCCAGCCACGGATGTCCCTCCACAGGGGCCTACGTATGCACACTATTTGTAAAGTACGTGCGGCCGTGCACGCGAACACACACGCGCATATACTCCTACAGCCGCCCACCCACACACGCACACGCGTGCGCGCGCGCGCACACACACACACACACACACACACACACACACACACAGAGAGAGAGAGGGAGGGAGGGAGGGAGGGAGGGAGGGAGGGAGAGAGAGAGAGAGAGAGAGAGAGAGAGAGAGAGAGAGAGAGAGAGAGAGAGAGAGAGAGAGAGAGAGAGAGAGAGAGAGAGAGAGAGAGAGAGAGAGAGAGAGAGAGAGAGAGAGAGAGAGAGACATGCACACGCGCACAGACACACACACACACACACACACACACACACACGCACACACATACACACACGCAGACACAGACACAGACACAGACACAGACACAGACACAGACACAGACACACACTCACACACACATGCATGCAGTCGTGCCCTCCCATTTGCAAGTTGGGAGCAGCACACCTTCAAGATTGCTGTAAGTGTCCAGCCCTTCTCTGCTATGAACTACGGGGGGAGCATGAGTGGCAGTGGGAGTACTTATTGATGGTTTTTCCGCGTCCAGACGTCCTGGGCATGACCCTGTAATCCCTGTTAAACAGCAAGCACGGGTGACATGATGCTACATGCAAGATGATTGTCTGAGATGACGAGTGGATGCGGCCACGGTGATTTATGGCGTAACTCCACAACAGCTTTTTGTCTGAGCACCTCTGCAACACACGCACGGGGGATATGCCCAGCATGAAAAACCACTGAGGCTGCTGTACCAGTGGGCGTCTTACGGGGTAGCGGAATTCGCTCCATATCTCTTTCCCACACACCCCAGCCACCGCCAAGTCTTAGCAAGGGAGAAGCGCACCTTCAGCCCCATCGGTGCGGCTACCATCCACTGCGACTTGAGCGGAGGGCCTTGAAGGCAAAGAGTTAAAGTTTTCGAGAATAATACCGAAAGGGTCAGGTTCTTGTGCCTTTCGTTCAAGGTAGCTTTCGTTCAAGGTAGCTGACGTGGCTTTCTCTGTTGTCTGCCTTTCACTTGAGACCACTGACGGTAAAACTTTTACTTGTATTCTGCTGGCACTAGGCGCCCAATGCGATGAACAGCCCAGGGGTGACGAAAGAGTAGCATTCATTGGTGGTGCCTCACCGCACGTCTTGCTCTGCATTCCCTGGCCAAGAGATGTAACACACTTTTGTAAGGTGCTTTAAAATATTTTGGGCGTCGCTTGCTGGACAAGATCAATAAAATTACCCAATAAACTTAGAAGAAAGAGTGAAGCCTATCCTAACCGCACGCCAACCAAAAGAAAAAAGACAAAAGAAAAGAAAAAAAAAAAAAAAAAAAAAAAAAAAAAAAGGGGAGGGGGGGGAAGGAAAAAAAAAGGGGGGGGGGGGCAAAAGAACTTAAATTTCTGCATGTCCGAAGTGCAAGAGGAAAGGTACCTGGCACTTCGCTGGCAGAACGAGTTGTTCCACCGGTGGGGAAATGTAGAGGGATATTTTGTCACACGTCAGGTCAGTTTCATTATTGCGGTCGCTGTGGGTCGCTAGCTGGCTGCTCGCAGGGTGTAACTTATAATTATAGCTTGAAACATTTGCTTGATAGGCAACCTTGGGTCGGTCTTTTCTAATCCACTCTGTGTATACACGTAAACGAAGAAGATGCCCACAGGACATGATGAGATGTGGACAAACACATCGGGTAGCCTAAACAGGACTCAAGGCGCGTAAGACGGCGCAAACAGCAACAAACTAAGAGAAGGGAAGGGGCAGCCCTAAGGGGGACCGGCAGCCCAGTCAACGCAGCCGGCCTGCTTAACGAATTGTTTAAAAGACCTAGAAGTAGTGAACAAGCGGGGGCAATGTTTGGGTACAGGTTTAAGCGCCTCACAAGAGACAATGGCAGGTGCGCTTTGATGCAGATTTTAGATTTACGAAGCGCAAATCTTTCACGCGGAGCATGGCCAAGACAGCATAAGGAACGGACACCCCTGACCTTTCCAAGCTTTTCAGACCCTTACTAACCTTCGCAGGAGGTCGCGACGATCGTGAACCAGAATCGTTGCTAATTTCCAGCTCCGCCACAGTATCTGCCATAGCATGCGTTTGAAAGCGCTCCAAGTGGGTCTCAGGGGGTATGGAAGTCTTTACGCATTTGGCACTGTCAAGCTTACAACCTTCGCAATTCCTCAGTGCAGCTTTAGCAACTTGTGTTGTAACTGACGTCACATGGGCACATTCTGTCCCAGGGCTTGGAAGGATGGCAACAGAATGCATAGAGTCTCCAACACCAATGGCTGCTCCGTTGTATTGCACAATGGCCTTCGAAGGTACTGCAAGGACTGGGCTCATACGATGCTCTCCAGCGTCATGAGTCCCACATCTCTGAAGGACGGCAGCAGCATGCGCATTGGGTTCACCACCATTGGTTGCTGCGTCGGCTTGCACAAGGGTCTCAGGAGATACTGCCAGGACTGAGCTAAGCCAGGAGCTGAGGTTTTGTTGCCCACCGTTATCCATGGAACCAGTGGCTACATCGTTTCCATTACATCTGGCAGATTTGTTTTGGAGTATCGGTGTGTCAATTTCTGGGGGAGGGGGGCTGGGATTTCTTGGAGGGACGATGTTGATGCCGATTCCTCTTTGACTGGTCGGCAAACATAGCAACGAATCAGTAGTGCCCTGCTTGCTGCTACAGGCTCTTTCCAACCCTGCATCTGCCGCTTGTTTGTCTGGACCACTTGCCAATACATTTTCGTGTATCTGCTGTCTTGAGGTGTCCTGTGTCTGGGACAAATATTGGGTAACAACACGGTTTTTGCTACCAGAACACTTCATGCCACCGACAAACCCAACAGCAGACGCGACAACAGATGCATCAGCATTTGCTTTCTCCCTGATTGTTTCACCTGTTCGGGACACCCATTTTCTGTCAGCACGAGACGACAGATAGATTTGACGGTCTGCATGAACATGAATTCAGAATACAAGTCGCATTCTCAACTTCCAAAGCTGCAGGGCTTACTAGTTACAGCAACAAGAGTACGATTTTCAGAGGGAAGCACTGGCCCGGGAATAGTTTGCTGTGTGCCATCTGTCTTTGGAGCTCTGGGGGATTCCAAGTCAATGTCAGAAACCTGATTCAGGCTAGCTGCGTTGAACTGCTTGAAAGAGAGAGCTGCTTCACAGCAACCAAGTAATGTAGGAGGCACGTCCCCACCATGGGGCACCGCCTTGGCCAAGCCCTCATTATGCAGTGCTTTTGCCACAGAAGGTTGTGGAACACCTTGTTCAACGGTTACCTGACTCCCCAAACAGAATCTCAATAGGAGTACACTTCCTGAGACACCAGAAGCTTTGTAAAGCTTTGAGTGAAGATGTTTCTGCAATGTTCTGAAGATAATTGCCCAAACCAATCTGGTTCGTGCCATTCTTGAAGCGATAAACCTGTCTGAAGTTTGAAACCAAAGAACCAATAAAACATCGATGCGTTAAGCCTGTCTGAATTTGAAACCAACGAACCAATGAAACATCGAACACAACATGTAACTTTGAAGCAAGGTCGGGGTCGTTTCAGCAGCACCATGGGAGGATTTGTCGACAAGCATATGGTCAAAGCCAAGTTCGTCTGAAACACTACCTCAAAGTCCTCTCTTTTATTCGCAGTCTTAAGGCTCCTTATTTCATCAGCTAGGGCCTCCAACGCTGTGATGTGCAAAGCGCTGTCAGCTCGCGCTGTGCACAACAATTGTGTTGACTCCTGCTTGCCAAAACAAACTATTTACCCCTCAAATTCCTTTTCTGAGTGACCATTGTGGATAGCGACCGTAGGAATACCCTAAACAACCCCCCACCCCCCTTTTGCTGGGGAAGTCCACTCCCGGCTCTTCAAAGGGAAGCCTGCCGGCCATCTGCTCCCCAAGCGCCTGAGCAGTATTGAAATTTTCCTAGGATGTGAGGAAACCCTGTCAACGCCTCATGAGCGACTGATGCCTGGCTGCCCAAGCCTTGAAATACCTCGAGAACTACATCAGCCTCACTATGTAAGGCTCAGCCAGGTCAAACGTGAACGGACAGAAACTGCCGATGGTGTTGCCGAAGACATCCTTATGATGCAATTCAACAGGAAAGCCATGAGGAAGACAACCATGTAAATATTTTATACGTTGGTTCTTAGCCATGTATGATGTGCACGCTGGGTGAGCAAACTGTGCAACAGGACTATTACCTCCAGGTTCTTCAGTAATGTCATGGAGTTCCTATGACATTCAGTCACTTCTTCTCGTAATGCAGCCACTTCCTTGCTCTTAGAACGAGCCAGCAGCTGACTGCAAAGCAAAACAATGTTGGAAACAGGCAGTGTTTTTCTATACAGAAACAACCTCAGGAACTATCAAGGCTCCGTCACGTCCATCTCAGATGCATTGCCTGGCTCTATGCACTTTCTTCTAGAACCTTAAACAGTCACAGAACCAACAAAAAGGGTAAGAAAAAAGAGATGACAGTTCTTCATCGATTGTTGGGTGCCAAAAGGGCCCTAATGCCATCTGACCTGTCTCGCAAGTCAGACTCAGCCTTCTTGACTTCTCCCGACTTCTGCTCAAATATCTTGATGTATTCATCGTTTTCTGCTTTCAACTTCTTCAGCATTTCCTTTTGCCGCAACAATTTCCCTGTGACACATTACAACTACGTGACATGAATTTACCTGTGGGGATAACCCCCTTTCATTGCGGTTGATTGTTCTGTAAACGACAAGATCTTTCGTTATGTGGTAAATTACCTACGAACTTCTTTTCTTGAAGTAACAACGATTGCATTCTGTGCTCCCGATTGGTGACTGCATGTTGTAGACAAAACGTTGTCAGTCTTCACACCTTCCTTGATTTTAACAAGAATTTTCTAGCCACACGTGCTCACCAAACTCTCCGTGCTTGCTGATTGTCTCTTTCATCTGGCCTACTTGCTTCTTTATGACTTCTAATTCAGCTTCAAGGGCATCCCTTAAAGAGACATAGTTCTGAATCTTTTTGCTCAAGCTTTTCTGTTCATCCTCCTTAGCTGCAAGCTGTAGTTCCAGCGATAAGACCTGTGCCTGGGCAACCCACATATCTCATGACAAAATTGGTGCAAATATGAAGGACCTCTAAAGTAAGGTGGCTTCCATGATTATGTTACCTTGAGCTGCATCTCTGAATCTCCTCTCTTTCCAATAATTGACTGCAATTTAATTTCTTCATTTGCCAAGCGCCTGAAGGTACCAACGTTGAACAGTGCGTTAGATATTTCTTCAAAGGGTTTATTCACAGTCAAAAAAGGATAGGCATACTCTCGCAATTGATCCACATGTTGTTGCTGTGCTTCAACCTGCTTGCAACTAAGTTCTTGAGCCACCGCTTGGACTAACAGGTACTGTAAAATAACTGGCTCACTCGTTAGACCACCTGCAGTTTAAGATTGGCTGTTTCCTCCTCCCGTTTCCGACTTGTAACACGTTCGGCGTTCAATTGCCGTGTCAGTGCTCCCCTTTCTTCTGCCCTGCGAACTTAAGTTTGTCTGTAGGTGTGAAACCAAGGTTTTGTTTTTTGCAAAGATCTTGACAACACGTCAACCAACCTTTCTTCTTTCAGAATACTCAGCTGCGCCTTTAGATTCTTGATTTCTGCGAGGGAATTCGCCAGCTGGATTTCCATGTCTGATATCTTTGCTATGAGTTTTAATCCTGCTACACGGTTTAGCACCCCATCGGAGACGGTAGACGCAACAGCATCCTTCTCCATATCGATAGTCTTCAGCAACAGTACCACAGAAAGCAAAAGTGTCGATCGTCAGATTCAGGAAAATTTAATTATTACCAAAAACATCTTCCATTCCAACAGACCCTGGATCAGGCAACTTGAAACCTCTGCGACACACAGCGCCTAATGAAATACGCTGCATCCGTAACTACATGTTAGAAAGAGGAATAGCGATCATAATTCCCCGGACGTCTTATGAATAGTGAATGTCGGTAGCTATTCCTATTAAGTCAGATTGCATTTTATTTCAAGGGCGACGGTACGTCAATGGATTGAAACCCCCGGCGAATTCACGCGTCATGGACCACGACAGACTTCAGACTAATTTTATTGCAAGAAACAAGATGCACTCATGTGGACCCTAATCTATTGCCAAGGTTTAAAATCTATACCACGCCTTTAGAGTTATCATCTAATAAAAGGGGTTACGGACTTATTACTGCTATTAAAGAAACTACATTGGTTGGGGCCCAGTTTTGCTCACATACATCGTCGTCGCTATGGGTGCGTTTACGATTTCGGGGGAATATACATCCTTGTATTCATATTGGCAATATATACATACCGCCAATAGGATCTCCATTGTTAAGCACGAATGACCTTGATTGGAGGTTTGTGGAGCTGTCTGGAAAGATTAATGAATTAGAGGGGGATGTTAGTCATATTTTCATGGGAGGGGACTTTAATGGCCATGTGGAATATGCCTCATCATCTACAGCACCGGGGCAAGGGACACATGTGGGCAAAAATCGTGGGGGGAAGCTTATGGTGAAGCTGGCGGCAGAGACAAACTTGTCAATCTGCACTGGGAAGATGGTGGGGGACTTAGATATGCCAGCAACCTTTAAGGCCACACAACGGTCATCCGCGACGAGGCCGGACCACGTTTTAGTTTCCAATACACTTTTACCATGCATTCGATCAATGGAAGTGCAATCAGAGGTGAGGGGATCAGACCACTTCCCAATTATTACACACTTGTCTCTAGCTATGTCCGGTCCCTCTCATGTACAACAAGATGGGCTGTCTGAGAGAGTTATTCGGGCCATTGATTGGCAAAGGGCGTTAAGAAATCCTTATGTTGAAAATTTAGAACGAGTTCACACAAGATTGAATGAATGCATTCACATGGCTAATGAAGGTAATTTGACACAAGCATTAGATGGTCTTTCAGAAGTGGTGGTGAACGCTGCTATTGAGGCAGGGATGCCATTACGTATTCGGCGTAAGGGACAAGGTAGATTTCGAAAGCCTTTCTTTAATGAAGAATGTCAACGATTAAAAAGGGAATGGAGGAAAGCAGGTCGGCAATATGGGTATCAATTTCAAGAGGTGCGGCTACTGGAACGCAAATATCACTCATATGTGCGTTCTCAAAAACGTGCATGGTTACTGACCCAGTTGCAAGAAAGGTTAAATATGTTTCATGTAAACCCCCGTCGGTTTTGGCAGTTGTTCAGGGGGGCACCTGTAGGGTTACCAGTCCCATTACTGTCACATGGTGCATGGGACACATTTATGAAGAATCTAGTAGGAGTTGGACCATCGCGTAACATCATAGACCATACCACATTATCACCGATAGCATACCCACTGGTAAATGATAGAGGAGAAATCTCCAACCAGCCATTTACAATTGTGGAGGTAGAACAAGGCTTGATGAAATTGAAAAATGGGAGAAGTTATGGGTTCGAAGGATACCCTGCTGAGCTGCTTCAAAAAGCTCAAAGGCCCTTGGAGCCAGACGGCACAATGAATCCACATGTTTTGGCACCTACGTTATTAGCTGTGTTGAATGGTATGTTCATCTCTGGTAGCATTCCTAGGGGGCACAACGTGTTAAAAGTAACTCCTGTTTTGAAGGATAGTGGAAAGAGTGTTTTAGATCCGACAAACTATCGTCCCATAGCTGTACCGGAACCGGTTATGCGTTTATATGCCACCCTTCTCAACGATAGACTTGTGGAACACCTTGAAAGTCTAAAGTACAGATGTGAAGCACAAGTCGGGTTTCGCCCAGGGTTCTCCACCCTGCACCAGCTCTTTGCACTCCAACATTTTATTGATAGGGCAACTCCAGAAAGTCCAAAAATATTGTGTAAGTTAGACATTTCTAAAGCATATGATAGGGTCCCTCGAGAGCTTTTATGGGAGTCGTTGCGTCGTGTGGGGGTTAATGGTAGAATCTTAGAGGCCATCAAATCACTCTTTGAGGATGCGGACATTACACTATCGGTAGGGGGTACTTATGGGGAATTGAATAAACCTCGAGCAGGCATCACACAGGGATCACCACTAAGTCCCACTTGATTCGGGGTATTTTCAGATGGTCTGATACGATATATTGAGGCAAGGTGTCCAAACATGGGTCCAAAAACTCAAGATGAACGTCACGTACCCATTCTAGGGTACGCAGATGATTTCAAGTTACTGGCCACCACTTGGATGGCAATGCAGTGTCTATTACAGGCTGTGGCAGAATGGTGTGCCTTGACCCTCATGGAAATACAAGATAGTAAGTGCCTCGCAATGGTAATTCCTGAGGGTGCCATAGACCTTGCTAGTCAACCATGCACATATAAGGGGGCACCCTTAAAAGTGGTTACACAGTGTCGCCACCTAGGGATCATTATTTCTTCAGTGGCAGGTGTGGGTGAAACATTTGGTCATCTACGAGGGAAGATGTGGGGGGCGTGGTCGTCAATACAACAGCGATACGGTAACCTTGATTGTTCGGTCTCAATTGGGATCCTTATTCGGCTCTTTTTAACATGTGTTGTCCCCACCGCGTCGTACGCATGTGAAATTTGGGGTGTGCACACTTTCCCCAAGCCCTTGTGTGAGACTTCGGTGAAAAACGTGGAAAATGACTTTATCAGTATGCTGCGCATGATCATTGGGGTCCGGCGCACGGTGAGAACAGATGTCCTTCTTTGTGAGCTAGGCATCCGCTCACTGCGACATCAATGGTTGAAGCGCATGGCAACGTTTTGGAATTCTCTTTGTGACCTCCCAGAGGATCACATCTATGCGAGTATTCTTAGGGACTCATGCTACTATGGAGTCACAACACGTTGTTCAACTTGGGCAGGGTCGTTCATGCGTGCCTTGATAAAACTTGGGTAC
>KV908414.1:460649-524344 GCA_002005505.1 Botryococcus braunii
GTGAGAGTGTGTCTGAGGAGGTGAATCGGAGGCCTGGACAGTGTGAGAATTCCCCCAATTACAAGAGCTTTCCGAGAGGTACCTGTGTTTGGGAGGATGATGTGAGAGTGACTGGCAGCAAGCTTGAGAGGGCAAGTTGTGAGTCTAAGAGAGAGAAAGATCAGAGGGGGGGATCTGGATCTTTGCCCACAGTCCCCACGTGCAGTGCGGCGACATTCAGCGAAAGAGTAGTGGGTGACAGTGAGAGTAAGAGTAAGCAAGATCAGGGGAAGCACACTGGTGTGCGATTTGGGAAGATTAGTGTGCCTTCCAGTTTAAAGGAAGCCCAGCAGTCCCCACAGTGGGAATATTGGAAGGCTGCTATGCAGGAGGAGCAAAACTCCTTAGATGCCCATGAGGTGATGGAGTTCGTTCCAAGACCTCGTGGTCACAAAGTAATCCCAGTTCACTGGATTTTCTCAGTGAAAATGGATGCTCACGGTAATGTGCTTAGGTTCAAGGCTAGGCTGGTGGCTCAAGGGTGTAGGCAAATTCCAGGAGTGGATGTAATGGAGGTATTTGCTCCCACCAGCAGTTATGGGTCTAGAAGAGCTTTGCTGTCAGTGGCTGCACAGGAGGGTCTTGAAATTCACCAGGTGGATGTCAAGACTGCATTTTTAAATGGTGAATTAGAGGAGGAGGTCTATGTCACACAACCTCCTGGGTTTGAGAATGGGGATGGGAACACTGTGTGTCGCTTGAAGAAGGCACTGTATGGCCTGAAGCAAGCTCCAAGGGCATGGCATAAGACCCTGAATGAGAAGCTACTTACCATGGGGTATGAGGTGTGCAAGGGTGATGCTGGGGTCTATGTGAAATGTTCTGTGGATGGAGGGAAATCCTTTGTGCTGATTTATGTTGATGATCTGCTGATAGTTTCCAAGGGCTTGAGTGAGATTGAAAGAGTGAAAGGGTTGCTTAAGCAGGAGTTCACCATTCATGATCTAGGAGAGGTGAAAGATTTCTTGGGCTGCCAAGTGATGAGAGATAGAGAGAAAGGGTTGATTTCTTTGAGCTGCATCCCCAAGATTGATGCCTAGTTGAGAAATTTGGGCTGGATCTGGAGTCTGTGGGGCCTGACACCCCTATGACTAAGGATTTTGTGGCCACACAGCGACCTATGTCTAAGGACAACAGTGCCAGCATTGGAGCTGGGAGTCCCTTACCACCAGGTCACCGATATTGTGAACTGGTTGGGTCACTGTTGTACATTGCCAACACCACAAGGCCTGATATTTCCCAGGCTGTGGGAGTGCTTTCCAGGTATAGGATTACTCCTACCACTGCTCACTGGAATGAAGCAATCAGAGTGTTGAAATATCTGATGGCTACCAGGGATCTTGTGTTAGTACTTGGAGGGAAGGACACAGAGCTGGAGGGCTTTGTGGATGCAGATTATGGTGGTGATCAGGATCACAGGTTTTCCACTACTGGTTACGTAATTCGTGTGTTTGGAGGAGCAGTAGTTTGGGGAAGCAAAAAGCAGTCTGCAGTGGCCACATCCAATGTAGAGGCTGAGTTTATGGCGGCAAGTGCAGCTGTCAAAGAGGCAAATTGGATGAAGGGATTCCTGGAAGAAATTGGTATTTCTCCATGGATTGTGAAGATCCACTGTGGTAATCAGTGAAATATTCTGGGCTTGGCGTATCCTGCATGGTGGCGGCACGGAGGGTGTTAGACGATGTCCTCCTACTTGTGCGTTGTTAAGTAGGCACGGACATATACAAGTCAAGGACTGGTTGGCAACTGATTGATAGACACCCGGAGTGCTGCTATAGTTCCAATCAAGTCTTACAATATCTCTCATCTCTCCTGATAAGGTGACGCAGTTCAAACACGCCTAACCTGCTCTCACTCAGGTCATGCTCGTTACTTTGTCCGATGAGCTAAACTCAACTCCATATGTCTAGCTTGTTCTAACAATGTTCATCTGAGTGCTAAATCCAGGAATACAATAAGGGTTAAGTCACCTGCATGGTGGCGGCACGGAGGGTGTTAGACGATGTCCTCCTACTTGTGCGTTGTTAAGTAGGCACGGACATATACAAGTCAAGGACTGGTTGGCAACTGATTGATAGACACCCGGAGTGCTGCTATAGTTCCAATCAAGTGCCTTCCCTCTCCGTGCTTGCCCCATATGCCTCCTTTCTACAAACGTGTCTGTAACTTGCGTTATGATAGTCTTCGTTCAAATGCATGTATTGCCTGGCAGAACTCAGAGTTTTGCCTCTCCTTCCTAATTGGTATTGTCCTCATCCGGAGACTTGCCATTATTTCTCCTCTGAGGGAAAGGCATAAAATTAATTAACACAACACTTCCCCTTGCCTTTACCTCACAGAAACTTGGCCAGTCCCAGTGAGTTACGATGTCCCAGAAACACTTGTCTAACTAGTGGTTTGGTAAAAATGTCAGCCACATTTCTAGCAGATTGAATGTACTTGAATTCAACCTGCCCCTTTGCAATAGCTTCACGGGCAAAGTGACAGCTAATTGCAATATGCTTTGTGTGTTTGGAGTACACCGGATTCCTCAGGTGGTTTATACACCCTTGGTTGTCACAATGAATCTTCACTATCCACGGTAACACTCCAATTTCCTCCAGGAAACCTCTCAGCCAATTTGCTTCCTTTACAACAGCACTTGCTGCCATGAATTCAGCCTCCACTGTTGAAGTGGCAACAGCAGATTGCTTTTTACTTCCCCACACCACTGCTCCTCCAAACACAGTGAGGACAAAGCCAGTGGTAGAGAAGCGATGATCCTGATCACCTCCATAGTCGGCATCCACATAGCCTTCTAGCTCTATCTCCCCCCCTCCGAGAGTTAGAACCAAATCTCGGGTTCCTTTCAGATACTTCAACACACGGATGGCTTCATTCCAATGTGCTGTGGTGGGAGATATGCGGTAACGAGACAATACACCTACTGCTTGAGCTATGTCGGGACGTGTGGTGTTGGCTATATACAGAAGAGACCCTACTAACTCACAGTAACGGTGACCTGGAGGTAGTGGACTGCCAGCACCAATGCTGTCGCTCCCATCTCTCGGTGCAGGCCTTTGGGACATTACGAAATCTTTTGTCATGGGAGTATCAGGTCCCACTGACTCAAGATCCAAGCCAAATTTCTCTACAAGTGCATCGATTTTAGGGATGCAACTCAGGGTGATCAGCCCTTTATCTCTATCTCTCATCACTTGACATCCCAAGAAATCCTTTACTTCTCCAAGATCATGGATGGTGAACTCTTTCTTGAGGAGTCCCTTCACTCTCTCGATTTCTGACATACCCTTGGAAACTATCAGAAGATCATCAACATAGATCAGCACATAGGACTTTCCTCCATCAGTAGAGCATCTCACATACACTCCCGCATCACTCTTGCACACCTCATACCCCATGACTTCAAGTTTGTCATTCAGGGTTTTGTGCCAGGCACGTGGAGCCTGCTTCAGGCCATACAACGCCTTTCTCAATCGGCACACAATATGCTTATCCCCATTCTCAAAGCCAGGAGGTTGCGTTACATATACTTCCTCCTCGAGCTCACCATTCAGAAAGGCGGTCTTAACGTCTACCTGATGAATTTCACAGCCCTCTCTTGCAGCAACGGCCAGCAGAGCTCTTCTAGCTCCATAGCTACTAGTAGGAGCAAAAACCTCCATCACATCCACTCCAGGGATTTGTCTGCATCCCTGTGCCACTAATCTGGCCTTGAATCTCACCACATTGCCATGTGCATCCATTTTCACTGAAAATATCCAGTGAACTGGAATAACCTTATGTCCACGAGGTCTTGGCACATACTCCATGACCTCATGAGTATCTAGGGAATTTTGCTCTTCCTGCATAGCTGCCTTCCAGTATTCCCACTGGGGAGACATCTGTGCTTCTCTCAAATTAGAGGGAACGTGAATTTTCCCAAATCTGACACCTGTGTGCTTTTCCTTTGTATTGCCTGATTTTCCCTCACTTTGTCCAGAACCCACTACTCTTCCACTGACACTCGCTGAGTTACACATCACAGGCTCTCCAGTAGGAGTAGAATGCACTCTCATAGCACGCTCTCGCTTGGACTCACACTTGGCTTTGCACAAGTTACTCTGCTCATCCCTCACATCATCCTCCCATGCACAGGTACCTCTCGGACAGTCTTTGTAATTTGGATTTCCTTCACATTGTCCAGACGTCCGATTCACCTCCTCGGACACACTCTGACATGCCTGCAAGAGTTCAGACTCTTCAGGTCTCTCACAAACAACATCGGGATATGGCAGAGTGTCTGCATACTTCCCCTGATTCACGTGATCCACATGCCTCTCAGACCGACTGCATGTCACTGTTGGGAGTGACCTCACATCTCTGACATCACTCTCCCAGGCACAGGTACCTCTCAGTGAGCACTTGTAATTTGGTCTGTCTCCACAATGTCTGTGCTCCTGATTCACCTCCTCCTCTCGTCCCTTACACGGAGTCAAGGATGCAGACCCTGTCTCCCGCTCACAATCATGTTTGGCTGGTGCAGAGGGAGCATATGATGCTTCCTCTGACCGGTGGCTGCCACCACAGTCCCGTCCAGGAGTGCTCTGACTGGACGGGTTGCCAAAAGAACTCTGCATGGTCACATCTCTTACATTTCTCTCAATCACTGAACAGGACCCACCCATGCTGCTCAGCTCCCCGGGACCATTTGCAGCTTTGCATGTAGCTGCCCCCCTCACTGCACTCACATGCAATTCATGCCCCTCATGTGAATCACCCTCTAGCTGCACTTCCCCTGGTCCCTGTGACAGAGAGTCACCTTCAGTCAACCCCTCTCGCTCTCTGCTCTCTCCCTTCTCCTGTGGCAGCAGGAGGTCTTTGGCGGCAATGCGTTGTTCGTGTCGTTGGGCCCGGGTCAGGCCATCCAATTGGTGGTTGCGGCATTCAGACCTAGTTGGTCTGAAGACCTCCTGGGCTCGCTCCATCTGTGGTCGAAGGTGGGAGTCCCCTCTCACTCCTCTGGCTAAGTCCTGTACTGCCTCCAGGGTTTGATCCATCTCCACTGGGTCACACAGTCTTCTGGATTTAGACTCGGGCTCAGCCTCCCTGGGGGGTCCTGTGACAGGCTGTGTGGGGAGGTTGCTGGAGGCTGGCAGGTACTCAGGCTCACTGTGTGGGTCATCCAGATCTGTCTCAAGGCTGATGTTGGTTGTGTCAGGGGAGGTACCGGGAAAGACTGGGGGAGTGTCACTTGCAGAGGACTCAGGACACAGGAACTCTGTAGGCTGTGTTGGGGAAGCACTCATGCCAACCCGAGAGGCTCCCCTGAGGTGCTCTACGAAAACCACATCTCTGCTCTCCTTCCAGATACCCCCTCCCACATATATCCGATAGGCTTTGGAGGAGGCTGAGTAACCAGTAAGCATCCCTGGCACAGTTTTGGGGGAAAACACAGAGCGCTGGACATCAGGGATGTGCACAAAGGCCAAGCAACCCCAGGTACGCAATGGGGTTACATTTGGTTTGTAGCCAAAAAATAATTCTGATGGCGTGCGGTCCCTCCCGGTACTGGGACCCATGTTCAGTAGGGTGCAGGCAGTTTCCAGGGCCTCCTTCCACAACGTTGGACTGGCAGCTGCAAAAGCCAGAAGAGTCCTGGTACGTTCCTTGAGGGTGCGATTGGCTCTTTCAGCTGCTCCATTCTGTTGCGGGGTGTAAGGAGCTGAGGTCTCCAATTTAGTCCCCTGGGATGCACAAAATTCTTTGAACGTGGCATTCAGAAATTCAGTTCCACGGTCACATCGGACACACTTCACTTTGGTTTTCTTCTGGGTCTGCCAATATAGAAGGAGGTCCCGCACAGCAGCACTGATGGCATCTTTGGACTTCACAGGCAGGACTGCCTTTAACTGAGATGACTCATCCAAAGCAGTCACCCAGTAACGTTCACCAGTTACTGCAGCAGGAAAAATGGGGCCCACAGTGTCAATATGTACTCTGTCAAGTGGTTCAACAGCTGGTCTACTACTTACTCCAAATGGAGGCCGAGACGTCTTTCCCTCAATACATGCTTCACAGAAGACTGGACAATTGGAGCAGGGGCATAGGGATGTATCAAGTCCTGAGACCAGGTCCTCATTGGTTAGGCGCTGCATCCATGTTTCACCTGGATGTCCCATTCTGCTATGCCAGAGGTATCGTCTGGCACAGTTGTGTGAGTTTTGGGTGGGGGGTTGGACTTCACAGCAGCCGAGATGATTCTGTGGTTAACACTGGGACTCAGAGCTACAACTTGATGAATGTAAAATAGCCCTTTCTCTGCACTGATCCGAGACCTCCAGCTGTTTGGACCACAGACTTCAGTGAATGCTCCAACATCATCTGTGCGAAAGACTGCCCCATCCCGCAATGCTGCAGATACTGACAGTATGTTTGAGGTTGCAGAAGGAACACACTGAACATGATGTATCCACAAGGGAACTCCCACTCGACTGAGGATGCAGACAGAGCCAGATGCTACAATTCCTCCAGTGGCATCTGAAGTGGCCAGATGTAATGGGATGGGTTTGGCATGCACAGTTGGATTATGTAGCAAGGTCACATCATTCACCAGATGTACAGATGCTCCACTGTCCACCAGCCAGGATTGCAGAGACGAATTTCTGACAGGAGTCTTCAGGATGTTGAGGGAAATTATGTATGGCATACCTCTAGGTGGTGGAGGTGGGGGAGCTGGGGGTTGAAACCATGCAGGAAAGGCATCCAGTCCAGGGTGCGCCAGCTGGGCTGCAGGAGGGTGTGGGCCACCCATAGGTGGAGGTCCCTGTAGCCACATTCCCTGCAGTTGTTGGACCGCTGCCACTACGTTCCGTTGGGTCTCCTCGTCCCGCTTCCTCTTTCGACAGTCCCTCCAGTAATGCCCCTTCTTATTGCAGTAGTTGCAGATGCCCTTTGTCTCGGACTTGGCCTCAGAGACAGTTGGTTGGGCCTGCTGATGGGCTGCACTGGCAGCTGGTGGGGTATTGGTTCCACTGGAGCCTTGTCCAAGAGCCAAAACCCTTGGTTGGCGAGGAGCATATTCATCAAAACCCACTGCCGCTGCTGTGTTGCGCAGAAGTCCAGCCAGCTTCTCCAGGGGTTGTGCTGCAGTAGTTGTGATCATTCCTGGCTCTTTAGCTGCATCAGGCAAGCCCTGCACAATCTGGGTTGCAACGTGTGCATCCAGTAGAGCATGGTTGTTCCTGTCAAGGCATGCCTTCAGGTTGATCATTCTGTTGACATACTGCGATATCGTCTCGTCATGTTTCATTCCCTGGTTCATTTCTTGGAGCCAGTCTGCATTGGCCTGGATATTATATCCACCAATAAACTTTCTGCAGATGAACTCATATGCATCATAGGCAGAGGGCAGATTAGACAGAGGTCCCAGCCATTCCTCTGGAACTGACTCATAAATCAGCAACATTGCGGCTGCATCATGTGCTGTACCAGGCATAGCCTGCAGGATGGCAGGCAGAGACCCTTTTGACTCATTTGCTGCCAAAAATGCATTCTTCCAAACAATAATATTTGTCCCCCGTTCCTTCAGTTTTATGTGTACCTTGACATTTGTTGGGATAATCTTGGGCAGCTCATCTCCGCTGCCTCTTGAGGTGCTGGGAGTACATGGTTCTCTGATGGGCGTGGATGAGGCTGGTTCACTGCTTGACGTTGATGCTCCACTAGCTGATGATCCTTTCTTCTTGGAAGTCATAATTCCCCAGTTGTCTTATAACTCCAGTACTCGCAACGTAGCAGCAAGATCTTACTCTAGCGGACAGCCAACGTGAAGGTGAAAAATGTAGTCTTTGACGATAAAGGCTCTCTCGCCAGGATTGCGGTCTCCACGTTGTCCTCCTTCTCTGATTAGTTCGTTGTATGACGGAGGTCCTGATCTCAAGCGCGCTGGGACGTTGAGGTTGGTAGTCTTCCTGGCTGTTTGCTTTGTTCGCTTCTTCGCCATTCACAGTCTAGTGAGCTCCGATTTAGGCGCCACCCACTCTCAGCATCCGAGCCCGTGGGCCCATAACCTGAAATATTCTGGGCTTGGCGTATCCTGCATGGTGGCGGCACGGAGGGTGTTAGACGATGTCCTCCTACTTGTGCGTTGTTAAGTAGGCACGGACATATACAAGTCAAGGACTGGTTGGCAACTGATTGATAGACACCCGGAGTGCTGCTATAGTTCCAATCAAGTCTTACAATATCTCTCATCTCTCCTGATAAGGTGACGCAGTTCAAACACGCCTAACCTGCTCTCACTCAGGTCATGCTCGTTACTTTGTCCGATGAGCTAAACTCAACTCCATATGTCTAGCTTGTTCTAACAATGTTCATCTGAGTGCTAAATCCAGGAATACAATAAGGGTTAAGTCACCTGCATGGTGGCGGCACGGAGGGTGTTAGACGATGTCCTCCTACTTGTGCGTTGTTAAGTAGGCACGGACATATACAAGTCAAGGACTGGTTGGCAACTGATTGATAGACACCCGGAGTGCTGCTATAGTTCCAATCAAGTGCCTTCCCTCTCCGTGCTTGCCCCATATGCCTCCTTTCTACAAACGTGTCTGTAACTTGCGTTATGATAGTCTTCGTTCAAATGCATGTATTGCCTGGCAGAACTCAGAGTTTTGCCTCTCCTTCCTAATTGGTATTGTCCTCATCCGGAGACTTGCCATTATTTCTCCTCTGAGGGAAAGGCATAAAATTAATTAACACAACAATCAGGGATGCATCAATCATCTCAGAAATCCAGTGTTCTCTAAGCATACCAAGCACATTGCAATCAGCTTTCATTTTGCTCGAGAAGCTATTGCATTGGGGCAGGTTGATGTGAAATACGTTCCTTCTGCTAGGAATGTGGCAGATATATTTACCAAGCCTCTGACAAGGCAGGTATTTCAGGGTCATCGTGAGGCTCTGGGATTGGCCAAGTTTTTGTGAGGAAAAGGCAAGGGGAAGTGTTATAATAGTGACCGAACATTTTGGTGCCTTTCCCTCAGAAGAGTAATAGTGGCCGATCAGCTTCAATGAATAATAGGTGGCAGAACCTGGGAGTTTTGCCAGATCCCATCTAGACCAATTGTACGTTGTTTAGGAAGGATGAGGTAATCAGACACGGTTTGCTAGAAAGGATTTATGACGCCGGCGTGCAAGGACGAGGCACTTGATTGGGACATTAAAGGCACTTCGGGTGCTTATCTCTTGACTGTTGCCTATCAAGTCCTCATTCACATTCGGTCACTGCTTGTTCTCCTACACACAACAAGAGTACCGACGAGCTAATCACCCTTCGTGCCCGGGTCATACAGGTAAACTGACGTTAAGAGACTGAAGCCTCATTGACAATGGGTTAGGAAAGGTCTAGGTAATATTATTAAGTTGATGCTAAGGTTTTCCTCGTTGAACACTGATAATGCAGACTATCGGTAGTTACGTAGATTGAGTAGTTTGAATTACGGAGCGATGAGAGAAAGCAAGTAGCATTGTAATGACTTGATTGGGACATTAAAGGCACTTCGGGTGCTTATCTCTTGACTGTTGCCTATCAAGTCCTCATTCACATTCGGTCACTGCTTGTTCTCCTACACACAACAAGAGTACCGACGAGCTAATCACCCTTCGTGCCCGGGTCATACAGGGAACGCCGAACACAGAAGTTTACAATAGTAAAACACCAAAATAAGGAGAAAGAGAGAATTCAGTAACCAGTCCTAAAGCGTAACGATAATTAAAAACTGTGGAAGGGCTGTAGTTGAGTCTATATGCATGTGACAGTGTTGAAATTAAAGCAAGGGGTTGAGAAGTTCTCAATGAGACCTGATTTGTTCGATCGGTTCCCGGTAAGACATAACACGTAGAGTATCCGGAAAGTTCCGATTCGGCCCGCAAAATATTTTAACTCTTAGAACCGGACAAGGGCCGAATTGAACACAGGCCAGTGTCCGGGCAATTTTAATTTAACGATGGCGATTTGCCCTGCTTTCATTCATATTTCCTGTCGCCATCATGGCGATTTGTCCTTCTTCTATTTCATTTTTGTGTCGCCAGGGCATGGCGAAGTACCCACCAATGATTTTATTTTGTTATAGCCAAATTGGCGATGAGCAAGTCCCAGAATATTATTTCACATCGCCAAACCTTGCATCATTTCATTTTATTTCGCCAAATTGGCGACATTTCGCCACTAATAAGTTCACTGCCAATACATCCAGGATTCCTGAGTCACTGAGACTTTCCAAAGTCTGCCCGTACCGCTCGGAATACCTATCATCACTTGCAATATAATTTTGCATGGCCAAATCATGAGTCCTCTCTCCGTGACAAAAGCATGGTAAGGTTGCTATGTAGTTTCGACCAGCTAGTACCCGCTAGTACCTGCTAGTACCAATTATACCGGGGTGACTGGTACAGTTCAAGAAGATGTATCCAAATCAACCGCTCGCGTGGCTGTAAGTGTGTTTGTGAAAGTTGATGTCCCACTAGCGGTGAAATATGACGGGGAGGCACATTTGTTCCGAGCCGCTTAGCATGCGTAGACCGCCTACAGCAGGAGCGCAGGGGGTAACATAACATTTCAAGAGTACTTGGCTATTGACTTGACAGCCTCCACAAAGCTTGGAACTTAGAGCGATGACGCACCTGTTGTCGTCAGGAAGCATTGATCTGGTACGCTATGGGATGGTTCCTTCTGAGTGGGCCCTCAGTCTGTTAGTGAGCATGTATTCAACACATTTGATTTTATCGTGTCTGTGCGTAGTTCTTGTTTCGTTCTGAGAGCCCAACATGCCTGGTCAGTTTGGTCCGGATAATGTCCTTCGGGTCTGTTCTACTACATGCCCGGCATTATTGCTACCTTCATCCATGATGATTTCGTTCAGATCAGAATAGCACTTCAAGTTGAGCTACTTGTGCTTTGAACCCAAGCAGTCTTCTATTTTCTCAACGCCAGAGGAGCCCGACACTAGAAATTTGTTGAACTGCTACCAAAGATATTGCAGCTGCTTCTGAGCGCGAATACTGTGGTAAAAACATTTTATTGACGCAATCGGCTGCGGTGATGCATGAATCCTTGTAGCGTCCTGGACTGTAGCAACTCCTAGTTAAACAATACTGATTTTGAAGTCAGCTCAAGGGAATGGCAGCCCATACCCTTGTCCCATCCATCTTTCCTTTAAATTTAGCTCTGTCAAAGCTCATTTTGTGTGCTTCTAGAGCCCGAACTCTAAGAATTTAAGATGTCAGAATGGATTGTTGATCTGCTGGAGATGGCAGATGTTTAGAATATGGTGTCATGGGTCCTGCCTCTGGGGCAAATCCTGCAAGAGCATATCCTCTATCGCTGCACCAAACAGAAATTTGCCACAAACTCTGCTTTTTGGAGCATGCGCATAGGCCCATAATGACGTATGCATGTGTGATCAACTTCATAGCTGCCTCTAACAATGTCATTGTTCTTCTGATTATTTTGTGTTTGGAGGGAAGGGGGGATGGGGGAAGTGGGGATGCCAGAAGCTTAAGTTTTGCGTCCTGGAAGGGGAGGGCATGGAGCGTCACGTGACTTGCATTCTTTTGCAGTCCTCTCATCGACGTTAACTGAATGTTTCTCTCCTGCCTTGGTGCGCAGAGAATCTTGGAGCAAGATTACCTGGCGTGGCGGGGTTCCAAGCACATATCATCGGATTGTGTTGCATACATCAGCACCTTGGGCCTCACTGCATGGGCTCTGTACACTGTGCCTGGCTCGACGACATTGAGGAATGCAGGAGCATTTATAACTGTCTTAACCCTTAGCACTGGGTTGGGCCTGCTCGTCTACTCCCCTTCCACATATGTACGGTATCGTGAGATACTTGCAGCATCACAGTGCGGACCTGCTCCCCACCTTTGATCCCGACATGTCCCTTCAAGCGCACTTTATTTGAGTCGAGACCAGACACACTTTGGGGGATGCCCTGTGTGCCAGCCCTGACTTGTTATCAAAAGGGGTCAGAGGCATGCTTTCCTGTTTGATGATGTGATTTACTTGATGTGTGGGGTGCCTGGGGACATTGCGCCTCACCGCATTTTTGCTTAAGCATCATTCCGCCTCCATGCACTGCTATGTAGACTCGCATGTGAATGCACATACATGTACAGCTATGCAGACTCGAACGTGACTGTACCTACTTGTAATACCTATGTGGACTCAAAGTGATTTCGCCTCCATGCACGGCTATGCAGACTCACACGTGAATGCACCTTCCTGCACTGCTATGTGGACGCATTGCATCTCCATGCTCAATCTTGAACTTCAACATTCTTTATGTAGAGCCCCGTATGACTGCGTTACCATGCATCTCCTCGTAGACTCACACCTGAGGTCATCTCCAGACACTCCATGTGGATGCACATGGGATTGCACCCCCTTACACGCTAGTGTAGATGCAAGCGTGATTGCACCTCCGGTCCATCTGGGTAGACTCAGGCATGGTTCCGTCGCCAGGCACTGCGATGCGGACTCACAAACGATGGCGTCTCAATGCACTGCCATGTTGAGTACGAGGTGTGCTAACCTCTGTGCACTGCAATGCAGAAGCTCGACGCACTTGCATGTCTGCCCCCGCAGGTGGTACTGCCAACCATTGCTACTGCTGGACAAGCATTTGATGCTGGAAAGAGCAAGGGTGAATATGCTTCTCTCACCTTCGAAAGGGTTGTGGTGCGTTCTTATGTTCAAGTGGCCGCCCTTCCTCCTCTACTCCCTGGCCTTCCCTGTGGTGGCGATTTGGGTGCCCTACGTGCAGCTGGTTTCTCTCCTGATGCTCAACGTGAGCGCCATGAATGCCTTGGCGATCTTCGGGGATGAGCTCATTGCCGGCACGGCTATGCTTCGGATGTGCAGTGTGATTGAGAACGCTCTCACAGGGTGTGGGATCCTTGCCAAGAAGATGGCTAACGTGGGAAGTGTGTATCCTCTGCCCACGAGGCCAAACGTAGGCGACGTGGCTAGCTGCAGACGTTACCTTTTTGGTCTGTGGCTGATGTTGCAGTCTGCAGTGTTTTGGCCAACACTGTTTTGGAATGCAAGGTGTGAGCGGAAGGAGCGGGAACAGTTTCTCCACTCTCTGGGAATCCATGGGAGTGTCACATGGCCCCTGTTCAAAAAGATGCTGGTGAATATTGTGGGCGTCCAACTCCTGGTGATTATATTCTACCTACTGTTCCTGGACGGCCCCTTTCAGGACTTTTGGGGGGAACCTTGAGTTCTCCTTTTGGGGGGAGGGGACCTTGAGTTCTCCTTTTTGGGGGAGGGGACCTTGGGTTCTCTATGTGGGAGGACAGAACCTGTAGTTCTCTTTTTTCGAGTATATTGAGAGAAACCTCGCGAGGTGGGCCAGCATCTGGTATAAAGGGAAGAATGCTGCGTATGCCCCGAGGTGTATGACGATTTGGTACTGGATTAGGGAGGGTGTCTGTGCAGGAGGATTCCTTCCAGAGGGGCCTTGGGGGACATTCTCTTGAGCGAATGGAGAAAAGTCGGAGTGATTTCAAGACGTATCTGCCATATGTTAGTGTAGTGTTGACAAAGTATTCAAGGTTGCGCTTACCGCTGGTGTTCGCTTGAAATGTCAGAATTAGTAGTGTACATAAGAAACAATCCTAATTGCGGCCACATGCAACCACAATGTACAATGATGGTAGGAGTTTCTCATGATAGGACCCTTGTACTGCAGCGCCAAGCAGACAATTTTTGGGCTTGTGATTATTTTTCATTTTGGGTGTGTGCAGTTGAGGTCCAAAAGACTAAAGCTGCAGCAAGACATGTAGAACCAGTGTTTCGGCTATTGACGCACATGGGATCCTGGCAACTTCACGACACACATGTACACGTACAACCATGATCTGATGGCGAGAATATAATGGTTGATGCCCATGGGCAACCGATGTCTATTCACAACGCAACCCCACCGATTCCCGATCTGCGACTAGAGAAACCTGGGGGCCTGCGGGTCATTCTTCGTGCGCGATTGATCTCATCTTTAAGAAGAAATATCAAAACGTAACTCCAACCTTAGATATTGGTGCCCAAAGGGTTTGGCTGAAAAAATCTGGTGAACTGCGAAGTCCCATGATGGCCTCGGCTCGTGTCCTAACAGGGAACGAGCAGCGAATCTGCAGTTCCAAGCAGATTAGGCAATTCAAATAAGTTCAACTTCAATCTCGGAAACGCCTAGTTTTGTGATTGCTCGGACCGTCGGGCGGCAGTTGGCATCGCGGCTCCCCTATGTGGGTAGACTTCTATGTTTTAGGGCTGGAGGTTTGGTGAGGAGGGTTGTGGGGGGATGATTTCCTTACAACCTTCTTTTCTTTGAATAGATACAAGGAGATGGAAGAATCTCGTATTGATGCACCGGTCCGTAGATCAGCATGTGGTCCTGCATGTCTCCGTGACGTTTGAGGTCTGATCACCCAAGGACAAATATTTTGTGCAGTTTTTTGGAGGTCCCCCGTTTTGACGGATTGATTGGCAAAATGTGGGAATTTGTAGAGGGATAGTGGCCCCTTTGGAATCAGTACTCTATAAGCTATTTTTGAGGTATGAGTTTGTGCCTGCCCCGGACTTGTGTACTTGACAAAATTAGCCGTGCGTGCCGGCGTGGCAGGTTGACTGATTGATTCGAAAAGGGGGGCCACTTTTCGACAGCACCACACACAAGCGCAGTGACTACGTTTCAAGAAAGACACCCTTCATGTTGTGTGAATAGGGCTATTGATTGCGTGTTCTTAGTTTTATGCGCACTCCTTCTTCCCTCGCATCTGTACACGATTTTCACAAGTTGACACCGTTTTCGTTAGAAAAGCTCGCGTTTTGCAGCATATTGCTTGGGCTTTGTTGTTGATAGATTTGAGAAGCAATTTTGTGTCAGGGGTGGGTGGCAAGGGAGGGACCTGAGCTCCTTTGAGTGCCTCTATGGGGGCCGGGGAAAAGCGGTTTGTCCTTTGGCACGGGAGGCTCGGACTAGGTGGTGTGTTGTTGGATTAGGGCCCCTAAAGTTGAGAGCTGCAAATCAGGGGGCCATCTTTAATTAGGCATATAAGAAAGCACACTGCTGCAAACAGAAATACAATCTCCCCGTGAGGTAGCCCAACGAACAGCCTTGACAATACATTAAACTTGGGTGAATCCCATGCCTGGCACATGCGCTATAGCACTTTCCCTCGAAGGCAGTGTTGCACAAAATATTTGTCCTTGGGTGTCGTAGGCAAGTAAGACAAAACAGAGGTCGATTTTTTAGCGGAAACCGCCGGATATGGCAAGCGGCACTCTCTAAAAAGCACACAAAGCACTTAAAATGATTACATTCACAGTTTATCATTACCACTCAGTTCGAATTCTTTTTTATACCGCTCCGTGTCTTGCGAATGGATCAGGATTGGCCACATGCGCGACCCCATCGACGGGCACGATCATTTTTTACAGATATTATGGGTTTGTCACAAAGCTCTAATAACTCAAAAATCCTTTTACCAACTTTTTTTGCCCAAACAATGGGATGTGATACCTCTAAAGAGGGTGTGACGTTGGCATGTGGAGCCCACGTGCTACTTCCTATAGATTCTCATCCTTGGAGTCGATCTCATGACCCATTCCCCCTAAATGGTCTAGGGATGGACGAGCTGCACCATCTTTGGTATCAGTAAAATTGTTTTTGCAGGGTTACAAGAATGTTCAAGGCCAAGCATGCCAAGGAAGGAAGCGTACGCTAGCCAGTACCCCGTCCCGCACGTGCGAGTAATTTGATTGTTATTGTACCTCACCGTGCATGATTTTTTAAAAGGTGGTGGTCCACACAGATGTGAGCAAAGGCCTTTGTTAAGTAAACGTTAAAATTTGCTCATCTTCTCTGGCGCACGTCATGACAAAGCCTTTGGGGCCCAATTGCCCTTGCTCTCTTTAGCCACGTGATGGCACAAATCCAGCAATCTGTCTACATTCTTGCCCACAACGTCCCCCAAATTGACTTCTTCCCAGACCTCTTTGCATGTGGCCCAGCACTCATCCATAGAAGGAGTTCTGGGCATTCATGGAAGGCTGCATTGTCGTGGGAGAAGAGGAGGCTTTCCTCCATAATGTCTTGCCTTCTCTGTTGGAAGCTTGTCATGGAGGCGTACACCATTCTCCGTCACCATCACCTTAATCTTGTCACAAAACTCAGCTTGAATCATGCCCTTTGCAGCCTTCCCGGGATTATTCTTGACCTGCACAAGCCAGCTGCTCTCCTCTTCTCCATCTGATGGTTGTTGAGAAGCTTGCGGATCCCCACCTTACGCTGCTCGGATGGCACGCTCCAAGGTCCTCCTGTGTACTCCTAGCTGGTCCACTCGCTGTTTGATGGTGGGGTGGGCGTGAAGGAATCCCTTAAGACTTGTGTGGTATACCGACTGACCAGCTGGGTTGAGTTTTCCAACAATTTTGTCTGCAATCTCTTTTGCCAAGGCTGCCGGCACTCTGCGAAGGCGTCCGCATCGGGGCCTATCTTTCGTGCTTCCGTACTTGTCCAATTTGGTCCACCATCGCTTGCAGAGCTGTCCAGGCCTTGGAGGCGCATCACCCTTCAGATGGGCAACAAGCATTTCTCCAGCTTTGGCTGCATTGTAATTTGCTTGCATGTAGAATCGAGCCCCTGCACTTCGGACATCTAGCGGCCACCCCATTTCCACGGCGGCCAAGTCCTACCTGATGTGTAACGCCCGAAGTCAGTTACGTCTCACGTACGCCATGATGTAACCTCAAATTTTGCATGCCAAGTCCTTACAACATGTAGCTTCAATGCTATGTAAAGGGGCCAGTATACATGCACGTGGCAGCAATGAGAGGGGCATGTCCTCGTGTGCTACTGTGATGATTTCAGCGAAAACACTGTGTGGTACTGCGGCGAGTTTTGTGATTGCGCGGGCGGTTGAGCGGCAGCTGGCGTCGCGCCCCCCTTGTGGAGGGTAGTCTTCAATTTCCAGGCCTAGGGGTGGGAGGCTTATGGGGTTTGATTTCCTCTTATTGTAACAAGCTCTTGTAAGACAATATCAGCGAAAAAAGGTCTCTGATACGGTCTAGTACGTACGCCTATGCGTACGTTGATCGAGTGCCTTCGTACCCTTTTGCCAACCGTACTAAAATTTACTATGCTACGTCGTTTCGACTCTTAGTCCCAAATATATCAGGGTGACTGGTACAATATAATGTATCCAAATCCACCCCTCGCGTGGCTGTAAGTGTGTTTGCGGAACTTGATGTCCCTCCAGCGGTGAATAATAAGGGGGAGGCACATGTGTTCCGCCTATAAGCAGGAGCGCAGGGGATGATATAACATTTCAAGAATAATAAGATATTGCCTTGACAGCCTCCACAAAGGTTGAACCTTAGCGCGATGACGCACCTGCCGTCTTCAGGACGCATTGATCTGGTACACTAGGGGATGGTTCCCTTTGCGTGGGCCTCGATCTGTTACTGATGATGCATTCAAATCATTTGGTTATCTCGTGTCCGTGCGTAATTCTTGTTGCGTTTTGAGAGCCCAACACGCTTGGGCAGTTTGTTCCGGACATTATCCTTTTCGAGTGCATGCCCTAAGCATTATTATTACCTTCATCCACAATGATCCCGTTAAAGGCAGAATAAGAGTTCAAGTTGAGCTACTTGTGCGTTGAACCCAAGCCGTCTTCTACTTTCACAACGCCTAACAAGGATATGCAGCTGCTTCTGAGCGCGATTACTGTGGTAGCAACAGCAGTTTATTGAAGCAACCGTCTGCGCTGGTGCATGAGTCGATGTAGCGTCCTGGACTGCAGAAACTCTTAGCTAAATAATACTGATTTTGAAGTCAGCTCAAGGGAATGGCAGCCCATACCCTTGTCCCATCCATCTTTCCTTTAAATTTAGCTCTGTCAACGCTCATCTTGTGTGCTTTTAGAGCCCTGGTGGTGGGGCCAACTCCAAGAAGTCCGAATGGATTGTTGAACTGCTGGAGATGGCAGTTGTTTAAAATATGGTGTCATGGGTCCTGCCTCTGGGGCAAGTCCTGCAAGAGCATATCCTATATGGCTGCACCAAACAAAAATTTGCTACAAGCTGTGCTCTTTTGGAGCATACACATGGGCCTATAATAAAGTATGCATTTGTGATCAACTTCATAGCTGTCTCTGACAACGTCATTGTTCTTCTGATTATTTTGTGTTTGGAGGGAAGGGGGGGAGGGGAAGGAAGGGATGCCAGAAGCTTAAATTTTGCGCCCTGGAAAGGGAAGGCATGGAGCGTCAGGTACCATGCATGCTTTAGCAATCCTGCCATCTAAGTGAACTTGAATGTTGCTCTCCTGCCTTGGTGCGCAGAGAAGGTTGGAGCAAGATTACCTGGCGTGGCGGGGTTCCAAGCACATATCATCGGATTGTGTTGCATACATCAGCACCTTGGGCCTCACCGTATGGTCTCTGTTCTCTGTGCCTGGCTGGACGACATTGAGGAATGCAGGAGCATTTATGACTGTCTTCACCCTCAGCACTGGGTTGGGCCTGCTCGTCTACTCCCCTTCCACATATGTACGGTATCGCGAGATACTTGCAGCATCACAGTGCGGACCTGCTCCCCACCTTTGATCCTGACATGTCCCTTCAAATGCCCTTCATCCGAGTCGAGACCAGACACACTTTGGGGGATGCCCTGCGTGCCGGAAGTGTTTTGCTATCAAAAAGGGCTCAGAGGCATGCTTTCCTGTACGTTGATGTGATTTCGTTGATGTGTGGGGTGTCTAAGGGAATTTCGCCTCCGCTTTTTGGCTTGCGCCTCCATGCAGTGCTATGTGGACTCACATGTGAATGCACATTCATGTAGTGCTATGTAGACTCAAACCTGCTTGTAGTACCTAAGTGGACTCAGAAAGTGAGTGCGGCTCCATGCACTGCTATGTAGACTTTACATGCGACTGCACTACATGTACAGCTATGTAGACTCAAACGTGACTGCACCTACTTGTAGTACTTTTGTGGCTCAAAAGTGATTGCGCCTCCATGCACGGCTATGGAGACTCACACGTGATTGCACCTTCGTGCACTGCTATGTGGGGGCATTGCATCTCCATGCACGTTGCTGAACTTCGACATTCTTTCGTAGAGCCCTGTATGACTGCGTTATCATGCACTGCCTCGTAGACTCACACCTGATGTCATCTCCAGACACTCCATGGGGTTGCACACGTGATTGCACGTCTTTACACGCGAGTGTAGATGCAAGCGTGATTGCACCTGCGGTCAATCTGGGGTAGACTCAGGCATGGTTCCGTCGCCAGGCACTCACGAACGATGGCGCCTCAATGCACTGCAATGTTGAGTATGAGGTGTGCTTGCCTCGGTGTACTGCAGTGCAGAAGCCCGACGCACTTGCGTGTCTGCCCGTGCAGGTGGTACTGCGTACCATTGCTGCTGCTGGACAAGCATGCGATGCTGGAAAGAGCAAGGGTAAATATGCTTCTCTCACCTTCGAAAGGGTTGTGGTCCGTTCTTATGTTTAAGTGGCCGCCCTTCCTCCTCTACTCCCTGGCCTTCCCTGTGGTGGCGAGTTGGATGCCCTGCGTGCAGCTGGTTTCTCTCCTGATGCTCAACGTGAGCGCTATGCATGCCTTGGCGGTTTTCGGGGACGAGCTCATTGCCGGCACGGCTATGCTTCGGATGTGCAGTGTGATTGAGACTGCTGTCACAGGGTTTGGGAGCCTTGCCATGAAGATGGGCAACATGGGAAGTGCTTATCCTGTGCTCACAAGGCCAGATGCATGCAACGTGGCCAGCTGTAGACCTTACCTTTTCGGCCTGTGGCTAATGTTGCAGTCTGCAGTGTTTTGGCAGACGCTCTTGTGGAATGCAAGGTGTGAGCGGAAGGAGCGGGAACAGTTTCTCACCTCTCTGGGAATCCATGGAAGTGTCACATGGCCCTTGTTCCCAAAAATGCTTGTGAGTATCATGGGCGTCCAACTCCTGGTGATTATATTCTACGTACTGTTCCTGGAGTTCTTCTTTGAGGACTTTTGGGGGCGACCTTGAGTTCTCTTATATATTTGGGGGGGGGGGGGACCTTGCGTTCTCTTTTCTCGAGTATGTTGAGAGAAACCTCACGGGGTAGGCCAGCATCTGGCATACAGGAAGAATGGTGCGTATGCCACGAGGTAGTGCGAGATTGAAGATGGTCTCTGTTTAGGAGGGTTCCTTTCAGAGGGTCTTGGGGGACATTCTCTCGAGCAATATAGAAAAGTGGTTTCAAGACGTACTAAAAATTTAGAGTGAAGCCTATTCTAACCGCATACCATAAATCCATCATGCAGGGACGCGGAATCTAGGGGCCAAATATTCAAGGTGAATATGGGGGGGGGGGGGGGGGAGAGAGAGAGAGAGAGAGAGAGAGAGAGAGAGAGAGAGAGAGAGAGAGAGAGAGAGAGAGAGAGAGAGAGAGAGAGAGAGAGAGAGAGAGAGAGGGGGGGGGGGAGGGAGGGAGGGAGGGAGAGGGAGAGAGAGGGGGGGGGGGGGGAGAGAGAGAGAGAGAGAGAGAGAGAGAGAGAGAGAGAGAGAGAGAGAGAGAGAGAGAGAGAGAGGAGAGAGGAGAGAGGAGAGAGAGAGAGAGAGAGAGAGAGAGAGAGAGAGAGAGAGAGAGACAGAGACGGAGGGGGGGGGGAGAGAGAGAGAGAGAGAGAGAGAGAGAGAGAGAGAGAGAGAGAGAGAGAGAGTGAGAGTGAGAGTGAGAGTGAGTGAGTGAGTGAGTGAGAGGAGAGAGAGAGAGAGAGAGAGAGAGAAGAGAGAGAGAGAGAGAGAGAGAGAAAAAAAAAAAAAAAAAAAAAAAAAAAAAAAAAAAAAAAAAAAAAAAAAAAAAAAAAAAAAAAAAAAAAAAAAAAAAAAAAAAAAAGAAGAGAAAAAAAGAGAAAGAGAGAAAAAAAAAAAAAAAAAAAAGAGAGAGAGAGAGATTGCCATGAGGTAGTGACAATTATTCAAAGGTGGATCACGGATGTTGCTAATGGCAGAATTAGTAGTGTACGTTAGAAACAATCCTAATTCTGCAGCCAGATGCAACCACATTGTACAATGATTGTGGGAGGTCCTCAAGATAGGGCCCCGGTAATGCAGCGCCAAGAAGACATTTTTTTGGCTTGTGATTGTTGCATTTTGGGTGTGTACAGTTGAGGCCCAAAAGACTAAAGCTGCAGCAAGAAATGTACGACCATTGTTTTGGCTTCTGACGCACATGGGATCCTGGCAACTTCACGACACACATGTACATGTACAACAATACAGATGTAGACCCATTCTCTGGGTGCATAACCGTTGCCATAGGTGAATGCGTTGAAGCTCGCGTGCAATACGTTTTCATCAGTGTTCATCTGGATGTACACTGTGGTGTTTTTAGTGGCATTCCTTCATGTAAAATGCACGGCTGATAACCCCCCACTTATCTTTCTGAAGGACTTTTTGATAACAGCATATACGTTTCCTGTACGCACTGGAAAGAAGGAAGCAGTGTCAGAGAAAGAGAGCAAATGAGAGGACGGGGATTGAAGAAGACCCTGTGGAGATATGCAGCTAGCTAGATACAGGTTAACTGAAATTGTGGGTAAGGGTGGTTTTGAATCCAGCAGACGAGATCGTGGTGGACAGGCCCTCGATCAATCAACTAGAGACAAAGCTTAAGCCATGATGTAATCCACAATCTTGCCATCTGTCAGTAAGTTGGCCAAGTCTTTCATTCAGACCTGTGTTTAGGACCTGGGGGATTTGTGGGGTGTATCCTGAGGAGTTGCTGGTCATGGAGTACCGTAATTTGGTTCCGAAATGGATGACTTCTAAGTCCTTCCCTAAAACGATGGATTATTTGAACACTAGTAAAGAGATTTCAAAGGAAGTGAAAGGAAAGGAAAGGAGATTTCATCTGCAAGAGATTGCCCTCGCCGCCCGGTTTGGAACCGTCTTTCCGTGGTCAGGACGTGGAACTCGACCTTTTTTCTGACCCCACCGGGAGCCCTTTTTCCCATCACGCCGACATCAACGATACTTTACATAATCAGGTTTAACACGAAGTTTCTCGCAAAAAGACCTGTTGATTTCAACTTACACCAGGGAAACCGCTGCACTTCTATCTTCTAATCACGAGTTATGCCCTCGCTTTACCTCAGTGTGTTTATGGAGCTTTATGTGACGTTACTGATGTCGATGTAGCACGCTGAAAGTCGGAGCGGAGTCATATGTGGCTCGAGCGACCTTCCGGTGCTCCGACAGGGCTTGGAGTAGAAGTGAACAGAGAGTATTGATCATTTCATATTGACTGTCGTGATGCGGACAGTCTCCACACCCGCACAGGCTAGATTGGTGGAGCGCCCGTTGCCTTCAGGACTCGGTGATCTGGTACACCACCGGCCTTTTGCCTCACGTGGACCTCAACCTGCCATTAAGATTGGTCTAGCATTAATTTATTTGTCTTTAAGTAGTAACTCCTCGCGCAAAAACTTTAAATTACCATCGTGCGTGGGTACTGAGCACGATGATTTGATTCGGGCTCGACCATTCCTGTACATGCCCTTACCCAATTTACTTATTTGACCCACAGACATTATTCCAAATTAGGCGTATTCTTAAAGTAAAGGAACCCGTGGCTTGGACTCAAAGAGTCTACCATCTTATCAACGTCACAGAAACTGGACGCTAGCATCTTTGTGTGGCCAATTAGAGCGACTGAAGCTGATGTTGACCTGGATCCTGTATGTTTACCTGTATGTTTGATACAAAGTAAATGAATCATCGCTTTTGATGATGCTTGACTCCCTTTGTAGGTCAGGTGTAGCATCAGGAATCACTAAGCGGCAGTAAAGTGCTCCAAGGGCCTGCTGGCACACCGTTCCATCATTTGTTTCTTCAATTCTGGCCGCTGAAGCTCGGCACCTATGCATCTAGAGCCGGGATGGTCTGATTTAAGGATGTTATGATGGAGAAATGGTAATACAAGAGTGCCATAGGTGGCATGTGATCTAATCGAACGGACAAGTTATGATTCTTCCCTCTGGGTTTGGTCTGGCAGGAGCATCAGGTTTGTGTCTCTACAGAGGAGTAAAGTGCTATGTAAACAGCATACCCATGGGCCGTATGCTACCAAGGGGGGAATGGCCAGATGCCAGATACTTGTGTCTTGGAGGGGGATGTCCACATGCGATCACATTTCTAAAATCCCTCCATGGAAATGAGTTCCATGTGTTGCATATGTTGCATTGTGTGCAGAGGGAGTTGGAGAGAAAGTACTTGATGTGGCGTGGGCTCAAGCACATACCAGCAGATCGTACAGCATACCTTTGCGCCTTCTTCATCAATACCTACAATCTGTGCACCCTGCCTGGCTGGACGAAATTGGTAACTGCAGGAGCATTTGCAAGTACTGCCAGCCTCAGCACGGGACTAGGGCTGCTCCTCTTCTCTCCTTCCACTTATGCACAGTACCGCGAGATCATCGCAGCGACACAGTGCGTACTGCCTTTTACCTTTTATCCTGATATGTCCCTTCGAGGATGCTAAATCTGTTGAATTCACAGAGTTGGGGGTGACTCTGTGCTATGCTTGTGTTTGTTGTCGAGGCTCTCACATGCATGCTTCCCTAAAAGTGCGCATGAGAGAGGGGGGGGAGAGGGAGAGGGGGGGGGGGAGAGAGAGAGAGAGAGAGAGAGAGAGAGAGAGGGAGGAGAGAGAGAGAGAGAGAGAGAGAGAGAGAGAGAGAGAGAGAGAGAGAGAGAGAGAGAGAGAGAAGGGGGGGGGGGGGGGGGGGGGGGGGGGGGGGGGGGGAGGGGGAGTGGGGGGAGGGGGAGAGAGGGGGGGGGAGAGAGAGAGAGAGAGAGAGAGAGAGAGAGAGAGAGAGAGAGAGAGAGAGAGAGAGGAGAGAGAGAGAGAGAGAGAGAGAGAGAGAGAGAGGAGAGAGAGAGAGAGAAGGGGGGGGGGGGGAGGGGGGGGGGGGGGGGGGGGAGGGGGGGGGGGGGGGAGGGGGAGGGGGGGAGGGGGAGAGAGAGAGAGAGAGAGAGAGAGAGAGAGAGAGAGAGAGAGAGAGAGAGAGAGAGAGAGAGAGAGAGAGAGAGAGGAGAGAGAGAGAGAGAGAGAGAGAGAGAGAGAGCATACACGAGCGCAGAGCAAGATCAATCACATTATTGTATTGTTATGTGGGCATCACACGTGACTGCACACTCCATGCATTTTTTTGTAGATTGCGTTGTGAGTGCGGCTCCATAGATGCTATTTAGACTTGGGCATGATTGCGGCTCCATGCTATGCTATGTTAAGTCACACATGGCTGCACCTCTTCATACCATGTGTAGACTCCAGCATGATAGTCCTAATGTGCACTGCTGCATGGACCCTCACTTGACGGCACCTCCTTACACTCATGTCGGTGCACATGGGATTGTACCTGCTTACACTCTGTGCAGACTCACGCATGTATGCGCCTCCATTCATGCTATAAGGACTCACAAGTGATGTGAGCCTTTATGTATTGCTATGTGGCTCAGAAGTGATTGCTCTTCCATGCGACTGCTCTATGGCCTTGCAAGTGATTGTGCCTCCACGGACTGCTATGTGGCGTCTGAATTGATTCTGGTTCCATGGACTGCTCTGTGGCTCACAAGAGATCTCGTCTTCATGAGGTACGATGAGGACTCAGAAGTAATTGCGCCTCCATGTACTGCGATGAGGACCCAAAACGTACAGCGCCTCAATGTACTGCCTTATGGACTCATAAGAGATTGCGTCTCCATGTACTGCGATGAGGACTCACAAGACCTTGCGCCTCCATGCATTGCTACGCCATTGGACTTGATGGTCAGTGACGTGAGGCCCTCGAAGATGTACTTGCATGTTTGCCACTGCAGGTGGTACAGCTGCCCGCTGCTTATGCTGGACAGTCATCTCATACTAGAACGGGCAAGGACCTTACTGCCGCTTTTCCCTTCCAGAATCCCGTGGCTGCTTCTTCTCTTCAAGTGGCCGCCCTATCTCCTCCTCGCCATGGCCTTCCCTGTCGTGGCAGCCTGGATTCCCCTTGTGCAGCTGGTTTCCCTCTTTCTGATGAACCTCAGCTCACTCCACGCTTTGGCGGTCTACGGAAATGAGCTCCTGGCTAGCCCTTTGGTTCTGCAAACATGCAAGGCCGCAGAGGCTGCCCTCACCCAACCTGTGCGCTCGGCAACAGGGATGTGCAGCTCTGCGGTTGCTCATTCCCTGTTCGCGGTGTCGGCGGAGGATGGCCAGGCGGCTTCCTGCAGACGGTACGTCTTTGGCATGTGGCTCCTGTGCCAGTATCTGGTGTTCTGGTTGACGCTGTTGTGGCACGCGCGGCGGGAGCGGAAGGAGCGAGAGCAGTTCCTGCACACACTGGGCTTCGAGGGAAGCGTCACGTGGCCCATGTTCAGGGTGATGCTCATGGAGATTTTGGCCATCCAAGCGTTTGTGACCATCCTCTTCATGCTGTTCCTTGAAGACATCGTTGAGGGGCCCAGCAGGTACGGCCTCCAAGGGGATGCCACCAAATGGGACCTTGCCAAATGAGGACCTCCCGAAGGGGTCTGCAGCTTCTTCTGAAGACTCCTTGGGAGGGCTTGTGTCTCAGCTCAAATTTCAGACTGCTTCCTAATTGCCCCGACATCCCATGCTCATACCAAGATCTTCACTCTTGGCAGCTCGTTTTGACCTCTTGGGAAGGGAGATAGGGGTGTTGTGTATGAGAGGTATGAGAGGAGAGTTGAAGAGTTGGGAGGAGGTAGTGAGGGCGACTGTGCGGGAGGCTTCCCCACACACGGTCGTTGGACAACACGCAGGCTCCTCTGTGCTTTTTGGCATTTGGAGAACAGTCCACCCTAGGGTTTGAAACTTCATAATCCTGATGTCAATAATCCCTGGAGGCATTTGCTATGTATGTATCTTGCAGTTTTGGTGAGTAGACATGGTGCCAATTGAGGTTGTTCCACTTTTTGATCGAAGGTTCAGGAGGTGGAATCGCAGGGAAAAAATTCGGATGTATTTCCCAGCATATTTTAGATTTTACAAGTAGATCAGCATTGTATTTGTTGTGGGCTGCTCAAACAAAAGGAAAATAACGACAAGAATGCAACATTTCAGTGGCCCAAATTTCTGGGCACCTAATTCTGTATGTGACTTAAGCTAATAGGATATGCATATCCTATTAAACGCTGAGGTATAACATTCCTGTCATATTTTTGAAGTCCTAGATGTGTCCAAAAAAGCATGTTTTGGGGCAAGTTTGGCCTACAGTCCGTTATCACATTTGTTCCTAAACACAGTCCTGCCTTACCTAGCTATGGTCCTACATGCAACTGGATTAGCTTCTCCTGAAAATCTACTGTGAATCTCTCACAATGGCGTGCAATGGAAAGTCACCACAATTCTTTTAAGGCCTGATGGCTTCGAATTGAACCGCGCCAGTACCTGCAGGGTGGTGCCATTTTTCCGTTTGGGAAAACAGGGGCAAAAGTTGTGACGGCGTTGAAGCCGACTTCCTAATTATGTATTGCTTTTTTAGGTATTGGGAGCTTAATTTCAGTGATACATGCTGACACCTTGGCAGGCTTTGCAACTGCAGATGTTATAGCGTCTCTATAAAAGGTGTAGCATGAAGTATTGTGTTGTCGGCACAGCATAGCAATACGTAGCTTACTTGTTCAGCAATTGAGCTAGAGAGAAATGCGAAACCGCATGGGATGAGTGAACACCTGGACTGACAAATTTGGCAAAACCAGGTACCACTGTTAGCAAATTAGGGTACTGGCACAAGCATAGCTGGTGCTAGTACTATTTGTGATGAGATGCTGCACACCAGATGTTGCAACGATTGGGGCCGAAGGGAGTAAACCCTTTCAGAAGTTGACACTGGAAGGATGAAATCTACCGTTGCGTCAATGTGTGAATTATATTCATACATCAAATGAATTAGATCTTGTCCCTACATATTGTCTCCAACATCTGGGATACACCGCGAGAGGCAGTCAAGTCCTTAAGATTTTCAACAAGGCTAATTGGGCAACTCTCGATCAATGCGTTACTGCCTCACACCGCGACTGATTGTCAGAGCAGAACCTTCTTGTTCCTTTGACAATCGCCCCCCCCCCCCCCCCAAAAAAAAGGCAAATGCATTGTCTCACTTGATCGTTTTGAATCGTGAGCAATGCCGGACTGCGTGTCCGCCCTGCATGTGTGAGTGTACGTGTCTCGATGGTGCCCGTGCACTGCGTGGCGGGCATTGCCTAGTGTGGATATTGCGCATCCGTACATACGGACATGATTTCTTCCCTTGCAAAGTTAGATGAGGTCATGGATATGGGGATCTGACCACATTGAGTCCACGGCAATTTTTGTCCCAACATTCGTTGGGGGAAGAGCTGCTACTCCCTGTTGTGTATACTAGCGGTTCAGAATTGCAAAATCTAACGACACGTGTTTTTGGCAAAGATCTCGTATGATGTACAAAAAGGATGGCTAAGCAAGCATCTTTGGGTATACTTCGATATCGCATCGATGGAACACCGGTCTCTGCATGTAGCTGTACTGCTAGGTAATTTATTCTGAGTTGGACGAGACTCAGACAACGGGGTGACATTGATAGGTAGATGAAGGATCCATTAAGAGAGTAATAGCCACCCAGATGCGGGCGGAACTAGGTTGAGTTGGCGGAAAGAGGCCTCAACATAAGTGCATTTCTGGTCAGGAATGCAAGGGGTGAAATATATCCATATAATTAGGATAGTACAGGACTGAACTTATGTCACAAGTAGTGGAGAGGCTTATGTGCTTGAGGGCTGACTTACGGGTTGAGTATGCAATAATGAATTGCTGTGTGTGCGAGTGACGATACAGGCCTGTCCTTTCGGGTTGGGACCAGGCTGAACGCAGAAACACCATTGTCTTATTTCATTTTGTTCGATGAGGGGACATTAATCAGACAGCCAACCTGCAACCTCGTATTTACGTTGAAGGCCCGGAATCTTGTAGGCCGTGTATGTCATAGGAGTTGCAACATTTTGGGTGGTCGTAGTTGCTTCGCCCTGTTCAGGACGGACATGTCCTCTCGTCTGCGCTGTGAGGCAAGTTGTTTATGGATAGCACAGGACCGGCCCTTTACATGCCAGTTCAAACATCATCAGCGCATACAGGTCTGTTCCTGACATAGATGCGCCGAAAACTATAAAAGGACGTTCTGCGCAGCGAGTCCCCAGCTTCTTTGACATGCGAATCCTTTCTATGGGTCTAATGTGCGACAGGATTTCAGGTTCATCGCAAAACGATTGGCACAATACTGTCATCATCCTTCTCGGCAGGGAGGGAGTGTTGTGTATTGAGAGAGAGCGTAAGGTACGGATCCGGATGTACGGATGTACATGTACGTAAGTATGTGTGCTCTCTCTGATTCAGATCATTGGTTTTAGGCACGTCACTTGATTGGACGAAGGGACATATGATGTGCGTAAGAAAACGCCTGCATCAGGACACAAAAATTGCTGCTATGTATTAGGAGACGTGGAGAGAGAGCTCTCCATGGGAGGTTTGGGTTCATAGCCCATGATGCAAGTACAGGTCTCGGTCAATGAAGTTCAAGGAACTGTGATAGAGATCCTATCGAGAGTGTACACGTTTATTGTAAGACTGTGAGATATAGCATGAGTCTGTATCTCGTGAGTGTGAAAAGTGTACTTCACATTTAGGGTGTGGTGATAAAGTACGCCTTTCTGCTATGATCTGTGATCGTGCATAACGCGAGATTGAGCTGAGAGGGGCTGTTCGGCAGATGGCTCGTCAGACAGTTGGGATGTCTAAAGAAGTCGCCTGGAGTCCTATTTTGTGTGACTGCGCGAAAGGACCTGTCTGGATAACTCTGCCGAGATATTGCTCGAGTTCGTAGCATGCGTTGCTTTGCATCTTAGAGTGACTGAGAATATCAGTAAGCCCCGGTGTTGAGTAATTGTCGCAGCTATTGATCACGTTAGACCAATAGCGTGCTGGTCAGTGGTTATGTTCATTTAGCCGTAAGAACTAAATGTCATCAATGTTGTGCAGGGAGTTGTGTTGCTGTCTGTTGTATGACAGTGGTGGCTGCATAAGTGTAGTGTTTACACGGGTTTGCAGCGGTGCGAACAACTACTGGAACGCATGTATTGATGGAAAGACATTGTGTTGTTTAGTTACTGTCGTAAGAATGTTACTTAAGGTTTGCGATGGCGTTATACGTGCAGGTGATCAGTTGACGATAGCACGATCGTAACTGATGCTTGCGTAAGGTAATAACATATGCACACACCATGTAACTAAGACAGTTGGGATTTCTACAGTAGTCGCCTGGAGTCCTATTTTGTGTGACTGCACGAAAGGACATGTCTGGATAACTCTGCCTAGATATTACTTGAGTTCGTAGCATGCGTTGCTTTGCATGTTAAAGTGACTGAGAATATCGGGAGTTGTGTTGCTGTCTGTTGTATGACAGTGGTGGCTGCATAAGTGCAGTGTTTACACGGGTTGGCAGCGGTGTTCTGTTGACGATAGCACGATCGTAACTGATGCTTCCGTAAGGTAGTAACATATGCTTACGGGTTGATAAACAGGTGAACCTACCTCCACAAGTACGTACCACGGACATGATCTCTACACTACAGGGAGCAAGGGGGCTTGGGGGGGGGGGGGGGGATGCTGAGAACTTGTAGTAGAAATACATATGAAATCATTTTGGTTGACACGGACCAGCCTTCAAGGAGAAACACTGATCAGTTGACAGGGACCAGCCTTCAAGGAAAATCACTGAGTGCGTCAGCCACTGCCAACAACGCTGAGTGTTTCAAATGCGAATCGGAGCCTCTGCCCCAGAATTTCCATCCGCAAGATCCTGCTTGTTAATGCGGACCTTCTGGCCACAGCGCCATTTTCGGCCATTGTACAATATAGATAAACACGTAAAATGCCCCCCCCCCCTCTCTCTCTCTCTCTCTCTCTCTCTCTCTCTCTCTCTCTCTCTCTCTCTCTCTCTCTCTCTCTCTCTCTCTCTCTCTCTCTCTCTCTCTCTCTCTCTCTCTCGCTCTCTCTCCCCCCCTCTCTGTCCCCCTGTCCCCCCCCCGGGGGAGTGGGGGGGGCCTAGCCCCCAGACTAGCCCCCCCCCCCCATGTATCTTGTTTGCTACGCCCCTTCGTGTCATTCCCTCCGTACCTTCCCTTATCGTGTTCCTATGACAGTAACCTTCATGCCTCAGCCCAACGTACATTCCCATGGACACCCCAGTGAAGTTGCCCCACCTTATCGTGTTCCTATGACCCAGCCACACCACAGCTTCTTGCATGCATGTACACGGGACCTTGTGGGGCTAGATGAGGGCCCCATCTGCTCCTATGGGTTCCCTCACACCTTCAGTGCCAGGTACGGCCATACGAACATTCAACTTCACACTTTTCACACTTCGTTGGGCTGTGGCAGTTGTTTGTGCTGTGGGGGTTTTTAGCTCTTCAGACAGTGGGTTTGATATAATTCTTGAGGGGTGGGGGGTAGGCGTAGGTAACCGTAGGTCTGGGCCCAATCTGCCCTGCTCTTTCTTGGTTTCCCGGGTATTCATTATTAGTCATGCTGGGGGGGGGGGGGGGGGGGGACCCACACGGCGTCATCCGCGCCCTTGCCACCAGATCTAGCACCACCTTTCCCCCCTTTACATCAGCACAACCCACACGCCCGCCACACGGTCCGTCCAACCCCAGGCACACGCCATGCAAAAGGACGTACACCTGCCACACGCACAGTAGACAGCCGCGTCCTTTCCTCACGCGAAGATGCCCCCCACAAACACACGCCACTGAAACGCTACGTCACCAGCCCGTCAAAATGATAAATCCCGCTAGCACACGCTGATCCCTGCCGCGTCCGCCCCCTCCACGCGCCACGGCGCGTCCCTCCCACTATGCAGCGGTTCACCCCTTCACATCACCACACTGCCGGGAGTGTCGGGGTGGGAATCTAGGGCTCTCGCCCCCATCTTCCTTCTGATGTTAAGGGGGGATCCGCTGCACAGTGGGAGGGACGCGCCGTGGCGCGTGGAGGGGGCACACGCCCCTTTTCATCAGACGTGCGTGTGCTAGCGGGGTTCTGAGATTCCGAGTCTCTCCGTACAAGAATGGGGCCTGCCAGCCCCATGTCATGTGAAACATGTTCATAGCCATTTCAACCGCCGCGTTTTGACGATGGCCCCTAGATTCCGCGTCCCCAGTGGACTCCCCACATGTATGATGCATGTATCATATAGGATGCATGATGTGCGGTTGCGTTCTCCACTCCATGATGAAGGGGTAGAATTCAAGTTCCTTTGGTTCAGTTCGAACGGCCCTGACGCCTGGATACTCTGATAGTCCAACTACAGCAGTACGGCTGACTTTCGCTCCCCAAGATAGCCTCAAAGAATAAGTTCCCGTCACTAAGCACTCAGAAAATTCCTATAGCTATGATTCATAACTCAGGACTGTCCGCCCGGGGTGGAAGTTGGAACGAAGGAACTGGTTTTCGGAACTCCTCAGTTTGCTTGGGAGGCTGCTTATAAAGAGACACAGGGGAAACGCAAAACCTCACAAAGGCATCACCTATATTTGTGAGTGTCACCTGAAGGTGGATCTTCATGCGATGAGGCTACTGTCGAGTCCAGGTCATGTTGATCTGGTATAGCCCCCTCCCTCGTCCTATCGTTGGGCCCAAATCTGTAAAGAGATGTCTTTTTTTTTTTTAATTTTGGATTTTTGTCTTCTACCACTGAAAACTGGGCTCACGTTATCAGTAATCTCAGGGTAATGTTATGGTCCTTCAAGAAGTCGTACTTTCTCACGTCCTCTAAGCAGGAAGTTTGCTCATGTGCTGGACCGCCAATAGCTGTTGTTGGCATGAATTTACAGCCTGACATAGAAAGGCACTCACTTGCAGATGACTTCGGAATGACTCTGGGGATGCTGCAGAACCGTCTGCTTACTTTTTCTTTTTCCTTATCCCTATACTATTTCAGGGCTCCGTGGCTGAATCAATTTTTGCAAACGTTCTCCAGCCTTCCTTCTCAAGAGACCTACGATGACCTCTTATTGTCATTGCATTGCATCCTTCTCTTCTTTCTTAGGTCTCCTCGCTCCTTCCTTGAATCTCCTTCCTGTGGTCTGGATCTCGAGTTCAGTATATTGTGGATCGTGTCTGTGTTGTGTGTGTGTGTGTGTGTGTGTGTGTGTGTGTGTGTGTGTGTGTGTGTGTGTGTGTGTCTGGGGGTGTGTGTGTGTGTGTGGGGGGGGGGGTGTGTGTGGGGGTGTGTGTGTGCGGGTGTGTGCGTGCGCGCGCGCACACGCAGGCGGAGAGGCGCGGATGTAGGTGTGTGCTGCAATGAAACTTCTCCTCCTTGTCGATGGATTGTCATCCCAATAGTCGACCTTCGTGTCTCAGATCATTTATTGGAAGGGCCTGCTGACCCATGGTCTACCCCATAGTCGCTTCCTTCATGCGTTGGTAAACGGATGTCTGTTCGCCCCGATGCAGAGCCTACATGGCCTTAAACGAATTTCAAAAGTCTCGTTGTCACAGGGCCGTACCGAAGTACTCGTGGAGATAATGGATGCACCCAGCCATTGAAATCAATCATGAGTCGTTCCTCTGGTTTTAAGTTTGCTGGAGAATGTCTTATGTGTCACAATGCTGGAGAAAGTGTGGTTGAATGCAAGCTGTCTGCATGCCCACACGTGTTATTCTCTGAATCAGATTGGTTTCTTGTGACCACCATATATGTAACCCACAAGATGCACGCAGGTTGCCGCGCCGGAACGTGTGCGTGTGCGTGCCTGCATGTGGGGGTGTGTGTGTGTGTGTGTGTGTGTGTGTGTGTGTGTGTGTGTGTGTGTGTGTGTGTGTGTGTGTGTGTGTGTGTGTGTGTGTGTGTGTGTGTGCATGTGTGTGTGTGTGTGCGTGTGCGTGCAAGTGTGTGTTTGTGTGCGTGTAATGGGGGTGTATGTTTGTGTGCAAGCGCGCCCGCGCACACACACACACACATGCCCCCCCCACCCCCCCAAAAAAAACAAGACCCTGTGCTTGTTCAAGGTAAGCGATGTGGGGTGAGCGGCAGACGAATTTGTCGCTGATGTTAACGCTGTTCAAGGACTGTCCCTGATTAGCATTTCCAATGCACTGGCACGCAGCGGGAGCTGGAGAGGAAGTACTTGACATGGCGGGGGTTCAAGCACATTTCCTCTGATCGGGCAGCGTACCTCAGCTTGTTGGCGCTGGTAGCCATGCATATGTGGACCTCCACAACGTGGACAGCACTGCTGGCTGCAGGAGCATGTGCCAGTATTGCCAGCCTCAGCACGGGACTAGGACTGCTCCTGTACTGCCCTTCCACTTATGCACAGTACCGCGAAATCATCGTAGCCACACAGTGCGTAAAAATCCCTTGCTCTTCATCCTCTTGTGTCTGTTCATGGTTTCCCATGTGTGGGAATCATTGCATTAGTGAGAGGGTGAAAGGGATGCTTGGGGAAAGGGACGAGGGGGGAGGGTAGGGGGGAGGGAGAGGGGGGTTTTGGGAGGGAGGGGGGAGGGGGAGGGAGGAGGAGGAGGGTAGGGAGGGAGGGGGAAAGGGAGTGGGGGGAGGGTAGGGAGGGAGGGGGGGCGGGAACGCACAATTCCCTCACCTCCATCCCGGGCATGGTGGAAGTACAGGATTGTCCCCAAATGTGTCATTAGGCGGTGATCTGTGGTTTGGGTAGGTGTGAAGTCAAGTGCTTCTCACGTGAGATCTCCGTAGGCATTCAAAACCCAAGAATTGCCCTTGCAGGCACCCACTGCCCTACCTAGCTTTGAATTTCCCGCAAATGTTCCTTGTTAATGAGCAGTGCTGGAAAAATGACCACCTCTCCGCCTGAGCCAGCGTGTGCATGCAGTCATATGCATGTTTGTGTTTGACAATGGGGTGCACTGCATTTGTGTGGGCATGTCGTGTGGCATCTTTTTAGAGATGACCTCCTCCTCCCTCGGCCCTGCAAACCCATAGGGTGGGTGTGTGTGTGTGTGTGTGTGTGTGTGTGTGTGTGTGTGTGTGTGTGTGTGTGTGTGTGTGTGTGTGTGTGTGTGTGTGTGTGTGTGTGTGTGTGTGCATGTGTTTGTGTGTGCTGGGGGTGGGGAGATGTGTGTGTTTGTTTCTCTCTCTCTCTCTGTGTGTGTGTGTGTGTGTGTGTGTGTGTGTGTGTGTGTGTGTGTTGGGGGTGGGCTAAGGGATGGGGTTGCAACCCGCCCCGCAGCCGCTTTGTGGGGCGCCTGGCACAGTCATGTGGGGGATGCCCGCCCCACCGATCACACATTCTTTTCAAGAGCGCCGCTCGCACACCTGCAAACACGCCAATGCCGTCACAGTGTCAGTGAGGCAGACGCAGGCCTCTGCATTCTGGCGCCACAATGTTAATGTAAACACTCCAAGCCATAGGCACACGAAGCCATAGAAAAAGCAAGCCATAGACACACCACGCTTTAGACACACCAAGCCGTAGACACACAAAGCCGTAGATTCACCAAGCCATAGACTCACCAAGCCATAGACACACCATTTTGTAAGCTCACCAAGCCATAGACACACCATGCCTTAGAGATACACCATTCCATAGGCTCACCAAGCCATAGACACACCATTCCGTAGACACAACAAGCCATAGACTCACCAAGCCATAGACTTGGCAAGCCGCATACACACCCAGCTGTAGACACACCATGATGGAGACGCGCAGATCCGCAAGTTGGCGCCCCGCAGGTTCTACATTCTTCCGCTCGTGCTCCTGGACAAGCACCAGTTCCTGGAGCGGGGGCGGGTACGGCTGCTGGGCTCGACCCTCAGGGGCATCGGGATCATGCTCTTCTTCAAATGGCCACCGTACCTGCTACTCACCCGGGCCTTCCCCGTGGTGGCCGTTTGGGCCCCCTACGTTCAGCTCATTTCCCTCCTCATGCTCAATGTGGGTACAGTACATGCGCTTTTGGTCTACGGCAACGAACTCTTGGCGAGCCCTGGGGTCATGCCAACGTGCAAGTTGATAGATACCGTCCTCACAGGCCGTCTGGGCCTCCTGACGGTACTGCGGAGGCTTTCGGGCGCTTGCCCGTACCTGCTGCCCGCAAGGGTAGCGGCGGCCGGCGGGGCACTGCCCTGCCGGCGGTACATTTTTGGCATGTGGATCATGGGCCAGGTCGCGGTCTTCTGGCTGACGCTGTTCGAGCACGCCGGGAGCGAGCGCAAGCAGCGGGCCCAGTTCTTGGCCTCCCTGGGGGTCCCGGGACCGGTCACCTGGCCATTGTTCAGAGACATGGTGGTGCGGGTAGTGGGGGTGCAGCTGCTGGTGGCGCTCTTCTTTGTACTGTTCCTTGAGGACCTGCTTGAGGGTTTGAATCTCGTGACATTTTGAGGGGATGGGGGAGCGACCCTTTGGGGGAATGGGGGAGCGGCCGTTCGGGGGAATGGGGGAGCGACCGTTTGGGGGAATGGGGGAGCGGCCGTTTGGGGGGATGGGGGAGCGACCTCTTGGGGAATTAGGAGAGCGACCCTTTTTGGGGGGATGTGGCAGCGACCCTTCCGGGGGATGGGGGAGCGACCTTTGGGGAGGGTGGGGGAGCGACCTTTCGGGGGATCGGACAGTGACCCCCCCCCCCCCCCGCGGGGGAGGGGGTGGTGGGGCTTGGCAGGGAGTACAATGGGTTGTGGTGTTGACTGGTACTTTGCGTGGCAGTGAAACGGTTGTCGAGCGGGGCTTTGACGGGCAGTACATTGTTATGATATCAATGGGGAGGATTTGTCGTCGGAGCAAGGCTTTGACCGCTGAGGGGCGCTCTCGAGACCTTTGAGGGGCCCTCAGATCTGCTGGGGGTTGCCGTGGTCTGGGTGTTGAGCGTGGCTTTGGCTGGCAGCAGCATGAAAGAAACATGCGAGGGGCTTTTGCCGGCAGAAGAATGCAGAGATTGTTCTGGGAGACTTTGCTGCAGGTACAATGGGTCAACCCAGGAACAGGGACTCTGCCTGCAGTACAATAATCCGCCGTACAAGCCTTGAAAGCAACCTTGCCTGCGGTACAGTGATTACAGATCTGTCGGGACTTTACGGTGGGGTAGCCTGCATGGGATTCAGGGGGAAGAATGGGGTAATGGTGTATGGAGGAGGAGGAGGAGGAGGAGGAGGCGGAGGAAAATGAGGAGGACGAGGAGGAGGAGGTTACATAGTATCAGCCAATGAGGCTGGTGAACTGGAGCAGCTTGCAGTAAGCAAGAGAGTTATCACATGCGATGGAGCAAGTTGAAGCAGACTTGGGAAGGACCGGTGGTAGGGGGTCCTCCTGGTGGGTTGGTTGAGAAATATGAAGAGTGGTTTGCTTTGCAAGCATGCAGAGTTGTGTGGCAGGTAATATACAGGAGTCGTTGCTTGGGCAACATGCAGGGGTTGTCTAACTAGGTAACACGCAGGGGTTGTCTAATTAGCTAACATGCAGGGGTTGTCTACATCGGTACAAAATGCAGGGGTTGTCTAAATAGCTGACACACAGAAGTTGTCTACTAAGGTGAGATGCAGGGGTTGTCTAATTAGGTAACATGCAGGGGTTGTCTAATTGGCTAACATGCAAAGAGTTGTCCACTTGGGTGAAATGCAGGGGTTGTCTTATTAGCTACCATGCAGGAGCTGTCTACTTAGATTACATGCAGGGTCTTATGCTTGGGCAACATGCAGCGTTGCCAACTTAGCTAACAAGCATAGTTGTCTGCTTATGTAATATGCAGAGTCGTTTGCTTGGACAACATGCAGGGTCTTGTGGTTGGGCATTATTCAGAGCTGTCTGCAGTTGGGCATTATTCAGGGCTGTTTGCTTAGGTAACATGCAGAGTTGCCTGCTTAGGTAAAAAGCAGGGTTGTCTGCTTGGGCAACATGCAGCGTTTTCTGATTAGGCAACGTGCGACGTTGTTTGCTTAGGCTGCATGCAGAGGTCTCTGCTTGGGCAACATGCGGGGCTGTTTAGAAAAAAGTTAAAGTGTGCATGACCCGGCACACGCGGAGATGAGATTATATAAGCACCACCAATACTCCCCGTGGTCCCCATACATACACGAAGTGCCTTGGCCTCCACCCAGCATAACCAAGCCCTTGAAGAAAATCACAGACCGACCAATGTGCATACAATTAGTTCCTGGTTTGTGGTGGACGGCGACCCCGTCATCCGGATAGAGCCACAGCATCCCCAGCACCCTGTGGATGTACACGGAAACAGGGACGTGGTATAGAAGTGAAGGTTGTATTACCTAACAGGGGGATGCTTACCCTAGGTTATGAGTGAGTACACGGTTAAAATAGTGAGAACTGTTATTGGAACATGCCTATGGGGTCTGCACCGTACCTGTGTCTATAGGTTTGGGTGGGAATTCTGATTGCAGATGTGATCAGTATCTGAACCAGAATCCCGTGTACGTGGATGCAAGTCAATAGCGTGTTTTTGTGTCTTGGCAATTCCCTCTTTATGCATTCATGGGAATTTAAGTGTCAGTCAAACTAGGTTTTGGCAATATGTATGGGCCACAACAACCCTTATGTTCGACAGGGTTAAAACAAAGTAAACCGGAAAGACGTATGCACCGCAAATATTGGGGACAGAGTTTCGTTTGGTTGACTATGTAGCGGCAGATCCTGCCCATGGCGAACCCTAAAGTATCCAGATGACTCTCAATCGTGTTCTCCGTAACCGGAGATAACATACATGCTACATACGATAGCAAAGAACTGAATAACATGAAAAATAGGATGGAAAGGCGCGCTATTCGGAGGTGAACTGTGGCTTCGGTAGACCGGTTGACCACCGCCAACATCCTGTTTGCTGTTTGCTTACATAACATGCAGAGTTGTCTGCTGAGGCAATGTGCAGAGCTGTTTGATTACATAACATGCAGAGTTGCTTGCGAAGCCCGCACCAGAGTTGTCTGCTTGGGCAACATGCAGAGTTGTTCGATTAGGCAATGTGCAAAGTTGTTCACTTGGGCATTATGCAAAGCACTATGCTCGTACAACTTGCAAAAGTTTTGGGTCGGCAGTATGTAGATCTGCTCTACATGTAGAGTGTGGACTGCGGAACCTACACTCTTGTGTAGTTTCCGCTCCACACTGTACATGTAGAAATGTGTTGGCACAGTTGCAGAAGTTTTCGGTGGCCGAAATGTGGTTGGAGTAGATTCCTTGCCAAGTTGGGCAACAAGCGGGAGTGTGTGCTAGCATGCACACAACTCCGGTAGGGCAGATTGCAAACGTGTGTGCTCGGGCAAGTGCGCAGCGGTTTGCCTGAGCAACATGCAGAGTTCTGTGTTAGCGCGATATGCAGAAAAGCCTGCTGGACAAAATGCAAATATTTCTCTTGGAACATTCTGCAAAGTGGGGAACTCTGCAAATTTGCCTGCTGGGGCAATATGCAGAGAGGCCTACTTCGGCACTCGAGAGGACTTCGTTCCACTCGGTGCGAAGCTTTTGAACTCTAGAAAACGTGCAGCTTATTGTACTTGGAAACGTATATTGTCTTGGGTTAGGCAACATGATACGGTATGTACCGTCTGTACAGATAGCGATAGTGATGTATTGATATTGATCTATGGGAGAGCGATATCCCTGTCCCATCGATGTTGCGGGGGCCCGCTACCGTCCCAGGGACCACGACGGGGATGGGTTTCGACCCATCCCCGTCCTATAATGGCGGTCCGTTTTGGGACAGGGACCGGACCAGGCCCATCCCCGTCGTAGCCTCTGGGAGCGTATGGGACAATTCAGGGATGGGCTTGTCCCATCCCTGTCCCATACGGGCCGCTGGAATCCGACGGGGATGGTCGAGCCGTGTTAGGACCGGCAACGGTTGAGTTAAATTGGACGGGAGATTGAACGAGACCCATTCCGATCCAGCAGGATGGGACCCCCACCCCTGTACCCATTCTTTACCCCTGGCAGTGTAGCCAGTCAGGGTGCTCAGTGGCATATGCGTTGACGAAGGTAATCCAATATCACAGTTCAAACGTCAAAAGACATCGGCGCAGCAGAACGTTTCGTGCGTGTGAGAGAGAGGAAGGGGAGTGCGTGGGAGAGGAGGGAAGATAGAGCTCTCTCGAGAGGGGAGGGGACACTGATCAGTGTGGTATTTAAATTTGTCCTTCCACCCCTCCCCCCCCCCACCCCCCCGGGGAGCCCAACGGTGGTTACACATATGATCAATGTAATCATGCACGTCCCCATGCATGTGTAGGAGCTTTGGCAAGGGGGGGGGGGGGGAGGAGGGGAGGAGCTTTACCTGACCTCTTAGTGCTAGGAGACATGGGGTACATGTAGCTGTCTACCGTACTGCAGCTGCGTATATGAGGCATGGGGTACATGTAGCTGTCTACCGTACTGCAGCTGCCATATGAGGCATGGGGTACATGTAGCTGTCTACCGTACTGCAGCTGCCTATATGAGGCATGGGGTACATGTAGCTGTCTACCGTACTGCAGCTGCCTATATGAGGCATGGGGTACATGTATTAGTTAGACCACCGCTATATGGGGATCGGGGTGGTACAAGCGGAATAATTCCACCGCTTCGAGGTACCAGGGGATTTTTCGAAAACCCTCGGCTTCGCCTCGGGTTTTCGAAAAATCCCCTGGTACCTCGAAGCGGTGGAATTATTCCGCGAGTACCACCCCAGATCCCCATATAGCGGTGGTCTAAAAGATTTAGGCCACTGTTTGGCCGTTCCTCTGTGCCAAACTTTCCTGGAAGATGCTCTTTGTAAATGCGCATTTGAAAGTGAATCTTTTTCGGAACAAGGAGAAAAGGGATGGAGTGGCAGGAGCCGGCAATCTATATCCGTTTCAGATCTGATTGCACCGATTCGTGGCAGGTAACTTTACTGCGTCCCCTAGCTTGTCACTTTCTTTCAACACGTAGATTCTAGGCTTAAAATGTTTCTTCTCTTGCTGCAGGAGTCTTGCAGGGGATATCAGCAAACTTGTCAGCAGATGTCGCACGTCGCCGGCCGGCAGGTACGGGCTGTTCTTGACTTTTGGAACCTTCATGATTTCCTGCTTTTCTTGCATCGCTACTTCTGTTCTTGCAGATAGTTGATCCTTTGTGCTGTCGCTGCTGCTGCTTGTTTTTTGCATTCGACCTTGAAATCCAGGCGTGCAGAGCTCCTCCTTGAAGTGTTTCTGCTATTGCTGCAGGATTCTGGCAGTGGACATCAGCAGCCCTTTACGGCACATGTCGCACGTTGCCGGCCAGCAGGTACATATGCTGTTCGTGAATTGCAGCCCTCCTGATTTCCTGCTTTGCTTGCATCGCTGCTTCTTTGCTTGCAGAAAGTAATCCTTTTAAATGTCGCTGCTGCTGCTTGTTTCCTGCATTCGACCTTGAAATTCAGGCGTGCAGAGCTCCTCCTTGAAGTGTTTCTGCTCTTGCTGCAGGAGTCTTGCAGTGGATATCAACAAACTTGTCAGCAGATGTCGCACGTCGCCAGCCAGCAGGTACACGCTGTTCTTGACTTTTGGAGCCTTCATGATTTGCTGCTTTTCTTGCATCGCTGCTTTTGTTCTTGCAGAAAGTAATCCTTTGTGTTGTCGCTGCTGCTACTTGTTTTTTGCATTCGATCTTGACTGCCAGGCGTGCAGAGCTTCTCTTTGAAGTGTTTCTGCTGTTGCTGCAGGAGGCTGACAGTTGACATCAGTAACCTTTTCAGCAGATGTCTCATGTCCCCGGGCAGCAGGTACACGCTGTTCTTGATTTTTGGAGCCCTCACGATTTCCAGCCTGGCTCGCATCGCTGAATCTTTGCTTGCAGATAGTTAATCCTTTGTGCTGTCGCTGCTGTTGCTTGTTTTTTGCATTCGACCTTGAAATCCAGGCGTGCAGAGCTCCTCCTTGAAGTGTTTCTGCTCTTGCTGCAGGAGTCTGGCAGTGGACATCAGCAACCTTTACGGCAGATGTTGCATGTTGCCGGCCAGCAGGTACATATGCTATTCGTGAGTTTGCAGCCCTCATGATTTCCTGGTCTGCTTGCATCGTTGCTTGCTTGCAGATAGTAATCCTTTGTGCTGTCGCTGCTGCTAACCTTCAAATATTTGCCTTTATTATCACAGTCAAACGGATATAATGTAAATGAGCAGGAACAATGTATGTCTTTCTTTTTTATGTAAAGTTCTGTTATTTGAAACATATTCACCCTTGACAGCCTGGTACAATTTGCTGCAGGTTGATGTCAACGCTCTTTGCAAGGCGTCCCTTGTTGATCCCGAGCTCATGGACCTCCAGGTAAAAATGCTTCATCTGCTTCAGGTTGTTAGTTATTCTTGATTCACTACGTATGCAGCAATCTTTTGATTCTGATGAAACTTGGTTTAGTTATGGTTGATGAACTTTGGTGGGAACTGATGATTGAGGGAAGACGAGTTGAACGACTTCCTAAATTTTGAGGCCATACATATCTCAGAAGTAAGTCCTTCCCCTTTTCTTTTCTTTAGGGGTGTGTGTGTGTGTGTGTGTGTGTGTGTGTGTGTGTGTGTGTGTGTGTGTGTGTGTGTGTGTGTGTGTGTGCGCGCGCGCGCGCGCGCACGCACACGCGCTCGCATGCGTTGCAAGGGTCTTTTGATGGTCAACTGCGTTGCAAGTGTATCCTCTGCGTTGCAAGGGTCTTTTGATGGTCAACTGTGGAATGAAGTGGAAAGGACCCTAATGGTTTTTGAGTTGTGCTGTTTGTATTGATGTTGTCATTCTGTTTCACGGACGCAATCCTGCAAAGTGCTTGAAATGCAGGACAGAGTTAATTATCATGGGATTCCGTGTTACAGCATAGATGATTTTGTTGGTCTGGTGTGTGCTGAGAAGGACGTTGGCTTTGCTGGAATCCCCAGATTCGAAGTACTACAACAATGCGAAAATCCATGTAGTTGTTGGGGGACTGCGTGGCAAACGGTAATCGGTACCGCTTTCCAAGCAGTTTTGAGAAACAGCCAATTGCAGCAACAACACACCGCTGAGAGATTGGTTTTGGACAACCAGCACGCGGGAGCTGGTCAATTTTTGCTAAATGTATCATCAGAGTAACGGTTTCAACACGGTGTAAATGCAGCTGATAGGTTGGCAATTATTAGCAAGATCACTGATTGTTGGAAGGGGTATGTCTCCCTGGTGATGCAATTTCTACCACCGTAGTTCTTCCTCTTTCACTTCAACGTTTGCAAAGAGGTTATTCAAGGCAATAGTTTCATTTCATACATATTAGTTGTGGATGTTTTTCTCACATTGATTATTTGGGTCTGAATGTGAGTAGAATTTTTGGGGACACTTCCCCATCTTCTTGTCAGGTTTGGCTTTAGTAGATTGTTGTGGACATTTCCCCATCTTTTTTGTCACGTTTGGCTTTCGTTTGTTGCCCAATTCAGGGCTATGGATTAGTCCCCAAGCAGGAGTGGTTTGATTTATATTAGGAGAGTTAAAAAGTAGAATAATGGCATTTTAGTTGTAGCAGTTTGTTATGTAAAGTAGCAGAAGGATATCAGGGTGGATATTTAACTATAGGTGTAGGATAAGTGTCATAGCAGTGGGATATCAGGGTCACTAAAATCTATAGCAGTGGGATATCAGGGTCACTAAAATCTATAGCAGTGGGATATCAGGGTCACTAAAATCTATAGCAGTGGGATATCAGGGTCACTAAAATCTATAGCAGTGGGATATCAGGGTCATTAAAATCTATAGCAGTGGGATATTAGGGTCACTATAATCTATAGCAGTGGGATATCAGGGTCACTATAATCTATAGGAATAGGATATCAGGGGGAGTAATATCTATAGAAATAGGAATTTATGGGACCACAACCAATTGTAATATCGCAGGTACAAGTACACGTATGTGTACAAGTCTCATTTCTACAAGAATATCCCAAATAATCTAACAGCAAAAACACCCCAAAAAGGCCAAACAGTGGTCTAAGTGCTCTCTACCGTACTGCAGCTGCCTATATGAGGCCTGGGGTAAATGTAGCTGTCTACCGTACTGCAGCTGCCTATATGAGGCATGGGGTACATGTAGCTGTCTACCGTACTGCAGCTGCCTATATGAGACATGGGCTACATGTAGCTGTCTACCGTACTGCACCTGTCTACCGAACTGCAGCTGCCTTTATGAGGCATGGTTACATGTAGCTGTCTACGGTAATGCAGCTGCGAGCTTGCACTGAGGAGAAAAAAACGACGTCAATGTCTACATGTCCGGGTGTTGGATTTAGACGTGGGAGAATGCAATTGATTACGTCGTCAAGAACTGTAAGACACGGACAAGCAAGACACGCCACCACGCAGGGAATCGCAGACGGGGACCAGTCTCCAGTCGACTGGAGAGGACTTATGTGCGAATTCTTACATGTGTACAAAACGACCTAATCCTAGCACCACTGTGCAGTGAAGGGGTTGGCAAGCCCTCCTTAACCTAAACCACCTGCGCACGCATACTAGCGGAGCAACAAAGAAAACTACTAAAGAAACCCCTAGAAAATATAAATCAGCGGTCTAGAAATGCCAGATAACCATAAGCTTATGGCAGCCTAGGCAGCCAGGTGTCTGGGCCGCGCAATTGTTACAAGCATGCGCATGCTCGTAACAGTTGCATGCTATCAAACGCCAAAGTCTACGGAACGTACGGGAAGAACCCGCCCCCAAGCAATGGTTGAGACTTGGACGAAGCCACGTATGGAGCTTCATCAATACTGCAAGCCCTGAAGGTCCAGAACTTCCAGGAAAGGCCAAGAATTACAGGACCTAATAGGGGGAAGAAGGCACATTTTCTAAGTTCCCTTGGTTTTTCACCACCCTTCCCCCTTTTTTGTTTTCGGCCCCTAGATTCCGCGTACCCGCATGCACGATTTATGGTGTGCGGTTAGGATAGGCTTCACTCTTTCTTCTGAAGTCACGGTAGAAGAAATTCAAACACAGTTTCGAGTCGTTTTCTCGCAGATGACCGACTTCCCCCGACCGACGCATATCAGAGTTCATAAACAAGGGTTGACCCTATAAAACAACAGCCACACGCCATCTCACGACACCTTGACGTGCCGAACACACGGTGCTCATATATGAACACATTTCCAGATGTGGAAACAGGTAAAATGTTAAAGTCAGTGGGCTCGACAAGCCCTCCCCCCCCTCTCCCTCACTCTCTTCCTCCCCCCCCCCTCTCCCTCTCTCTTGCTCCCGCAGTCTCTCTCTCTCTCTCTCTCTCTCTCTCTCTCTCTCTCTCTCTCTCTCTCTCTCTCTCTCTCTCTCTCTCTCTCTCTCTCTCTTCTCTCTCTCTCTCTCTCTCTCTCTCTCCCCTCCTCTCTCTCTCTCTCTCTCTCTCCTCTCTCTCTCTCTCTCTCTCTCTCTCTCTCTCTCTCTCTCTCTCTCTCTCTCTCTCTCTCTCTCTCTCTCTCTGTGTGTGTGTGTGTGTGTGTGTGTGTGTGTGTGTGTGTGTGTGTGTGTGTGTGTGTCCCCTCTCTCTCTCTCTCACTCTCTCTCCCTCTCTCTCTCTCTCACTCTCTCACTCTCTCTCCCCCCCCACTCTCTCCCCGCTCCCTCTTCCCAACCTCTGTCTCTGTCCGCCCTCTCTCTCGTTCTCTCTCCCTCCTCCCTCTCCTTTCCCTTCCTCCCTCTTTCCCCCTCCTCTCCCCCCATCTCTCTCTCTCTCTCTCTCTCTCTCTCTCTCTCTCTTCTTCTCTCTCTCTTCTCTTCTCTCTCTCTCTCCTCTTCTCTCTCCTCTCCTCTCTCTCTTCTTCTCCTCCCTCTTTCTTCTCTTCCTTCTATCATCTCTCTCTTCCTCTTCTCCTTCACTCTCTCTCTCTCTTCTCTCTCTCTCCTCTCTCTCTCTCTCTCTCTCTCTCTCTCTCTCTCTCTCTCTCTCTCTCTCTCTCTCTCTCTCTCTCTCTCTCCGTTAGTTTTTCCATTACCACCTTTAGTATTTGGCCCCTGGATTCCGCGTCCCTGCATGATGGATTTATGGTATGCGGTTAGCATAGGCTTCACTCTTAATATTAAAAGAAGACGCAGCGGCCACGGGAGAAGCCACATTGGAAAGCTGTCGTGCAGAGGCATCACGAGCTTGGGACATCCCTGCTTGCCTCAGGACACAGACTTGGGGCGTATGCGGGGCCTTTGGTGCTGAAGGTGAGGTGCTTGTTGCAACAAGCACCTCGCCTTCATGAAGATCAGCACCAAAGGCCCCGCCAATTGCGAGGGCTCCTATATCCGCACTCTTGGTGACACCGGTAGCTTGTCTAAGGGGATCCAGGAGGAGTGGTGCCTGGAACATGGCCATGAAGCCTCGTGGAAAGTGGTACAATAAGGCAATCACCACGCCAAAAACGACCATATATAGTCGTTTTTGGCGTGGTGATTGCCTTATTGTACCTCTAGGCTATGCCTGTATGGGCATACCCTTGCCCACGAAGAGTAACAAGGAATCTGGTGCGAGCTCCCTCCTCTGCTACTGTGAAAGCGTCAGATCCTTGTCCAAGCGATAAGGCTTCACGTGGCGCGAGAACTTGAAACCAGCTCTCCGTGTGTGATTTCAAACAGCATATGAATGTGACTAAAGCTTTGAACAAAATTATAAACATCTATATATAAATTATAAACATATATGTTGCATGCATGCATGGATTGGACAATTACTTGAACGATTACTTCAAACCTTGCAGATGGAACACCATTAATGTCAATATAAATTATTGTCAGTAAGGGGAATGCCTGCATGCGCACCGACAAGCATAATAAGAATCGCATAACAATGAAACAATTGTTGCAACGAGACCTTAACCGGCAATTAGAAAGCCAACGGACTCTTACATTCTGTGTGTCTTCTGTGTGTGTGTGTGTGTGTGTGTGTGTGTGTGTGTGTGTGTGTGTGTGTGTGTGTGTGTGTGTTGTAAGCTGTAGCTTACGCAAGTACTAACGAAGCTAATCACCTGCGTCCGCACCGTTATCAAGACTTCAAACAAGACTTATTGAAGGCAGTTAACATCGAAACAGCGAGACGTGAAACGTGGTCATGAGCCGTAGTTTGATCAAAATAGAAAGCCAAGGAACTGTTGACTTAGAGATTGGCTCACTAAAATACCACTATACAGGCTTCGTAGCCGTACCTGACTCAGCCCGGGCACGTCTACCACTTCAGCTGATTGTCGTGCTCGATTTTGAGATCCGAACATCAGGGCCCTGACTCGGACTGGAACACTACTGTTTCTAGTCACGATCATCGGTGCTGGCTACAAAATGGCTAGTCAAGGGAAAGGACCGTGTATTGATTCGGTCAACCTTTCGGTTCTCTATGGATTCGCAAGTTACCTTCCTAGCTTCTGGAGGTGCTAATTGACTTCCAGAAGTGACACCACACAAGCGAGGCTTACGAATTGCCGAGAGCTAAGTGCTCAGTCAATTCCATGCATCAGCATATGTTATAGCACGAGCCTAGATGTCGGTCGACAAATGATAGGGTACGACCTGGAGTTCATATAGAAAAACCAAGATCAGCGTTTAAACAGCTTCTATACGAGTAACCATGCTTAGATGCCTTAAAACCTGTCTGAGCAGCTGCAGAAACTCTTGGAAGAATGCATATAAAAGCAGATACGTATCGCATTGCATAGTAAGGACAAGCCACCTGGCAGATCTAGATGGGGTCAGCATGACCGATCGGGTCACGACATACTTTATTCACTGATCCTTGTCCCCCAAGTCACATGACAATTATTGGATATTGACAATAAAGGTCTCATTTGCAATCAGAATATCATAAAACTGCGAGCTGGAGCTTCGGACATTGATAAGGATTGGACGAGGATGCGGAGCGGCCCAGGAGGGAGTTTCGCCACTATATAACGGTAGCATGCCGCAGCTGCACCTCGACGCGTCCAATTGCTCTCCAAATGCTTTTATTTCACTATCCTGGTTGCTGGAGATTGTCGGCGCTGGTGAAGATGTGAGAGAGCTTAAGAGGGTACCCCATGTTCCGTGAGGAGAGGGGGGGGTGTCCATATGGGTGTCCATATGCACATGAGGCTCGGCTACTGAGTTCAAAGTAAAAAGTACCTTAAAGTAGCTTTGCACCCTTAGCCATTCCCGGCAGTGGCCGCCACAGGCCGGGAGGTCTCGTGGGACGGTGGAGTACTATATACATATAATGCATAATATATTGACCACGTGCCAAGCCTCAAGATGACTAGATGACACCCGCAGTATAGGTACCTACCGATAGACCGTCACAGCAGCTCCAGAATTATCAAACAGTTGGACATGTATAGAAAGCGAAACTCTTGCAAACATCACAAGTCGTCTTTTGTTTGGAAGCTTGAAACCATGGGAAGGGAATAAACCTTCAAATGCAAAAATAACGCTTCAAACCTTTAAAGCTTAAGATAGCATGGAAAAATGGCACGAGGTATACCGTATACCGTATTACGTAATGAAATTACCTTTCGGATGTTTGGATTGAGAGAACAAAATCCAACCCCCCTGTATACATCAGGACCGGATGAGCTCGAATGCAAGATTCTCCGCATGCTAGCAAAATGATATCACTTTCTCTTTTCAGATGCATCATTTAAGACGTCGGCTAAATGTGGGTTCGTAGGCATCTAGCGCAAAAAGGGCAACAGCAATAGCCACACATGGGTGCAAGGGTGACAGGGTCGATAAAAAGCACGGCATTGTCAAACACGAGCGTCCCATTTACCACCTCACTAAGCAAGGTCGGCGTCGTGGGATCCTGTGCAAGCTTGAAGTAAGATGCCAAAAGGGTTCCCTGGTGTTCCTTTCCTGTTGCACGGGCTGCTTGAAGGCTGCTTGAATCGGGAATGATGTTCACCTGCAGGGCCCTGATTTCCCTTCACGTATGGCAGATAAGTTTAGGTAGAAAATGTACCAGTAACACGTCAAAAACTTCCAATACATCAGCTCATACGGGCGGGAACCAGATTGAATTGGTTCCCTTCAATATCTCGTTGGGGTGCTCCATATGATTGCGGTATCTACGTAGACCTAACCGTCCTTCTTCCGTCTTTAAATGGCCTGCTGAACAGCATACACCTCTTGTACTAATATTCCCCCAAAACCAATTTGCGATAATTAGACTCTTCTGAGCATAAGGTGTCAACTTTGAAAGCATAAAGTGGAATGCCATCTGGCATGTTGCAGCAAAAAGTTGTAGTATACCAGTGGTTACCTTCCATAAAATCCCCGACTTTCCCATTAGGTAATGGGACAGCCCCATATGCGGCAGATATATACATATGCATATGTATATATCTGTTTTGCATGCATACAATCCATTAAGCTCCAGGACTGATATCATTGAATTTGAAAACAAGGGCCGGTCGCTTGCAAAATGCTTCATTCAACCCGTCGTAGCCGGGATCACCATTAATGACATGTTGAACTGGTATCACCTCTAGGTACCGCAGCACTTTCCATTTGACAAGCAGCAACACCTTCTATCTGCTGGACTAGCCAAGCATTCACACTGTTCCTGGCATGTCATAGCAGCAGTGGAACAGACATTTCGGGGAGGCAAAGAGCGAGACGTTGGCATGCAGCTGGATCAAGATGTGGTTTGTATTAGTATTTAAATTTTATTTGAATTAGTATTTAAATAAAATTTAAATTAGTATTTAAATTTTATTTAAATTAATACAAATTTGTATTTATAATATTTCGCGCCGCTTATGGCGCCAGTGGTCTCTGATCACATCTGGTTTTTATGTTTGTGAATATCTCAGCATGCACTCCGGACTGGACATATGCAAATATTTCTCCTTACGACAATCATGTATAAACTAAAATCCAGCCGAAGCAAGAGTCAGCCCTATCCCCAGAGATCATGGTGATAGACAATGACATCAATCTTCTTCGCCTTGCCAACTGACTACGTTGCCAGATCAGCTGCTTTAGCTCAGATCAATTTGATCTGAAGCGACCGACGTTGCTTAACTAGAGGAAGGGACGCATCCAAGAGACATAGACACATTTAGAAGCATATCCTAAACCCATATTTATCATGCTGTACATATGATGGTTGCATCATCATAATATATCATGTGGTATATCAAGGAAAGATACTCGCACGAATGTTTAAGAGAGTACCAAATTAGGTACTATCTTGCAACGTAATCCCACAGTACTACATAAAAATTGCCTTCACACAAAAATTGCAAATGTACAAAGGAAAACTCAGGAACACACTGAGAAGCAAATTTATCAGTGCATTTTGAGACACATGTAATAATCAGTTTCTAAAATAGTCATGGGTCGCTGGATGGAGTACATGTAAAGATGAGAGAGATCCAATCAAGACCTGCAAACGACGATAGTATGATATTATTGGTAGGGAGACAATTCTTCGCAGAAGGGCACTTGCTTCTTCCCATTTCATTCTTTAACATTTTCTTGGCTATGTCGTTAACGTACGTAGGCTTCTGGTTCGTGGTGTACGACTAAAGAAGGTGATTCTTCAACAACATTTGACTAGCAGATCATGGACGCCCCCGCTCTCCCCATTGCCCCGTTGGATCCCCCTCTATCCCGTTCTCGCTCTCGCACTCTCTCTCTCTTTCTCTATCCCCCCCTTCTCTATCTATCTATCTCTCTCCCTTCCCCCCCCCTCTCTCTCTCCCGCGCGCTCTCTCTCTCTCTCTCTCTCTCTCTCTCTCTCTCTCTCTCTCTCTCTCTCTCTCTCTCTCTCTCTCTCTCTCTCTCTCCCTCTCTCTCCCTCTCTCTCTCTCTCTCTCTCTCTCTCTCTCTCCCCGCGCGCGCTCTCTCTCTCTCTCTCTCTCTCTCCTCTCTCTCTCTCTCTCTCTCTCTCTCTCTCTCTCTCTCTCTCTCTCTCTCTCGCTCTCCCTCTCTCCCCCCCCTCTCCCTCTCCCTCCCTCCCTCTCTCTCTCTCCCTCTCTCTCTCTCTCTCTCTCTCTCTCTCTCTCTCTCTCTCTCTCTCTCTCTCTCTCTCTCTCTCTCTCTCTCTCTCTCTCCTCTCTCTCCTCCCCCCCCCATTGCCCCGTTGGATCCCCTTCTATCCCTCTCTCGCTCTCTCTCTCTCTCCCCTCTCTCTCTCTCTCTCTCTCTCTCTCTCTCTCTCTCTCTCTCTCTCTCTCTCTCTCTCTCTCTCTCTCTCTCTCTCTCTCTCTCTCTCTCTCTCTCTCTCCCTCCCCCCCGGCCCCTCCCTCCCTCCCTCTCCCCCGCCGTACGAGAAGGACGTTGTGTTACGCACATGCGCATGCCTCCAATCGAAAACCAGTTTCAGATACCTGAAAGAGGGATGCCTTGCTCGTCTTCGTTGCAACTTGTTTAACAAAGTTGTCACTGAACAGCTTGACCCACCGTATATGTTAGGGTATTGGAAGTTGCGTTGTAGGCCGGTCCGCTAAGGGTTACGATAACAACAAGGTCGGTGCTAACCAGAGGCCCAGGCTTGCGGATGTAAAGCGCAGCATTGGGTTCGCCATGCCAGTCTACACTGAACTGTCCGTCATCCTGTACAAGGGCAGTCGTCTCCACCTGTATGGTGCACATTGAACTGCAAAGGTCAGGCCATGAACCTTTCATTAACCTGACATTGCAAAATTTAAGTCTATAGGTTTGCAAACGAAAATTATCCAAGCGAAAACAATCCTCCCGCGAGGGCCCTCCGGAGGTGGGAATGACCATATGGATGTTCCTAATACGGATCTAGGATTGGCGGAACTTGATGTCTGACCTCACGCATTGTCCATATCCCATGCACGGGATTCGGAAATATGTGGCATTAAAGTAATAACAATCATGTGATGCAGTTTCAATACGTATATAATGAAGTCAGTTTCAATACGTCGAAGTCGTGTTTGTATGAGAGGGGCATGGTCCAGCTGTTGATTAACATCCTATATGTAGTATGTTACGTATACGCTACGTAGCTACTATATAGTAGCTACGTAACATATTCCATGTACACATGGATCCAGTCGAACTTAACGCCGGAAAAGGAGGGCTAGATTAACACGCGAGCGGACGCGGGGGCATCTATCTTCCCCTCAAAGATATTGTCCCCTTTCCTTGCAAAGCACCAAAAGGAATTGGAGAAGGAGATCCGAAAGATAACTTGGAAGCAGTGCACATGCGTATACGTACGACGCCTGATCCGCAACTCATACACCAAATTTGAAGCAGTGCACATGCGTATACGTACGACGCCTGATCCGCAACTCATACACCAAATTTGACCGCAACTCATACACCATATTTAAATTCCGAAGAAATTTGAATTTAATTAGGAGAAGTTCTTAGACAGTTTGAGATAGATCCATGGATCCGTGGCCACCTTAGATGGACTCCATCCGGGATGGGTCAATCTATGTATTCTAGCAAGGGTCTGAGTTGGGTTAACCAACGTTGTCTGGCAATCTCTCCAAATCTGCAAGTTTCTCGGAATCTTTGCTCGACAAATCCGCAGTGCATCTACAGAGAATGTGCATATCATTTATTTTCTTTGAACCTTTGCACGCTTTTTCAAGTACTTGCTTGTGAAATTTGGATATCATTTAGTAGTACTTGCTTGCGAAAATTGGATATCATTTACATGTCATACTTAAGCTTGCAATTATGGAATATTCAAGCATGCAATCACATGAAGTGTCACGGGGCCACTGGACGGACAGGCTACAGCACGACAACACTAACGGATAGATTCTAGCCAAAACTATTGATTGATTGATGCGGAGTGAAGCAGCTAATGGTTTCCTCGGGTATGAACATACCTGCCCAGCGAATTTATGTGGCCTGTCAGAGAACCATGTCGTGTGCCTACTGACCCCGTTCATGATTAAACTCCCAGATGACGCGTTATTCATCCGTATCATTCCGTTAGTGCTCTGCTGAATGAAAAGGAGGTTCATTTCTGCGTCTTGAGCTGGAGCAGGAGACCCCATGCCTATCCCAGGTCCTTGGGTCATCATGGCGGTGGCAACATTTTCTGCTGATCCTCCTGAAATTCCCCGGTACTTTCTTATATTTTTAATGCATATGGTTTCATAAGCACACATTGTTTATGAGTAGGTCATCAGCACAAGTTTCCCGAAACATACAGATCGGTGGCATGTGGCACATTTGACAAATGATGTTTTTCCGTAATGGTGTTCCAACAGTTCAGGGGGATTTCAACATAGAAATTCACTGAATAATTCATTTTTTGGGGTACCACGTGAGAGTATCAGTGCGAGGGCGGTCACGAATGGAAGCCAAACGGCTCGCATCTTGTCACGGTTTTGCAAAGCAGCCTTGCTGAGATGAAATCTGGCGAACATTACTGGCTTTCTCGGAAAAAGTTAAGTGATGAAAGCAGAACAAAAGACGGAGATAAAAGGCAGTCAACCAGTGCACTCTCTTCTTTATGAGAAACATGTAGTCAAGTAGCGGCAGGCTACTTTAGGAACCAGTCACATTAATGGCCATTTTTTGCCTCAGTTAAAAATGAATAAAAGGGTTGCTGTTGATCATGACCGGATCAGGAATCTGAGTGTCTCTGCTTAACTACTGCCGACAGGACTAGTGAGCGACCGTTCAACTTCAATGGCACGTCAGGAATATATATCGATATCAGATATATCGGCCCTCGAAGGTATTTAAATAATCAGTTTCCTTTATTTTTGTAAAACTATTATGTTAGGCAATGCTACCGAAATATGAAATTAAGGTAGGCCACTCTACTGCAATAGAAGTACTTTGATTGGTAACCTAAGCGACGTGTATGTCGCAAGGTGGTAGATCCGGTGGACAACAATCGTATCGTATGATTCGTACGATTCGTATCGTATCGTATCTCGACAATTCGAAGTTCGAATACGACGATCGCCAGCGTTTTCCTCTCAGAACCTGCACCGAAAATAAAGTTTTGCTAAACTGCAGCCTCAGGCGACCGAAAAACTGCAACTTCATTCTGCCAACACGAGTATGTGAGCAACTTTCAGCCATGGAAACGTCTCAAATTTGACTTTTAAAAGTCAAGGTTCCGGAATCCTAGGGGCCTTCTTTGTAAGCTTCAATTCGGCAAATTATTCTAATTTCTTGAAAAATGCGCAGCTTAAGCTTTAAATTCCTTTTTCTGATTGGAAGTGAGATAAATATACGTATTCAATCAGCTTTAAAGCTGGTTTGGATGTGGTATGTGAGTCATGTTGCAAAAACCCTTGTTCGTTTCGTCCCAGACTTCGCAAGATTTGTGATAAGAGCATTTGAGACGTAGCTACGTAGCTCTCAAATGCTCTTGTCACAAATCTTGCGAAGTCTGGGTGAGGTATACCTCACCCTCCCATATGGATGGCCAGGTGCATGGCCAGGTGCTATGCGACCTTCGCTGATGGTGTACGGGTATCCTATAGGTGGCTATAGCGCTATAGCTACATATTGTGTAGGGAAGAGATAGAGGGCTAGCCGGAGACGGATACGGCAAATCAATCATTACAAAGACTGGCTTGGGTTGCGCTTCGCTAAGCCGTCAAGACCAACCGGCTGGACAACGCCCTGCAATTAGTTGGCGATATCCGATTAATCGTATATCGCTAACTATTGCTGTGAGCTCAGATTGTACCGCCGCACCTCGGGACGTGGTTACATCTCCCCCACCTCAATCCTCTGCAGCTGGGCATCCTCGGACAGACCATAATACAACCATTCTTCATCTGCATGCTGTCTCAATGCTACTGCTCACGATGGTCCCTGTGGTACCACAAGGCCCTGTGTGGGTGACTATTGAGCTATCCAGTTCCGAAGCAGTGACCATCTGCTCCGCCCTGCGAGAATAGCAGTACTGTCATCACCAGTCCACGTCTTGTTGGGTACGTTGGGAGACTTATGACCGCACTAGTGGGTCATAAGTCTCCCAACCTACTCAACAAGACGTGGACTGGTGATGACATCCGACTCGCCTGGACCGCTCCTGTTAGCTTATGGTCCTAAAAGCAACTTCCATGCGCTGCTATTAAGAAGCTTTGAGATGGCGTGTAAGTGAGGAGCTATGGCCTCCGTGGGCCATGCACACATACCCGATGGCTAATGAAACCCTCCTGTGGACCTGTAGCATTTCCTAGGGTATAATGCTCTAGTATGGTCCTTGGCATTGCTCTTTGACTTGCCATGTGATCTGGATTCGCAGTACAACCTCGCTCAAGTAGTTCGCTCGGTTGCCCGACTACGCGTCTGTGGCAGTACAGTATAATTCAATCCACCCTGGGTTTAAGAGTACGCTTGCGAATCAATCATGTAACACTCTTTCGTTGCACACCACGAACGTCTCACTGTCTCATAAAAACCTCTTCCGCTTAGTTAACGCTACAGTGGTATCGGCGACAAGGATTAGTTCCTTGTCGTTCGTTCGTGGTGCGTTTCTTTTCCTTTCGGATTGTGATGTCTCGGCATCCTCGTTCGGGTTCAAGGGCTCGTGCACCTAGTCCTGGCATCGCGGAGCCAGATCCATCCATAGATCTTCTTGCTTATGTATATGTAGATCGTTCATGGGTAGATCCTCGTTGTATGCTTAGGCGTTTGGTAGATATCGGTGCCCTGCTCGAAGGAGCCGTTGCATTAAGATCTAGTGTTCCGTCGCATTCCCCTCCAGCTGATACCGCTCAGAGCATTTCAGAGGGACTTGAGATGTTAATTCAGTGCTCTCTCGCGCAACCTGCACCTGTGGTCGTGCCGCAGCCCATACCAACGGCAACTCCGGCATCGGTTACAGCCTCGTCAGGTTCAGGGAAGCCCTCGCTCAAGTTGCCAGACCCATCTGTATTCGAGGGAGATCCAATGATGTTGGATCCTTGGCTTATGCAGACTGAAATGTTTTTGGGGACCTACGATGTAGGCTTGGCATCCGCTCGGTCCGTGGAGGTGGCTACGACGTTCTTCCGTTGCTTCCAATTACACCTTGAGTTGAGGAAGCACTTTCAAAAATCAAATAAAACTTGATTTGTTGGACTTCTTTGGTATTACAGCAGTGTGAGGCCTGTTTCAGATGTCTGCCAACTGTTCAGTGACCCAGTATGGGATTCCTGTTTTGTATGGGCTTGGTAATCTGCAGGATTTCTTTCACAGTTGTTGCCATTCTTTCATGTCCCATATTGTGGATGGGCATGGTTTGTGTAGAGAGTTTCAGACATCCCCCCATGCCAGTGACTTGATCAATCCTGTGTGCATGTATAAGAGAGATGCAGCTCCTCACCTTCTTTCTAGTGATGCTCATGTTGTCTTGTTTGTTGATGGTAGTAACAGGGAGTGTACTGTTAGCCAGCTTGTGTCACAGCTACTGCCAGGTACTAGATTGACTGTGCACTCTTGCCTGAGCCACTGAGAACAGGTGCTGGAAGGGACTACACAACATCAATCTCATGATGTATTGCTCTCGGCTTCTGTTTTGGATGCACTGGGTCTTACTTCCACCTTTAAGAGCTCACCCCACTGCAGTTCCCATACAGGCTTGCCCTTATATCGTTGCCTGGTACAGACTGGTTGTCTCAGTGTGAAGGAGAAACCCCTGCCCGCAACTTCTTTTGACTCTTTTGTTCAGCTTGACAGTAGACACATTGTGAATAGTCTTGATCTTTCCTCCACTTGCATAGAGTTTGAGGGAATTCTTGCTAGTAGACCTGTCAGGATTTTGTTGGACAGTGGAGCCTCTGCAAATTTTATTGATGATAAACTTGTGCAGGAGCTTGCCCTTCCCACTGTGCCTTTGAGTTCACATGTTACTGTGAGAGTGGCTGATGGTAGGACATCTGTGGTAGGACATAGTGTGTCAACTGACCTAACTGTTGGGACCTTGGGTTTTGGAGTCTCCTTCCTCCCTACTGAGTTGACCTACTATGATCATGTCTTGGGCAAACCTTGGTTAACTGCTTTTAACCCAATTGTGAATTGGAAATTGAATGCTGTGTCTTTGGTTCATGCTAATAAAACACATGTACTTTTGGGGTGTCAGAGGTCAGGCATGCCTGGGTATGTGATCTCATCCATGGAAGTGGAAGAGATGGTGAAGTTGGGTGAATCAGTGTACATTATTCAACTGAATGCAGTGACTGACAATGTTTCAGATACTGATGCATACAATGTGCCAGAGTTGGAGCAGCTTTTGCAGGAATTTAAGGATGTACTGTCTGGACTTCCTGAAGGCCTCCCTCCTTCTCGTGCTGGAGACCACCACATCAGATTGGAGCCGGACGCAACTCCTCCAGCCTCCCGCATATATCCACTGTCTGGAGCCCAGCTTGCTGAGCTACGTGCACAGTTGCAGGAGCTCCTTGAGAGGGGGTTCATCCGCCCATCGACATCACCATTTGGTGCACCCATCTTATTTGTTCCCAAAAAGGATGGTGGATGGCGTTTATGCATTGACTACAGGGCCTTGAATAGGATTACTGAAATATTCTGGGCTTGGCGTATCCTGCATGGTGGCGGCACGGAGGGTGTTAGACGATGTCCTCCTACTTGTGCGTTGTTAAGTAGGCACGGACATATACAAGTCAAGGACTGGTTAGCAACTGATTGATAGACACCCGGAGTGCCACTATAGTTCCAACCAAGTGTTACACTATCTCTCATCTCTCCTAACAAGGTGACGCAGTTCAAACACGCCTAACCTGCTCTCACCCAGGTCGTGTTCATTACTTTGTCCGATGAGCTAAACTCAACTCTATATGTCTAACATGTTCTAACAATGTTCATCTGAGTGCTAAATCCAGGAATACAATAAGGATTAAGTCACCTGCATGGTGGCGGCACGGAGGGTGTTAGACGATGTCCTCCTACTTGTGCGTTGTTAAGTAGGCACGGACATATACAAGTCAAGGACTGGTTAGCAACTGATTGATAGACACCCGGAGTGCCACTATAGTTCCAACCAAGTGCCTTCCCTATCCGTGCTTGCCCCATATGCCTCCTTTCTACAAACGTGTCTGTAACTTGCGTTATGATAGTCTTCGTTCAAATGCATGTATTGCCTGGCAGAACTCAGGGTTCTGCCTCTCTTTCCTAATTGGTATTGTCTTCATACGGAGACTTGCCATTATTACTCCTCTGAGGGAAAGGCATAAAATTAATTAACACAACACTTCCCCTTGCCTTTACCTCACAGAAACTTGGCCAGTCCCAGTGAGTTACGATGTCCCAGAAACACTTGTCTAACTAGTGGTTTGGTAAAAATGTCAGCCACATTTCTAGCAGATTGAATGTACTTGAATTCAACCTGCCCCTTTGCAATAGCTTCACGTGCGAAATGACAGCTAATTGCAATATGCTTTGTGTGTTTGGAGTACACCGGATTCCTCAGGTGGTTTATACACCCTTGGTTGTCACAATGAATCTTCACTATCCACGGTAACACTCCAATTTCCTCCAGGAAACCTCTCAGCCAATTTGCTTCCTTCACAACAGCACTTGCTGCCATGAATTCAGCCTCCACTGTTGAAGTGGCAACAGCAGATTGCTTTTTACTTCCCCACACTACTGCTCCTCCAAACACAGTGAGGACAAAGCCAGTGGTAGAGAAGCGATGATCCTGATCACCTCCATAGTCGGCATCCACATAGCCTTCTAGCTCTATCTCCCCCCCTCCGAGAGTTAGAACCAAATCTCGGGTTCCTTTCAGATACTTCAACACACGGATGGCTTCATTCCAATGTGCTGTGGTGGGAGATATGCGATAACGAGACAATACACCTACTGCCTGAGCTATATCGGGACGTGTGGTGTTGGCTATATACAGAAGAGACCCTACTAACTCACAGTAACGGTGACCTGGAGGTAGTGGACTGCCAGCACCAATGCTGTCGCTCCCATCTCTCGGTGCAGGCCTTTGGGACATTACGAAATCTTTTGTCATGGGAGTATCAGGTCCCACTGACTCAAGATCCAAGCCAAATTTCTCTACAAGTGCATCGATTTTAGGGATGCAACTCAGGGTGATCAGCCCTTTATCTCTATCTCTCATCACTTGACATCCCAAGAAATCCTTCACTTCCCCAAGATCATGGATGGTGAATTCTTTCTTGAGAAGTCCCTTCACTCTCTCGATTTCTGACATGCCCTTGGAAACTATCAGAAGATCATCAACATAGATCAGCACATAGGACTTTCCTCCATCAGTAGAGCATCTCACATACACTCCCGCATCACTCTTGCACACCTCATACCCCATGACTTCAAGTTTGTCATTCAGGGTTTTGTGCCAGGCACGTGGAGCCTGCTTCAGGCCATACAACGCCTTTCTCAATCGGCACACAATATTCTTATCACCATTCTCAAAGCCAGGAGGTTGCGTTACATATACTTCCTCCTCGAGCTCACCATTCAGAAAGGCGGTCTTAACGTCCACCTGATGAATTTCACAGCCCTCTCTTGCAGCAACAGCAAGCAGAGCTCTTCTAGCTCCATAGCTACTAGTAGGAGCAAAGACCTCCATCACATCCACTCCAGGGATTTGTCTGCATCCCTGTGCCACTAATCTGGCCTTGAATCTCACAACATTGCCATGTGCATCCATTTTCACTGAAAATATCCAGTGAACTGGAATAACCTTATGTCCACGAGGTCTCGGAACATACTCCATGACCTCATGAGTATCTAGAGAATTTTGCTCTTCCTGCATAGCTGCCTTCCAGTATTCCCACTGGGGAGACATCTGTGCTTCTCTCAAATTAGAGGGAACGTGAATTTTCCCAAATCTGACACCTGTGTGCTTTTCCTCTGAATTGCCTGATTTTCTCTCACTTTGTCCAGAACTGTTGAGTTCTGAACATTATTATTGAATGCCTTGTGCTTTAAGTGATCTTCATGTGTGCACTATTAGGATATGGGTCCATTGAGAACATAAGGTACCTGGAGACACGGCAGATTCTGGACGTTTTCGAACATAAGGTACAATCCTATCTAGATCACACGTTTGTCGGATGAACTCTTAAGGCTGCCCCACCGGAGTGAATACCAACTGGTTGTGAAAGATGCTGGGCATCACCAGATGCTAGTCTTGTCCGACAGTTGTGTGTGGCACTCAGCAGACAGTCGTACGGACTGTAGCTGGAGTAACTTCGTCTATTGACGACCTGTCTGCTTTGTACAGGTACGGTGCGGCAGTGTGTGTTGTATCATTGTTGCTATTGTGAGAGTGAACAAGCTTAGTGTACCCTGTAGTCACTCAAACAGATAAGGGACAGTGACTTCAGGGAGTATAGGCATGTACTTGAACGTAGCCGTCTAGAGCCTTATCTAGTGATTGCTTGATCGGTGCTTGTGTACAAGATAATGATGTAACGGAACTGGTTGTGAAAGATGCTGGGCATCACCAGATGCTAGTCTTGTCCGACAGTTGTGTGTGGCACTCAGCAGACAGTCGTACGGACTGTAGCTGGAGTAACTTCGTCTATTGACGACCTGTCTGCTTTGTACAGGGAAAGCCGATTGCCCATAACCTTTCACAGGTTATGGGCCCACGCCCTTCCAGCTGAGCCAAGTAAAAGCAGGAGTGAAGGTCGTCTACGGATGGGTCAGACGTAAGCGTCAACAAAGGAGCTCGAGCATGGCGCAGCGGCGCAAGGGAACTCGAGTGTACCAGGACCATTATCTTACTCACAGTTTACCTTTCTGGGAAATTCATAATTGAAGTTTTAGCTGTGCTTTATCATTCATAGACGTTGTCTAGAAGCACTGAGTGAGTCGGGCCGGACTCCGGCGCAAACTTCTGAGGGGAACATATCTGCTACTACTGTGCAAGACTGGCTGGTAAATTTCCATGACATGGAGGGAATTGTAGGGTATTGCTGCATTCCAGAAGTTTATGAGTAAGTTTGGCTGGTGAAGTGACAATAGTATGACAAAAAGGGGCAAAGAAAAGGAAAGTAGCAGTGAAACAGCAATGTCTCAACCTGGAGAAGTCAGTGGGGCCACTCCAGGGCAGTCTATGACCGGGACACAATCAGCCACTGCAGAACCAAAGGTGGAGATTGACAAGGCAGCCTACATCCCCAATACCTCTAATCCAAAGATGACTGTCATGCTTGATGATGGAGGGCGCAATTTTGAATTTTGGTATGAAAATTTGGAGGCGTGCGCAAACACCAAGGGGGTCAGAGCGGCTTTGGAGAGGCCAATGCCAGGGTCGGTGGAGAACTCAGCCATCAAGCAGTGGCTGATCCAGTCAGTTCCAGTCATCTGGCATTCTCAGATCTCATGCCACAAAGCAGCGTTCGACTTCATCGCGTGGGTGAAGAACAGTCACACTGGAGGGAGCAACCAAGACATCAACCTTGAGTGGTACAAGGAAATGGAGCAGGGCATCAAGACAGGGGAGACACTCAAGGTCTACCTCTACAGAATGATGGATCTGGCTACAAGTCTCAGAAACAACGCGTTCATCCTCTTGGACCACAATGTTGGGGAGCTGATGGTGAAGGGCCTCCCTCCTGTGCTGAGGCTCGAGTCCCTGGAGGTTATGGCAACCGACAAGCCGCCATTGGAGCTGATTCAAAGAATCCTGCGCGCCGCAGCCAGCCGTGGGTACAAGGACCCACCTGCAGAGGGAACACCTCAGGCCATGGCAGCTGCAGCAGTGGCTGGTCCCTCTGGGGGGGTAGCTGGAGCGTCATCAAGCGCTGGAGCTGCACCAGGAGTGGGAGCAGTACCGGGAGTTGGAGCAGCACTACCAGCAAACGAACAGCCTCCCGCTGGCCCCTCTGCAACTACTTTTGGTGGCAGGGGGCGTGGACCTGGCAGGGCAAGAAGGCCCAGAGAGGAGCTTACATGCCACTTCTGCAAGGCAAAGGGCCACTTCATGACTGACTGCGGACCGCTCAGGCAGCTGCAGGCTCTGCATCAAAACATGCAAGCGGCAAGCGTTGGGCCTGCAGCTTACTGGGGCCAGGGAGGCCCACAGTCGTCTCCTCAAGCCTGGTGGGACCATGGATCTGGCCGGGGTGGCCCGCCTTCATCCGCTTCCAGCCCTGGACCTCCTTCAGCATATAACTATCCAACAAGTCAACACACGTTTCCGGGGTGGCATTTACCACCTCCACCCCCTCCTTCTGGTGAGGCGATGTTTATCTCTCTCAATGTGCTTGCCCCAACTTCGCATGGAGCTAGCAGCACATCTTGGTTAATAGATAGTGGTGCCTCTGTGCATATAGTCAATGATCTCTCATTGCTCCATAATCCAGTTATGCATAGACAGCCTCTTCCTCTGCACTTGGCAACCTCAGACGCCAAGGGAGGAATCATTGCATCTGGGTCTGTATGCCTTGTGAATGCAAGGCACGAAGTATTCTGGCTGCACAATGTGCAGTGTGTTCCTTCTGCGCATACCAACCTCATTTCAGTCACTGGTGCAATTCAGGATGGAGCATCTTTCCTGACTGACACTGCAGGTGGTTACACAGCCATGAAGGGACCTGAAGGGTGGTGTGGAGATATCACCCGCGCACGAGGTCTGTTTTTTTTGGAGTTTGTTAGTCCTGTCAGAGGGCAGCAAGTTGGCTGCAGACATATTGATCACATGGCTGAGGCGTCTCATCTTAGGAAAGGACACGTGTGTAGCGAGAGATCTCTGTGGCATGCTAGGTTAGGTCATCCTGGTGCCAGCAGCATGCAGAGGTTCTCCAAGGAAGATCTGGTTACAGGAATCAATATCTCCCTTGCTCCCTGCTCTGAGTGCCCCAAGCACTGTGAATCGTGTATACAAGGGAAACACTCCAGACCTCCTTTCCCTGTATCTTCCAGGCCTGCACATCACCCACTCGATAGAGTCCATGTGGATACTGTGGGTCCCATATCACCTCCTGCCATCACAGGTGAACGATATTGGGTCACTGTAGTGGATGAAAGTTCACACCAAGTTGCCTCCCTGCCTGTGAAGTCAAAGGATTGCATCCCAAAGGCTGTGATAGACCTGCTCCGTTTTTGGCAGACCCAACGAGGCACGGTTGTGAAGTGTGTGAGGACTGACAGGGGTTCAGAGTTCCTGAACCAGCAATTCAAAGAGTTTTGTGCTCAGCAGGGCACTAAGATGGAGTCCTCAGCGCCCTACACGCCTCAGCAGAATGGGGTGGCGGAGAGGATGAATAGGACCCTGAAGGAGCGAACAAGGACTCTGTTGGTCCATGCTGCAGCAGACCCTCCCTTTGGAAGGAGGCGCTTGAGACAGCTACCCTCCTCTACAATGTGGGTCCTACTTCAGGCAGGTCCCTGACCCCATGGAATTATTCTTTGGTGTCAAACCTGATGTGTCTGTGCTGCGCACGTTTGGCTGTGTAGCCCATGTGCACATTCCAGTGGCCAAAGGTCTGTTTTTGGCCCAAGACATCCCTGGGATGTTTACTGGTTATTGTCCCCAGTCTAAAGCGTATCGTGTGTACGTGGGGAATGGAGTGTGGAAGGAGAGTAGGGACGTCAGCTTTATCGAGCACTTGAGGGGGCTGAGAGAGTGGGTCTATCAAAGGTCCAGCCTGGGTCTGTCTATGATTCTAGGATATCACCCCCCCTTGGCAGTGAGAATCTGGCAACGCCTCAAGCAATTCCCTCTGCTGCTCCACCCACGTTCTGGGATGAGGAGGATGACCATGGAGTGGAGACGCTTTCCACTGGGGCTCCTGGGACCTCTGGACTTTGTGCTGGGGATCAGTCTGGAGACGGGACCACAGCAGCACATGACCAAGGAAACCCACCAGCCTGGATTCTACTGTTGGGACCCCAGAACCATCTCAGCACTCGTGGTCGGTGCTTGAGCATATGCAGAATCTGGCCAGGGGGGGTGTAGAAACTCAATCCCAGGTAGAAAAAATGCAGAAGGTACAAGAGGGGTTGCGAATGCAGGGGAAGTCACAAATTCCCCTTCCTCCAGGACCACCCTTACAAGGGAGCAGCGTTATGTACAGCGCGTGGCTAGGAGAGAGCATTCTGACATCCCATTGCATGCCCCTGACCCAGGTCAGGCAATTGTGAGTGAGCCAAACATGGTTGGTCTCCCTGATATGCAGGGGCAGGTTGAGACAGTCGAGGCTATGTTCGGTGCAGATGTAAGAGATGAGAGCAGTGGGTTAGACATGCCAGCAGTAGGGGAAGCTGGTGCCCAATCCCAGTCACTGGCTAGTCATGCTTATGGTGTGCAGGCTGACATTGTAGGCGCAGCTCAGGCAAGTCTGGGTAGTGTGCCCAAGTGTGAGTCCAGGAGAGAGAGAGAGCTGCTGCTCCCCTCTGCATTGCGGAAGGTGCGAGAATGTAAGGGTGCTGCACATGAGTCCAGTAGTCAAGGAGAGAGAGAGAGACTTGAGAAGGAATCAGATAATCCGGCAGTATGCCAGTCCCAGATAAGGTAATAATACATCTGGCAACAAGAGAGGAAGAGAAGGAACAGATCAGTAAGTTCACGTGCCCTCAAACTTGAGGGAAGCCCAGCGCTCACCTCAGTGGGAGTTTTGGCAGCAGGCAATGCAAGAGGAGATGGAGTCTTTAGACACCATGAGGTATAATGGCAGTTATGTGGAAA
>KV908415.1:14251-34251 GCA_002005505.1 Botryococcus braunii
GGGCCTTCGAGACTCGTGGGTTGGCAATCTGGTCCCTGTGATCCAGCGGGGAAACGTTGGGAAAGGGGAGCCAATTAGTTCTGCTGAGTCAGCAGAACTGACCAGTGCTGTGCTGACCAGTGCACTTGAGCAGTATACCTACCAAACGGTCAAACAAATTTTAGATATCGTCGAGGAAATTCAGGAGGGTGAGACAAATGTGAAGCCCTCATGATACTATGCAAATGCCTAGCACCTTGTCACACTAGTACTGTAAAGCACTGTTACCCTTCTGTCGGTGAAATATTTGTACTGAGCATTGTGTGCATGCAAGTGCGAGTGTGTGTGTGTGTGTGTGTGTGTGTGTGTGTGTGTGTGTGTGTGTGTGTGTGTGTGTGTGTGTGTGTGTGTGTGTGTGTGTGTGTGTGTGTGTGTGTTTGGGGGGGGGCATGTGGGTGTAGGCTTGTTGGAGTTGGAGGTTGTGACCGCTGGCCGAGGTAAGGTAACTTTGACGTCTGATATACTATTGTATACTATTTGTTGCATACATTTATGTGACAAGTTAGTAACGCATGTAGCTGAAGTCTAGAAGCCCCTGGGGTGAGTGCAGCTGCGAAAAGGGATGCACCTGTGGGGACAAGTGCAAATGTGGGCCCGATTGCAAGTGCCCTTCGTGTCCGGCCTCCAAGACTGCTGCATCATGAGGACATGCACGTCAACAGGTTTATGACCTAGCTGGTTAACAGAGGCTTGAGCAGGTGCAATTTTGTCTCGAGTGGATGATTATCTGCTGCATTGCACACATTTCAGTTTATTGCTATGTAGCTCTATATAGCTATATATGACATTCAAGCATGGGCAAGAGTTGAGGAACCAGCAAGACGCACCCAAGGTGTTTGCTGCAAGCACAGTGGAAGCTGACGCTCATCATACTTGGCGCACTTGCGTGGGGAGATTTGTCCAGGTAATTACACTTATAAGACTTATAAGACAGTGTAGGAAGCAATGCTTGCCACGCTTTGACGGAAAATACTTTAAGGGTTACTCCAGCTGGCCCCTTGAAGGCAGCCCGTGCCGGCAACTTTCCTGAAAGCGAAATGTTACGGCTTGTTGCATCAAAATACCAAAGCCCCACTGCAAGGATGTGCCCTGCGGTTGAAGAATTAGTCTATCGTGTTGCTCCGCGGTGTTCCCTGCTCCCAACATTCCTGTGACACACGGCCTGCAGTAGGTCAGAGGGACTCCATTAATGCAGTGAGGACATGCATGACTCCGTGGCCACCAATCAATCCCTCTTACGCCAGTCAGAAGGATTGAAGGGTCGACTCACACCACTCGGGTGTGACCGTGTGCTGGTTCAATTGATACACACCGTGCATACACGTATGCATATATATGCACATGCATGCTTACCTTTTTGTAACGCAGACTCCATTGTTTGACCATAAGGTCAATGGATTTAGGGAGTTCGGAGGAAAGACTATACCTCGCCAAGGGAGTTCATGAACATTAGTTGATCAATCCTGAGGAGAGGATTTTCCGGTGTTCCCTCAAATGATGGAAGCGCAAAGCTCATGCGGGGTGTGCTCCACATGTGCATGTGCACAATATGTACTATCCACACAAGTCCATATGTACATATATGAACGTTGTGTATATATATCAACGTTAATATCCCAATTCGCTGTATATGATGTGCGCTGTACAATAACTGTTTTGGAAATATATACCACGCGTATAACACCTTACGGTCTGTTTCTTCCCCTCTCACGTGTGTGGAATTGTATATTAGGGCACAGTGAGCTAGCGATTAAACTTGAGCATCGAGCGCAATTGTTTATCGCAGGTTATGTCGGGCGGAATGATCAAACTACCTCTAATCTGTAGGACTGTGATTTGCAGACTTCGAATTGGGCTTCTTGGATACCGAGATTTTACAAATGCAAGCTGTGCCCACGTGGGAAGGCTAGCTCATTGCATTCAGCATCATAAGGCCTCATGTTGCCCTAGGGGCAAAACACTCACAGAACATGTACTGTGCAGACACACTTGCGCGCGGTCGCGCGCCCCCCCCCCCTCTCTCTCTCTCTCTCTCTCTCTCTCTCTCTCTCTCTCTCTCTCTCTCTCTCTCTCTCTCTCTCTCTCTCTCTCTCTCTCTCTCTCTCTCTCTTCTTCTTCACCCCCCCCCAGCTTTCAAAAGAAATTTCATCTGGAAGCTGCAAGCCTTCGGGAAGACGCGAATTTGATGTCGTATAGCAGATTCTCTTACTCCCATTGCATGTCGTCTTTCTCGTTCCGCTCGTAAGCGTGGTCTGTATTTCTATGGTCCCCCCCCCCGGGGGGGGGGGGGCAGGTCGCACCCTAGGCGCTCTGACTCACCCTCGTCCGTACTCTCCAATATAGGAGGCCTCCCGCTTCCCACAAGGGCAACGACAACAGTTGAACTCATACAGGTATTTACATCTTACAACTTCAATCTTACAACAATCCAGCGCCTCTAGCGCGGTATTAAGATATTCGTTCTGCCCTTAGGCTGGGAAAGACCCCACCTTTCACATGCAACAGGCAAACGCTGCATGTACAAAATTCCACAAGCAGTAATATATCCTGATGAGTGCAGACAGATGTAATGAAACTGGATATGCAAGAGAGAATCTCTTGTACTCCTCGTCCTCCTGGAACTCCTCCGGAGGTTCGCCTATCAACCATTGCCTCTTTGTCCTCCTCCTCCTCCTCCTCCTGCTTACACCCTCCGACAGTTTCCCTTCAAGAACTCCTCTTCCACCGCCATCGTCTCCACCTCCTGGACGTTCTCGGAGGAGTCCCCCCCCTCCCCTTTCCTCCTCGAGCTCTTCCGCGGGTATCCTCTAAATTAGCCCTCATCCTCCACCGTCCCCTCCTCCTCCTTCAACCTCCGGAGGAATCCTATCAAAGATTCTTCATCCTATTCCTCCTCTACCTCCTCCTCCTCTCCGCCCCCTCATCCACCTCTTGGAGCTCCACCGGAGTCCTATCGAATGCAGATTAGCTAGCCATCCTGTACCTCCAACCTTTTCTCCTCCTCCTCCTCCTCCTCCTCCTCCTCCTCCTCCTCCTGCTCCTCCTTCTACAGCTCGTTCTGAAACAGTACTCTACGGACATCGTCACTCTCCAAACAGGTCACTGCAGTCTTACCTCCTATACAGTAATATCCCATTACTTTTCTGCCAGATGTCGGTGCATAAGGACGGCAGAGCGATCGACTTTGTTCCAGCCCAAGAGATGGGCCTTGGGTCTCCAGGTATCGTAGCCAGCCCGGACATAGGTCATCAAGGCAGTGGCATAATCCGTCTGCATCCAGTCTCCCAGGAGGTTGGCCCGGTCCCTCTGCCGGGTGGCCGCCTGTATGTAGATGTCTGGAAAGCCTACCCTCTCCGCCAAACTCTCACAGGCTCGCACCAGACGGCGTGCCACGCCCTGCCTGCATGCCCCACCAAGCAAGCGCTTCTGTTAAAGCAGCGGCGATCAAAGCAGCCCTTTTGTAGAAACATCGCTTCCCCCCCCTCCCCATCAACACACACACACACACACACACACACACACACACACACACACACACACACACACACACACACACACACACACAGAGGGAGGGAGAGAGAGAGAGAGAGAGAGAGAGAGAGAGAGAGAGAGAGAGAGAGAGAGAGAGAGAGAGAGAGAGAGAGAGAGAGAGAGAGAAGGGGGGGAGCGCAGGGGCCCGGGCGCACCCGCGGTAGCGATAATGCACGCCGGTCCACCACAGGAAGGCTGCGCGGCGGAAGGGCAGATCTGGGGGCGGACTCAAGGAGAGCCACAGCGAGTAGTCCAATGCACTGGCAGGCAGGGGGCTTTCTAACAGGGCCAAGCGCTGCAATGCCTTCTCCCTTTCATGGAACAAGATCGCAATCGTTCCAATGACCCTTGAGTCTTGCCCCCTTGGCGCGTCCTCTATATCTGCACTCCCCGACCCCAAATCGTTCAACCCTTTTCCTTTGCTGTACAGGGAGCACTTTGTTAGCCTTCTTTTCGCTATATCTGATCTCCAAGACCATACGCTGTTCAGACCCTTTCCTTAGCGGTACACTTTGCGAAACAGTCAGCGCTTGGTTCGCCTTCCTTCAAGCTGCGTCTGCACTGCACTGCACCGCACGCACTCTGGTGCCAATGGGCAACCCATGCATAACCCTGCCATAAGCGGTGTTGGCACTGTCTGCACGCACGCACTCTGCGTGCCAGTGGACAGCCGATGCCTTGGCCTCCCATAAACAGTGTTGGCTCTGAGAGGGCATCTGCATTTGAGCTCGCGCAATTCTGGGAACGCTGAGATTGCTACTCGTACTCGTACTGGGGTGCTCGCTTCACGTACTTTCTGCGCCGCGATTACTCGGCCGAGCACAATTGCCGATGCCCTCTAAACGAATGCAATAGGTTGAACACTTCAGCGTTGCGTCATTGTACCGACACTGCTACGCTATGCCACCGAAGGCAACCTCTGCGCTGCATATTTGCGCGTTCCGTGACGCCTCTTGCCCATTACTGGACAGACAGTGCTGGGCTAGCCCTTCTAAAAGCTATGTTTGCAATGCCCGTACGAACTTTGTGAAACCCCCTTCGTCATCGCTACACAGACAAAAATGCTTAGCCTAGCCCGCCCGAAAAGCATAAACGCACTGCACCTATGCCCTCAGCGTGGGAATTGCCAAACAAACACATCATGCGTGCCTTGGACGTAAGGACTCGGTGGCGGTGCAGAGTGACCTGCGAGGGCGCCCCGGGTACCAGCACATGCCCGGGTTGCATATTGATCTCCAATAAGGGAGCGATTATGGACCTGTAAGCCCTGAGGAGAATCCCAAAAGGACACCTTGGGAAAGCGGGTGGTTGTCCGGTGCGGAGAATTGCAGAGTCAGTCTAGCCTCCAAACTCCACCGTACTCAAATCTGCCAGCTGCGTGTACTCAGTATAACAAGGTTGCTACACCTAACCCTCCCAACAAATATATCTGCAAGGACGCAATCGGCGAAAACCTTGCCAGAAAGAAGCAGATGATGGTGGCCCAGCGACTATTCCTGCCCTGCACGGATGGACTCTGCGAAGTCTTTGCCATCACCAGACAGACGAAGGATGCCTGGCCCTCCAACAACTGCAATGTGGACTGCGGCATTGGCAGCCTATTTCACAATCGGTGTCGATCTTTCTATTCCAATGAACATTTGTTCTAGACAAAAACTGTCAAATTTATTTCTATCTCTTTTGAACTGGGATGCAGCAGCTGCACGCCAATCTGCACATCCTCGTGCCGAATGCTCATGGTTGGGGAACCCCCGCCTCCAAATCTTTATGGCATACTCTCCACACAGCCCCAAGCGTTGGGGGGGGGGGCGGTGGGGGGTGAGAGAGCGCTCACCGTCAGGCACAAACTCCGCGACCAGCCACAGCCAGCGGCCCCAGGCGCGTTCAATCATGAGCCGCGTGTCCGCAAGCCTGACAGCCGAGGGCGGCACGGCGGGGTCTGAGATGCACCACTCCTCGTGGCTGGATCCGGGGCTGTGCTGAGGAGAGGGGGTCGCACCCCCCGCTTGATATGAGGATCCCCAGGACAGGTCCACCCGCCCTTCTGTGATGGGAGACGGCTCGGCTGCGTAGTCCGCCGCCTCCCTGTCCAGCTCTGCCCTGCGTTGCCAGAATAGGCTACCCTGTCAGGGTGCGCATCTCTCTCTACCTTTCCCACTGCGTTGCCACTGGGTTGGGCTACCCTGTCAGGGTGTGCATCTCTCTCATCCCCCTTCCCCACATTGCCAGGTTAGGCACCCGGTCAGGCGGGGCATCTCTCCCATCCCCCTCCCCTGTGTTGCCCGCTTAGGCACCCTGTCATGCTGTGCAGATCAAAAGACTGGCACGGAACAACTTGGAACTTGGCACGCACAGGAGGGGTGTGTGTGGGGCTACTCACAGCATCCAGGGGAACCTCGGGGGGTCTGAGTCCACCAGAAAGGCCTCTGTAAGAAGGACGGCAGCTTCATAAGCGTGCTGCTCGTGCAGCGGCCTCACCACCAGCCTCCCCCCTGACCTCTTTTCCTGCACAATCCGATTTTGCAATATGAGAAAATATCCAAGAAGCAAAATTTCCTCCCTGGGGGAGGGGGCAGGAGACATCTCACACACACCCACCCAGCATTCCATCTCCGCACAGCACGCATGCACAAAGGCAGGCATGCACATAAGCATGCGCGCAGGCAAGCGTGCGCGCGCGCACACACACACACACACACATGCACACACACACACACACACACACACACACACACACACACACACACACACGCGCGCGCGCGCGCGCGCGTGGGCCGGGGGGGGGTGGAGAAGCAGACGGAGAAGGTGCACGAGGGGGCGTGTGCCTGCCCGCGCCCGCCTCGTCGTGCACTTTTTCCGTTGGCCTGCGCATTCCCATCTCTCAATGCTCTGCCTTCCCTCATCCAGAATATTCACTTCTTCACAAATATACAAATTCATAGGGGATCCTACAACCTCCCCTCCCCTGCCACCACCCGCAATCTCTCCACCTCGCCTGGATTTCCGCAACCAAAACACAAGCCCCCACATTTATTTTCTTCCTCCGGACTACCTGCGTTTCTTGCGTGTCCTGCCTCTGTGCAAATGCGCGTGCGCACATGTGTGTGTGTGTGTGTGTGTGTGTGTGTGTGTGTGTGTGTGTGTGTGTGTGTGTGTACGCGCGCGCGCGCGCCCGCGGGGGCGTGCACGTGCATGCATGAGTGCCGCACTGGGTGCGTTGCATAAGGGCTGGTATGTGCCAGTCAAGCGTGTGCAAGCGCTGCAAAAGCACTCATTGGCGTTTGCAAGACCCGCTCGGAGGCTGCGTACCGCAAAAAGGGGCGCATATCGAGGATCTGCGTCCAGTTGAGCCTGAGAGACAGTGCGGCGGCGGCCCTCCGGAATGAAGTCATCCTCCAGCCTTGTGCAGACGTCTCTTACATGCTGATTCAACTCAGTGCGGCTGGAACAGTCCAACCCGCAGTACGGACATTGAATGGCATCGCCCCGCTCTTGTGCCGCTCTCCATTGAGAGCCGTGGCCCTTTCCAATCTGTGCCCAGCATGCAATCTGATACAGTGCACATGCCATCACACTGGCTGCGCATGCAATCTGATTCGCTGCACATGCGGGCTGATTCGTTGCACATTCGATCGGATTCACTGAACATGCAATCTGCTTCGCTGCACATGCGACCTGATGCAGTGTGACTTAATGTGACGCGGAAAGTATGTATAAGGACAGAAGCTTACCATTCGGTAGAATGCAGTTGCCAGGCAGAGGAGCTTGCACAAATGTTACTGAATACACTCATCTTTGGCAAAATCGGGAGGAGGACTGGCAGGACGAGAGGGCCGATTGGGGGGGGGGGTTATTGCGGTGAGTGTGAATGAGAGATTGGGGGAGGGGGGCCATCATAAGCTCATAGCCCCCTCCCCCCCCCCCCCCCAACAAAAAAAAACCCCCAAAGCCACAAACCCTGACTTACAGATCCTCACGCATGTACACAGTGAGCGAATATGGATTTGAGATGGAGCGAAGAAGATAAAGATGAGACAAGGCGTGGGGGGGGGGCAAAGGCGGGGGATGCGAGCGCAGAGAGAGAGAGAGGGAGAGGGGTAAACAGACGGGGGAGAGAGAGAGAGCGAGAGAGAGAGAGAGAGAGAGAGAGAGAGAGAGAGAGAGAGAGAGAGAGAGAGAGAGAGAGAGAGAGAGAGAGAGAGAGAGAGAGAGAGAGAGACAGAGAGAGAGAGGGGGGGGGGGCAGATCGGGGCTAATTCATGCAACATCTGAAACTGATATTGTCGAGGGTGATCATGCTTGCTTCCAACTAACATACTGGGGGATGTACATGCAATGTCTAGAAAGCGGTATTCTCTAGGGTTGATCATGCTTGCTCCTAACCAACAGCCAGCCCGGAAACACACCCAAACCTACGTCCTAGCAGCAAGAACTGCACCCAAATTAGATTCTATCAGTAAAGAAAGGCATCTTACGATCATTCCGATAACAAGCACCGCACCCATTATCGACCCTAACAACAAGGGCCTGCCTACAAACCACCTCCAGGCAGCACCACAACAAAAATTTGCGAACATGGACAACAACAGTAAATTACAAGTCTTTCGTACTGGTCAGCAGGAGGTCTACAGCAGCAGCACTGACCAGATGATTGGCCAAGTCAGTTCGAGTTAGGAAATCGCAATGCATGCATATACAGCAGCGCCAGCCTTGAGGCTCGGCCCTCAGCTTGACAAGCTTCTTGAGACTCCCCTTCGCTTGCTGCTGCCTCTCAGTGCTCTGGACTGCATGCTGCTGACACACTGTGAGCAGTTCAGGGAACTCCTGCAAGGCAACCCACTGTAAGGATGTAGTTGATAGATGAAACTACTTGGGTGCAAGGTATAGTTGAGGAATCCAATGTGCGATGGTCAATGAGGATTTCATTGGCGATGGTCAGAGCATCAGTCCCAGCGTTGTCAGAATGCCCATGGACAATCTGCTGCCATAGAAAGTCATTTGTCTGCATAATATGGTCTCCTCTATGCAGACATCAACTTTGGAAGGGTCTCATCTGTAGCAATAGGAGTGTCGCATGCAGGCAGTGTTCCAAAGCAGCTGTTCCAAATTACACAAGGCCACTTGGACAACACAGGCCTAATTCATAGGATAGAAAGCTAAAACGAGAGGAGGAGGAGGCGGAGGAGGAGGAGGAGGAGGAGGAGGACAGGACGAGGAGGAGGAGGAGAGACAAGACAGTATATCTGTGCAGACGAGCGGTCTGATTGGATATGCACAAATAAATTGGTTTTTGAAAGACAAGTCCAACAAATAACTTTTGCCACAAATCGCAAGCGATACAAATGCGGAATTAAATGAAGAGCTAGCTGCCATGCGCTTCCACATATCCACAATATCAGGAACGTTATATCATGTCCTGCAAGCATATGTTTCGGTCGGATGGCCCCTGTCAGGTACCTACCTTCCTCAAACTCCTGTTACTGTGTCTGCATCGGCTAGCGACAACCAGAGCCGTAGGCTGCTGCAGGCGGTGCGTAATGGGTCTGATGAGGCTATGCGCTAATTCAGGCATGGCATTCAAAGTACCAAGTTTTTCGGATCATAAAGACCGTGGCAATTTCCCGTCCGCCATGACATGACTCAGATTGTTTAGCTTTGGTTTTAAACCTTGTAACGAAATCATTGCAACAATCCACTCTCCAGCCAGCATTAATGTAAGTTTGATTATAAACCAAGACCCGCCGCCCAGACAATAATCCAAATATAGTATACAAACTAGGAAAAAACAACTCCGGAACCGTGTACAGATACCTTCTTCCTATTGGGGTGTCTGAGCAGCCGGCCTGGGGAGTCCCCAGTGGCCCACAGGGACTCGGAGTCTCCCTAGTCCTCGACACTGTTGTACCGGTGCACAGCGGGACACCGTCGGGGGGCCCACCGCCAACAGACTGAATATAGCGATGAGCTTTGGGTATCATCCTCAATGTAACAGCCCTTCTGAGTTACTTTATACGGTAGACTATGAAAGGAGAATCTGCAAGTGAGCAATCTGGTTGTACGCGAGCGCCAAGACCTGCGTCTTCCGGTATGGAGGCGATCGGGCGTCCTCACCAACTTCCGGACTCTGCGAATTCTGCGAAGAGTCCGCAAAAACGGCAAAATTCTGACACCAATCCGGTTGGCCCTGTGGTTTCGAGACAGTATGTGGCACACGCCCGGAACGGACGGCTCTAACTCGGCTTGACGGGGAAGACGTCAGGATAGCTTTAACGCTACTTTTCAACTTGCAGGGTCTCTATGAAGCGACGACAGAAGTTGTAAGACAGGTGCGCCGAAAATGGTCCCCCCATTCGGGATCAAGCTACGAGATCACCTCCGCTGCTTTGTTATGTGATGTACATCTGACTTTATAGTGAACATTGTCTGCAGCTTGTTGGATCTACGTGTATGGACCATGATGGATGGTTTCTGACGCCTGTTATTCTGCACAGAAAGTCCTCGTAGGCGCCCTGGCACCGACGGAGCCCGTGGGTGCTCGCATTTTCTCGCGCCATCTTCTCAGTCTCCACAGCTGTTGGACCTGCCCCACTCGTTTTACTTGGTGGCTGATACGGGCCTCATGCCCTTCCTGATCATACTGCTTAATTTTCCTTCGTTAACTCGCTCTTTGGCATCTTCCTCTATGAGTAAATCATTTCTTTACACCTGTGACATGGGCGTGCAGCGACGTCTTTCAATGTACATTGCATGTGATTCATAAAAGGCGTGAGATCTGAAAGCAATGCCACCCTGCGTGGCACCCCCGTCAGCGCATCACGTATACGTTGCCTAGCAATTCAATATGCGTGCGCCCCCCCCCCCCCCCCCCCCCCCGGGGATGTCGACGCACACGCACATGCAAACACCCACATGTGCAAAACACACACACACACACACACACACACACACACACACACACACACACACACACACACACACACACACACACACACACACACACACACACACACCACACACACGCACACACACGCACACACACACACACACACACACACACACACACACACACGCACGCACGCACGCACACACACACACACACACACACACACACACACACGCACGCACGCACGCACACACACACACACACACACGCACACACACGCACACACAAGCAAAACACACTCACGCACGCACGCACACACACACACACACACACACACACACACACACACACACACACACACACGCACACAAGCGCGCGCGCATACACACACACACACACAACACACACACACACACACACACACACACACACACACACACACACACACACACACACACACACACACACACACACACACACGCGCGCGCACTACTAAATATTAATAAATAAGTACCGTACCGTCGCAAAATAGTGACCCATATTTTTATTTTGACCCCCCAAAAATTCCCGTTATTTTCCCCTTCCCTGCGGGAAATCGGAATATTTTTAATGTTGACCCCCCCTTCCTGGGTCAATATTTTGCGACGGTACGGGTAATAAGACTAATTAATCGTAATTACAAGGGGAGCATACTAGCCGCCCAGTTATAAGTAACACTTGCAACAAGCTTAGTGGGAGGTAGGGGTTTGGGGCACAACGTGGTTTAATGTGTGGGTGGCCACCTTCACTAGTAGAAAAAACGCTCTTACTCCGATCTTATTCCGATCGCGTTTTCTGATTCCGACTCGATTCAGATCGGGCGTTCGGATCAGACCAATTTAAGACGCGTGAAGAGTTGTCCCCAAAAGGCCTACTTCTTGAAAAGGTAATGCAGCGCAATTATCGGATTGGGGTCCATTACTCATCCCATTGCATGTTACATGGCAGTTGTGATCTGCTGTGCCCATTTTGTGGGCGTTGTCCTGTGATATTGGAATTCAGAACCATTTCAGAACATCCTAAAAACGGTCTAATACTCAATGGAATTCCAATGTGGCACACTCAAGAAGCTCAGACGCCCTCATTCAACGGTAATTGCGAATATGAAGTGTGTTATAAGGCATTGTACGTGCTTTCTTGGGGGAGTAAACGGATACGGTGCCAACTAAGCTAAAATGCCCAACATTCCACCTGTTCAGCCAGTTCTACAGCAAAGCTGTGTTCAGGAACGAAGCAAATGACCACGCGGAGAGGCATAAGTTAATGCCATAAGATACAAACAGGTAGAGACCGAGGGGGCAGTGCAAAGTGGGGTAGACTAAAGATCAACAGTCGGAGATTGTGTGGGTGAGCATGTGCGAGTGAGAATCGTGGTAATCACTCGCACCTTGTCGGTAATGCGTCAAGGACCTGAAGTCAAGGCCTTTGCCGTTGATGGAGTTACAATTGAAGGTCATAATCTAGTATGTCACACATTTCGTACTTCAAGACTGTTTTATTGTATTGCCCTCAAAGATTGTACAACTCCTAATGTACAAAAATAGTAGCGCAGTACGCTGACTCGGACCGAATCTCCTGAGAATCTCCGTCGGAAGCATACAGCCGTTTGTTTAGTTCGCAGTCAGCATTTAGCTTTATATCATGGCATGGCTAACACTCTCATGCTTTTTCCCAGGTCGTTCTATGCCTGTTGGCACTTGCATTGCTCCGGACGCCGGGGACTCTTCATTTGCATTCCGATGCTCGCGCATGGCCCCATAGCGTTTCAAGGTGAGTTCACCTTGCTTCGTGTTGCGTTGCTCTCAGTATGTTTCTGTTGCTCTTTTTATATCACTTTACTGTTGGCAGCTTTAGATCTCTTGCTCTTTCGAAAGAATTCTGTCATTGGGCGTCGCATGGAATTTTCTTTTAATGGGAGGCTACGGAGTAAATATGGTCTTGAGTTGCGGCGTGTAATGGTGCTAATACTGTTCTAGAAATCAATGCAGGGCAGTCACAAAGGTGTTGTGTGCAGGGGCTTGTTCACTTCTTGCTGCAACAAATGTAATCGAAACAACTCCATGACATCCGGGGAAAGGAAGCGCAAGCAGTTAACTCTTCCTCAAACCTTTGTACGTTTTCACAAAGTGTCCCAATCTCCTGTCTATGTCTGTGGGCCCGCAGATAAGGCGAGCTGTTCCCCATCACAGAAGTTTTGTTTATCTGGCTCATGCGGTAGAAGCTGTTGCTTTTGGAAGATTCAGGCATATAGTGTTCTGTTCACTGACGTGGGTTGGTTCTAGCTCCTTGCCATTACCACCTCCAGACATTCATGCCAATGAGCCCATGTCAAGGAGAGCCCTGTCTGTTGCTCCTTGTCTTGCACCCCCTTTACACTCTCCCCCGTGTGTTAAGGTTATACTTATTGGGTCAAGTTGACGGTGCAACTCATGGCATCAGTTGGGGGCACCCACACTTGGTAGGCAGCCGAAGTGAAATGTTTAGAAATTCTATGCACTCATTCTACCACATGGGTAGAGCTTGTTTGGTCTTCAAAGGGGCTAGTCATTTTGCACTCTTGGCCCACGCTGTCTCTCTCTACAATCTCAACCCCCCTTACACAGACCAACACATACATGCAAGTCCCTTTTTGTATGACAACATATTCCAGTACCCCTGGCTGGACAAACCACTCCAAAAAATGGACGCTATGGGACTTTCAAGAGCTCTGTGGGTTGCAGGAGTTGAAACACTTTGCTGCAACCACCATAATGAAAGGATTGCATGCCATGGGGGACAAGTAAATGCCCAAGTACTTGCATATTCCTGAGGCAGAAGTTATAGCTCTTTGCAGTTTCAGGATCAGTAGTCAATTATGTGAATAAGGTAAGCCCTCATTTCTTCGCCCCGCATTCTCTCTCCCCCCCCCCCCCTCTCTCTCTCTGTCTCTCTCTCTCTCTCTCTCCCCCCCCCCACCCCTCTCCCGCCCTCCCCTCCTCCCTGCCGCTTGTGTGTGGGTGTGCCAGGGGCTATGTTGGATTGTAAATTGCAGCTCACTGTCAGAGGCAAATCCTACTTTATAATGTACAGGTACCTGCCTTGGTGTCTTTCATCTAGACAATTCAAGATTTCAGTTAACTTGCAGCCTGATCTCTGAGGATCATAGTTTTCTGCGTCGTTGCGTTGCGGCGCAGCTTGAGGTAAATTGAATGGATGTCCTCTATCTCTCGCTCTCTCTCACTCTCACTCTCTGAAATATTCTGGGCTTGGCGTATCCTGCATGGTGGCGGCACGGAGGGTGTTAGACGATGTCCTCCTACTTGTGCGTTGTTAAGTAGGCACGGACATATACAAGTCAAGGACTGGTTAGCAACTGATTGATAGACACCCGGAGTGCCACTATAGTTCCAACCAAGTCCTTCCCTATCCGTGCTTGCCCCATATGCCTCCTTTCTACAAACGTGTCTGTAACTTGCGTTATGATAGTCTTCGTTCAAATGCATGTATTGCCTGGCAGAACTCAGGGTTCTGCCTCTCTTTCCTAATTGGTATTGTCTTCATACGGAGACTTGCCATTATTACTCCTCTGAGGGAAAGGCATAAAATTAATTAACACAACACTTCCCCTTGCCTTTACCTCACAGAAACTTGGCCAGTCCCAGTGAGTTACGATGTCCCAGAAACACTTGTCTAACTAGTGGTTTGGTAAAAATGTCAGCCACATTTCTAGCAGATTGAATGTACTTGAATTCAACCTGCCCCTTTGCAATAGCTTCACGTGCGAAATGACAGCTAATTGCAATATGCTTTGTGTGTTTGGAGTACACCGGATTCCTCAGGTGGTTTATACACCCTTGGTTGTCACAATGAATCTTCACTATCCACGGTAACACTCCAATTTCCTCCAGGAAACCTCTCAGCCAATTTGCTTCCTTCACAACAGCACTTGCTGCCATGAATTCAGCCTCCACTGTTGAAGTGGCAACAGCAGATTGCTTTTTACTTCCCCACACTACTGCTCCTCCAAACACAGTGAGGACAAAGCCAGTGGTAGAGAAGCGATGATCCTGATCACCTCCATAGTCGGCATCCACATAGCCTTCTAGCTCTATCTCCCCCCCTCCGAGAGTTAGAACCAAATCTCGGGTTCCTTTCAGATACTTCAACACACGGATGGCTTCATTCCAATGTGCTGTGGTGGGAGATATGCGATAACGAGACAATACACCTACTGCCTGAGCTATATCGGGACGTGTGGTGTTGGCTATATACAGAAGAGACCCTACTAACTCACAGTAACGGTGACCTGGAGGTAGTGGACTGCCAGCACCAATGCTGTCGCTCCCATCTCTCGGTGCAGGCCTTTGGGACATTACGAAATCTTTTGTCATGGGAGTATCAGGTCCCACTGACTCAAGATCCAAGCCAAATTTCTCTACAAGTGCATCGATTTTAGGGATGCAACTCAGGGTGATCAGCCCTTTATCTCTATCTCTCATCACTTGACATCCCAAGAAATCCTTCACTTCCCCAAGATCATGGATGGTGAATTCTTTCTTGAGAAGTCCCTTCACTCTCTCGATTTCTGACATGCCCTTGGAAACTATCAGAAGATCATCAACATAGATCAGCACATAGGACTTTCCTCCATCAGTAGAGCATCTCACATACACTCCCGCATCACTCTTGCACACCTCATACCCCATGACTTCAAGTTTGTCATTCAGGGTTTTGTGCCAGGCACGTGGAGCCTGCTTCAGGCCATACAACGCCTTTCTCAATCGGCACACAATATTCTTATCACCATTCTCAAAGCCAGGAGGTTGCGTTACATATACTTCCTCCTCGAGCTCACCATTCAGAAAGGCGGTCTTAACGTCCACCTGATGAATTTCACAGCCCTCTCTTGCAGCAACAGCAAGCAGAGCTCTTCTAGCTCCATAGCTACTAGTAGGAGCAAAGACCTCCATCACATCCACTCCAGGGATTTGTCTGCATCCCTGTGCCACTAATCTGGCCTTGAATCTCACAACATTGCCATGTGCATCCATTTTCACTGAAAATATCCAGTGAACTGGAATAACCTTATGTCCACGAGGTCTCGGAACATACTCCATGACCTCATGAGTATCTAGAGAATTTTGCTCTTCCTGCATAGCTGCCTTCCAGTATTCCCACTGGGGAGACATCTGTGCTTCTCTCAAATTAGAGGGAACGTGAATTTTCCCAAATCTGACACCTGTGTGCTTTTCCTCTGAATTGCCTGATTTTCTCTCACTTTGTCCAGAACCCACTACTCTTCCACTGACACTCGCTGAGTTACACATCACAGGCTCTCCAGTAGAAGTAGAATGCTCTCTCATAGCACGCTCTCGCTTGGACTCACACTTGGCTTTGCACAAGTTACTCTGCTCATCCCTCACATCATCCTCCCATGCACAGGTACCTCTCGGACAGTCTTTGTAATTTGGAATCCCTTCACATTGTCCAGACTTCCGATTCACCTCCTCAGACACACTCTGACATGCCTGCAAGAGTTCAGACTCTTCAGGTCTCTCACAAGCAACATCGGGATATGGCAGAGTGTCTGCATACTTCCCCTGATTTATGTGATCCACATGCCTCTCAGACCGACTGCATGTCACTGTTGGGAGTGACCTCACATCTCTGACATCACTCTCCCAGGCACAGGTACCTCTCAGTGAGCACTTGTAATTTGGTCTGTCTCCACAATGTCTGTGCTCCTGATTCACCTCCTCCTCTCGTCCCTTACATGGAGTCAAGGATGCAGATCCTGTCTCCCGCTCACAATCATGTTTGGCTGGTGCAGAGAAAGCATATGATGCTTCCTCTGACCGGTGGCTGCCACCACAGTCCCGTCCAGGAGTGCTCTGACTGGACGGGTTGCCAGAAGAACTCTGCATGGTCACATCTCTTACATTTCTCTCAGTCACTGAACAAGACCCACCCATACTGCTCAGCTCCCCGGGACCATTTGCAGCTTTGCATGTAGCTGCCCCCCTCACTGCACTCACATGCAATTCATGCCCCTCATGTGAATCACCCTCTAGCTGCACTTCCCCTGGTCCCTGTGACAGAGAGTCACATTCAGTCAACCCCTCTCGCTCTCTGCTCTCTCCCTTCTCCTGTGGCAGCAGGAGGTCTTTGGCGGCAGTGCGTTGTTCGTGTCGTTGAGCCCGGGTCAGGCCATCCAATTGGTGGTTGCGGCAATCAGACCTAGTTGGTCTGAGGACCTCCTGGGCTCGCTCCATCTGCGGTCGAAGGTGGGAGTCCTGTCTCACTCCTCTGGCTAAGTCCTGTACTGCCTCCAGGGTTTGATCCATCTCCACTGGGTCACACAGTCTTCTGGATTCAGGCTCGGGCTCAGCCTCACTGGGGGGTCCTGTGACAGGCTGTGTGGGGAGGTTGCTGGAGGCTGGCAGGTACTCAGGCTCACTGTGTGGGTCATCAAGATCTGTCTCAAGGCTGATGTTGGTTGTGCCAGGGGAGGTGCCGGGAAAGACTGGGGGAGTGTCACTTGCAGAGGGCTCAGGACACAGAAACTCTGTAGACTGTGTTGAGGAAACGCTCATGCCAACCCGAGAGGCTCCCCTGAGGTGCTCCACGAAAACCACATCTCTGCTCTCCTTCCAGATACCCCCTCCCACATAGATCCGATAGGCTTTGGAGGAGGCTGAGTAACCAGTAAGCATCCCTGGCACAGTTTTAGGGGAAAACACAGAGCGCTGGACATCAGGAATGTGCACAAAGGCCAAGCAACCCCAGGTACGCAGTGGGGTTACATTTGGTTTGTAGCCAAAAAATAATTCTGATGGCGTGCGGTCCCTCCCGGTACTGGGACCCATGTTCAGTAGGGTGCATGCAGTTTCCAGGGCCTCCTTCCACAACGTTGGACTGGCAGCTGCAAAAGCCAGAAGAGTCCTGGTACGTTCCTTGAGGGTGCGATTGGCTCTTTCAGCCGCTCCATTCTGTTGCGGGGTGTAAGGAGCTGAGGTCTCCAATTTAGTCCCCTGGGATGCACAAAATTCTTTGAACGTGGCATTCAGAAATTCAGTTCCACGGTCACACCGGACACACTTCACTTTGGTTTTCTTCTGGGTCTGCCAGTATAGAATGAGGTCCCTCACAGCAGCACTGATGGCATCTTTGGACTTCACAGGCAGGACCGCCTTTAACTGAGATGACTCATCCAAAGCAGTCACCCAGTAACGTTCACCAGTTACTGCAGCAGGAAAAATGGGGCCCACAGTGTCAATATGTACTCTGTCAAGTGGTTCAACAGCTGGTCTACTGCTTATTCCAAATGGAGGCCGAGACGTCTTTCCCTCAATACATGCTTCACAGTAGACTGGACAATTGGAGCAGGGACATAGGGATGTATCAAGTCCCGAGACCAGGTCCTCATTGGTTAGGCGCTGCATCCATGTTTCACCTGGATGTCCCATTCTGCTATGCCAGAGGTATCGTCTGGCACAGTTGTGTGAGTTTTGGGTGGGGGTTTTGGACTTCACAGCAGCTGAAATTCTTCTGTGGTTAACACTGGGACTCAGAGCTACAACTTGATGAATATAAAATAGCCCTTTCTCTGCACTGATCCGAGACCTCCAGCTGTTTGGACCACAGACTTCAGTGAACGCTCCAACATCATCTGTGCGAAAGACTGCCCCATCCCGCAATGCTGCAGATACTGACAGTATGTTTGAGGTTGCAGAAGGAACACACTGAACATGATGTATCCACAGGGGAACTCCCACTCGACTGAGGATGCAGACAGAGCCTGATGCTACAATTCCTCCAGTGGCATCTGAAGTGGCCAGATGTAATGGGATGGGTTTGGCATGCACAGTTGGATTATGTAGTAGGGTCACATCATTCACCAGATGTACAGATGCTCCACTGTCCACCAGCCAGGATTGCAGAGACGAATTTCTGACAGGAGTCTTCAGGATGTTGAGGGAAATTATGTATGGCATACCTCCAGGTGGTGGAGGTGGGGGAGCTGGGGGTTGGAACCATGCCGGAAAGGCATCCAGTCCAGGGTGCGCCAGCTGGGCTGCAGGAGGGTGTGGGCCACCCATATGTGGAGGTCCCTGTGGCCACATTCCCTGCAATTGTTGGACCGCTGCCACTACGTTCCGTTGGGTCTCCTCGTCCCGCTTCCTCTTTCGACAGTCCCTCCAGTAATGCCCCTTCTTATTGCAGTAGTTGCAGATGCCCTTAGTCTCGGACTTGGCCTCAGAGACAGTTGGTTGGGCCTGCTGATGGACTGCACTGGCAGCTGGTGGGGTATTGGCTCCACTGGAGCCTTGTCCAAGAGCCAAAACCCTTGGTTGGCGAGGAGCATATTCATCAAAACCCACTGCAGCTGCTGTGTTGCGCAGAAGTCCAGCCAGCTTCTCCAGGGGTTGTGCTGCAGCAGTTGTGATCATTCCTGGCTCTTTAGCTGCATCAGGCAAGCCCTGCACAATCTGGGTTGCAACGTGTGCATCCAGTAGAGCATGGTTGTTCCTGTCAAGGCATGCCTTCAGGTTGATCATTCTGTTGACATATTGCGAAATCGTCTCGTCATGTTTCATTCCCTGGCTCATTTCTTGGAGCCAATCTGCATTGGCCTCGATATTATATCCACCAATAAACTTTCTGCAGATGAACTCATATGCATCATAAGCAGAGGGCAGATTAGACAGAGGTCCCAGCCATTCCTCTGGGACTGACTCATAAATCAGTAACATTGCGGCTGCGTCATGTGCTGTACCAGGCATAGCCTCCAGGATGGCAGGCAAAGACCCTTTTGACTCATTTGCTGCCAAAAATGCATTCTTCCAAACAATAATATTTGTCCCCCGTTCCTTCAGTTTTATGTGTACCTTGACATTTGTTGGGATAATCTTGGGCAGCTCATCTCCGCTGCCTCTTGAGGTGCTGGGAGTACACGGTTCTCTGATGGGTGTGGATGAGGCTGGTTCACTGCTTGACGTTGATGCTCCACTAGCTGATGATCCTTTCTTCTTGGAAGTCATAATTCCCCAGTTGTCTTATAACTCCAGTACTCGCAAGGTAGCAGCAAGATCTTACTTCTGAACCAGGTGGGTTGAGCTAACGGACAGCCAACGTGAAGGTGAAAGATGTAGTCTTTGACGATAAAGGCTCTCTCGTCAGGATTGCGGTCTCCACGTTGTCCTCCTTCTCTGATTAGTTCGTTGTATGACGGAGGTCCTGATCTCAAGCGCGCTGGAACGTTGAGGTTGGTGGTCTTCCTGGCTGTTTGCTTTGTCCGCTTCTTCGCCATTCACAGTCTAGTGAGCTCCGATTTAGGCGCCACCCACTCTCAGCATCCGAGCCCGTGGGCCCATAACCTGAAATATTCTGGGCTTGGCGTATCCTGCATGGTGGCGGCACGGAGGGTGTTAGACGATGTCCTCCTACTTGTGCGTTGTTAAGTAGGCACGGACATATACAAGTCAAGGACTGGTTAGCAACTGATTGATAGACACCCGGAGTGCCACTA
>KV908415.1:41751-49251 GCA_002005505.1 Botryococcus braunii
CACGAACAGTGATATCTGCCGTACTCAACTCCAACCAAACCAGAAGGACTCAAGGCTCTGATACGCTAGATTAAAATGCACATAGATTTTGTAGAGAGGATTAGTGGTAACCTGCATCGTGTCATATATAGCCAGTCCAGATGTGACCACTCCCCCGGGCGAGTTGATGTACATGCTGATCTGCATACACCATTGCCATGACACCACAGTTGGCAGGTGATCCAATGGAAACTCTCATTAAAATACTCCCACATAGATTAGAAAATGGCCTACACTGAATGTTTAGAAAATCGGACTTGTCAACCTCTCGACAAGAACTGTCAAGTCTTTCACAAAAAGAACACAAGTGCATTCAAGGTAGTGCACTCACAGGTTTCTCTGGATGCTCTGATTCCAAAAACAGGAGCTGCGCCACTATAAGATTTCCGACGTGATCGTCTATAGCCCCCGTAACCATCACTATTCGTTCCCGAAGCAGCCTTGAAAATATGTCGAAAGCTCTTTCTCCTCGTGGAGTCTCCTCAATAACCATGGGAACCAAGGAAAAAAAACGGATATCTCGAGATGACCTTAATGCAGACCTTAACCTTTGCAGGGCCATTGCCCCGAAAGGGAGTTAGTGCCCGAGAGTGTTCTGACGTCCTTGTCGATGAGAGGAAATGGGCAACCTTTGCCTTCGTTCAGAATAGCTCTGTAGGGCGTAGCTCTACCATATCACTTTGCTGTGTACACAACTACAACAGACAAAAGCAAGCTTGCATCCAGATGACGGATATGTGATCAACCGGATGGCCGTACGTCGTAGCCTACGAGTCGTGATCAAGCCGCACGTGCGCAGTCCTACGAGTCGTAGGCTACGACGTGTAGGACTGCGCACGTGCGGCTTGATCATCGCTTGAGAGAACGGTACATCGTTTGCTTCATGTTTTAGCAATACGGGCGGAAATGTGCGCATGTCTTGAGTGTGCAAGAGTAAATTCGACCCTGATTCAATTGAAGGTGTTGAGATATGTTATTCTGACGTTACTGTTCTGTGGAAGGAGGTCACGTGCTGCAGCAGATGCCGTGACCATATGGAAGCTTGTTAGCTGTGTTCACGAGATCGACGAGTGAACAACGTCGTGATTTACCAGCGAAGTGCGGTACCCCGATAAAAACATATCAATTATCGGTTCGATCTTAAAAAAGCTTTGACGTAGTAAGTTATGGTAATTATCCTGGCGCTTGTTCGTGTGGGTACCACCTCGGAAAGGTAGGGCCTCGGGGCTTTCCTTTTTGACAATTCATGTGATATGAAGCATTATTCACTCTGATCACTGCATACAATTACACTTCAGTTCGTGAGAGTTTATGCGCCTGGCTGATCCACAATTTGTACTGTAAAGCACCCGTGTACGTCTGCACATCCCTGTCTTGCAAAAAGCTCACACATCGACTTTGGGCCACGTGGAACTAAAACATTTCTTGCAGCTTCAAGTAGTAAATAAACTCAAGGTTACGGAAGCCCGAAGTTTCATTTATCATGCATTGACTTAGCTTAGGCCCTAGCACAACGGCATCATGCGACTATGAAGGAGCTACAGATAACAATACTGGATTGGCATAGAAGGGTAGCTTTGATGATTCGTCGGTCTGCGCAGATATGGATGGACGGCGTAGCTTGCAAGAAGGCCTTGAGAAAGTTGCAGCAAACCTGTTTGCAAGCACCTTCAACTGAGACAACTGCGAATCTTCTGGCGATAATGCTGCCAAAAAGCTTCTTCCAAAGCCACCCAGATTTCAGGAATGGTTACCCCTGCCTAAGATTGGGAACTGGGCTGCTTATTGAATGTTGACTACATCATGGTGTGGCCTTTCACGGTCCAGCCACCACCTGAACCAGTCCCACTTGCACCTGGAGCGCTGCCAGGACGTTTTCCGCCTCCACCCCCACCGTGCAATCTGTTTGGGCAGGGATGTGCACCAGCAACTGTGTCCGACAGCCAGATTTTCTTTTCGTACGCTCGTACCTCCATGCCTGACAGTTCTTTGGTGGACATGAAAGCTCAGAGCTTGTACCACTAATCTTAAGTGAGTGAGTGAGAGCAAGTTGGATGAGTTCGCGATAACGTTGTGTCCTTCTTATTCACCCATTGAAGTTGTTACTAAACCTCAGGGCCATAAGTCTAAATTTCTTCTGTTACTCTGCAGCATTCAAATGTCTCCCTCTACAGCTACCTCATGTGTCACACTAGTTTCCTGCAGCCTTCAAATATTTTGTTTGGAGCATTTACAACTTGCTGTAGCATTCACGCTTTCCTCTGCAGCGTTCACATGATTCCTGTCTTACTGCGCAGCATTCACTTGTTTCCTCAACAGCACTTTCCACACCGTATGAAACTCCTTAGTTGCACGTGTAGGCTCTGGGTTTGGACCTGTGCGGGGCTTGCCTTCTTGCTCCTCTTTGGCGCGATTCGAAAATGGATTCCAACATATCACACGCGGCTGGTGCGCCCATTTGCGAAGTTAAGATGGTTGCGCCCATTAGGGAAGTTAAGATGGTTGCGCAATGTCACCGAGTTTAGTAATCAGGGCAGGAAGGCAACAGTGACAGTAAACACGATGAAGATGAAGAGGAAGCAACAACGACAGCAGCAAGAGGAGGATCAGGGGAGAAGGAACGAGAAGAAGAAGTTGAGCGAGAATAGGCGGTGGAGGAGGAGGAGGAGGAGGAGGAGGAGGAGGAGGAGGGGGATGGAAACGAGAAAGGGTGGGGAGAAGGATGATGATGATGATGATGATGATGATGATGATGATGATGATGATGATGATGATGATGGTGGTGGTGGTGGTGGTGATGGTGATGTTGTTGGTGATATAGATTTTGTTGTTGTTGTTGTTGTTTTTGTTTTTGTTGTTGTTGATGATGATGATGATGAAGATGATGATGATGATGTTGATGTCGATGATGATGATGATGATGATGATGATGATGATGATGATGATGATGATGACGATGATGATGATGACGACGACAACGATGAAGGGGGAAATTTTCGGGGAGGGCAAGAAGATCGAAGAAAAGCAATAATAGGAGCAACAGCAGCAGCAGCACCAGAGGGTTAAAGGAAGATGAGGGGAAGGACTTGAGGAACAGGAGTGGGAAGGATTAGAGGAAGAGGAAGGAGAAGGGGAAAAGACAAGATCCTACTATGTATTAGCATAGGCAGAGGGCCTGCTGTGGCGGTTCATGCATGCGTTGAAAGGCCCATATTGGGCATATTTTCTATTCTTTGACCTCCTTCGCTTCTTGTTGCTGGCTTACTCCAAAGTGCCAATGGTGGTCATCACATCTGTCTTTCATAAGTGGTGGTATTGCTCTTGTCATGCCAATTCGAGGCCACTCCACACGTTTCTTGTCGGCCTGTAGTGTTCTGGATGCTGGTGGTCACACCTTGGCTGTAGGAGATGCATGTGTGCATGCCTAACATGCATGTCGGCCTAATGTGCAAACCATCTGCAATCCCTGCTCTGGTGCATTGCATGATGACTGATCTAATCCTGGGTTCCTTGCAGAATATTCCAAATGTGTGGCTGGATCCCCCTCCCTTGACGTACGGCACGTTCAGTCGATATTGGTACGCATCGTTGTTAAAATATTCCTTATCAAGTCTCGGTCTGTAAGGATAAGCCCCGCAATGATTAATTGTTGTAAGGATGCATGCAGCACAATATTCTGACACTGACAAAGGCGCGGGCATGGGTGTGGATGCCCATCTCTTCTACAGTCAGCTTGCTTTCCCTCCCTCCCTCTCTCCCTCCCTCCCTCCAGAGCATTGCCTCCTGACAAGTGGCATGCATGTCATACCTAGTCCTTTTGTGTGAGATTAGAAAAGGTCCAAGCTATGAGAAGTCTTAGGAGGCGCCCCTCGAACAATATTTCTTAGGCTGATGGGTTGATCTCTGGAAATGCCATGTGTGTTTGGCTCTATGTGCAGTATGTGTTCCTTTGGATGCTTATCATGCTATTATACTCTTATTTTTTCCAACATTGCTGTGAACCAATCTTGCGTTGATACACCCTCTGATGTGTTACAAACAGTTTTATGCGGTTAGTGTTTATCCGTGCCGGTTGTCACGTGGACATGTGTGCAGACAAGAAACAATGTGGGTTAATCACTTCAGTATCCTGGCTGGCACATCATCACGTTGTCATGATAGGGTGGCCTGGCAGTGACGAGGATGATACCGGTGTGGATGATGGTGATGATGATGAGATGGACCCAGGTTGCTGTGACGTGACTCTAAGACTTGTGCACGGGCAGGTCGTGGCTGGGCCCTGTTTTCCGCACTACAGACGCAGAACTTGTGCAAACAGCTGGCCTCGATGCCTTGGTAATATCCAGCTCCTCAGTGCACATTTAGTGCTACGATTTCCAGATTCTCCTGCAATCCTACATCTCTGTCCAACGGGCCCTTCACCCCCCCCCCCCCCACAACACCTGTCCTGTTCTCACGCCATATTTCAGCCTGCTTGCCCCTCGCCTTTGTGTCTCTCGACCCTCTGTCCTAAATTTTACCATTGCAACACATGTGTGTGTGTGTGTGTGTGTGTGTGTGTGTGTGTGTGTGTGTGTGTGTGTGGAGAGAGAGAGAGAGAGAGAGAGAGAGAGAGAGAGAGAGAGAGAGAGAGAGAGAGAGAGAGAGAGAGAGAGAGAGAGAGAGAGAGAGAGAGAGAGAGAGAGAGAGTGTGCGTGCCTGCGTGTGCGCGTGCACACGTGCGTGTGTCTTTGTGTGCGCGTGCACATGTGGTATGCGTTCGTGCCTGCGTGTGTGTGTTTGTGTGTGTGTGTGTGTGTGTGTGTGTGTGTGTGTGTGTGTGTGTGTGTGCGCGCGCGCGCGCACGCGCGCAAGCATGCGTGCGTGCGTGCATGCGTGCATGTACCGGCGCGCGTGCATGTGCGCATAGTGCAAGCACATGCAGTTATCCAGGTTGTGATGGCCGTGGTGGCGGTGGTGAACATATGTACATCTGCTTTTTTGTTGCTTTCTTACTGACCTAGGTTTGGTGGGACTGCAGGTGCTGACATGGCAGTGTACTGTCGGCATTCAGATCTTCCTGCCGCTCACAGTGCTAGGAATGTTGCTTTGTGCGTATCTGTCCGACCCCCACTGCCTGTGTTAAAAGTTCTTAGTTGCTTAGATACTTGCACCTGAAGTGAGTACTGGATGCACTGGTTTTCACAGTGTGTGAGGGCATGTTGTCTAGCACAATTTGATCGAATCTTGATTTGCATGGGAATCATATATATCCTTTCGGTTTTACTGCGTTCCGCTAGCATGTGGCTGCTCCTTGACAGTAAGCCTTTTTCATGCGCGCGCGCGAGTGTGTATGTGCGTGGGTGTGTTTGTGTGTGTGTGTGTGTGTGTGTGTGTGTGTGTGTGTGTGTGTGTGTGTGTGTGTGTGTGTGTGTGTGTGTGTGTGTGTGTGTGCCTCACAGATAGATCTAGTGAGTTAGGTGGGCCTGCACCAATGCAATTGCATTTGGTGTGTTGCCCCTTGGATTTATGTGTAATGTTTGTTTTAGTGGGGTTCTGCCTTACCTGTGAAGTGGACGGATGAGGACCACGACCTCAAAGCACAATTTCAACCCTATCAAGTTATATTGATCCCTACTTGTTGGCAGCTCCCACAGACTTCTCCGGCATTTTTAAGCTGGTTGGGTTTTTCACCGCACAGTGCAGAGTGTGGTAGCTACTTCCGTGTAGTCTGTGAATAAAATGAACAATTCATAGATGGAGCCGAGTCTGCACAATGCTCTCCTCCTTGTAAGAAAAGCTTGTTGAACCATCTGTTAGACTGCTTAAGCTGTGTATTTAAGCCCAAAATTATCAAAGGGCGGAGGGTGGGAGGAAGGGAAGGAGAAGCAAAGTGGAGGGGGAGGGGAGAATTCCTCATTGATTCCAGAAACTGATGGAACTCAATAGAGAAGGTTGGGCGGACATTCTAGGACATGTCTTCAAAGGATTCGTCATCCTTGTTTGAGAACCATCTGTTGAGGTCCTGAGCGTAGCAAACGTAATGAATGCTGGGTTTGTTTGCATGGGTTGGCCTGCAAATTGCTCCAAATCATAACACAGGATGGCGCACATGCAGTTCTTGCAAGTACCAAAACCAATTCTTCTCACACAACCCCCCCCCCCCACCTCCCCGCCGGGGGGATGGTGTGTGCTGGAGGATTCTTCCTCATTACAGAAACTCTTCCTGCTAGCTCCTGGGTTTCGCTTAGTTGTTTCCTGAATTCTTTCTTCCTGTTAAGGGAATTTTTTAAGTATACAGTGGGATCAAGTCATGGGATTTTAGGGGTTTGGGTGTAACCATGTGTGTGTCATGTGCAGTGTTGCCGACAAACCTGGTGGGGGGCAATGTTGGGAAGATCACGGAGTCTGTGAAGTGGAGCAGCGTCTCCACGTTCTCCAAACTCACTTTGTCCAACTTACAGAGGGATTCCAATCTGTTTTGGTAAGTGATACGCCGTCATCGTGTATTTCGCTTGGGTTATCCTGAGTCAGCTTTGTCTGTGTTGGCCAAGTTTCATGTCCTCTCCCCTTCTAGGGCATGTTTAACTGCCGTCTTGAGCTTTCTTCACAAGGTCTTGGAATCTTTAGAAATTCATTTCAACTCTCCGCCCCTTAATATTGTTCCCCTGCCCTTTGCGTTGTGCGGAGTTACGAGGTCTTCTATCCTGAAATGAGAACCCTTTTTCGGTTAATGCAGAAATGTATCATAGAGGTTCTGGACTGAGAGCCCCCTGCTTGGATTATTCCGTGAAATTGGTCCTTTCTGTAATGTCTTGGGAGATGTTCTTGCGTGATGTTTGTCAGTGACTTGTCTCGGAGGAGTATGTTGGGTTAGATATGAACACTGGGAGGTGTGCTCGGAGTTTTAGCGTGTAAAACAACCTGAACCCTGAATTTGTGGGGTGCACTTGCAGGATTCCATTCATTTTTGTCTTTGTTACAATTTTCTACGTCTTCTGGCTCATGCTGAAGTACTATCGTGCGTACACCGTACTTCGCCAGCACTATCTGATGGGGGGAGAGAAGCTGATCAATGAGTGGCATGCCCACTTCATGGAAAGGCAGTTATCTGATGGAGAGACACGCAAAAAGAACACCGCACTATTTATGTTGAGGCACATGTTTGACGTCAATACACAGGTAGTTATCTTTGGAAGCTGCTGCTGCATCTCATAATCCTCTAGAACCTGGAGCGATTGTAGCTTCTGGTTGTTTCTCTGCATCTGAGCACGTATGTCTCTGCTTCTGTGAAGCAGGTGCTCACATTTCTTTGTTAGTTCTCTGAAAGTCGGACAGTGAGCTGTTCCTGTTGAATCCCATTTTCAAAACAAACTGGCAGTTTTCCACAGCGAAATTGGTTGCTGAAGGGCGTCTTTGCTTCTAGTACACATGTGTTTTGGGAAGTGACGGGTAGGCTAAGGGTGGGGGGAGCAGCCCCTC
>KV908415.1:54251-91751 GCA_002005505.1 Botryococcus braunii
CGGGAACGAGGTTGGAGTCAATGCACAGCAATATGTAGTGCTGGTTCAGGACGTTCCTGACCTCATAAAGGAACATGAAAGGTATGCACAAGTATGACGGCATGCTATGATGTTGGTACTAAGTTACTATTAGTAACCTTGATGAACTGTGTCTGTGAGCCCTCTGAGCCGATGCAAACGCTTTTGGTGGGTAAAAACAAATGGGTAATGAAATTCTGAGGATTTGGATAAGTCAGGACTCACACACATCTGCATTTGCCAGGACGTCATCAGGATCCTAACTAAATGGTGACTAACTAAATACTGACCAACTAAATACCAAAATCATTAGAGTTTCTTTGGACATCAAAAGCTTTTCTTGCGCTCAAGGTTTGTGATGTGGGAGTTCAGAGCTCAAGACCTGTACTTTAAAGCCATTTATGTAGGAATGGCCACACATGGAGAAGGCTAACATGTCCTTTTGGTGGCCTGATGCAGAGCAGAGTATAGAAGCCAGAACAGCTTGTCATGGCAGAAGGTTTTCTATAGCTTCATCTATTTCTTTGAAACAAAGGTGAGACATGCTGGTGCATCCTTTGATCTTGTTTGAAGGACAGGCCAGCTGTAGTGTGTTGGCATAGTGTCTACTGTGAAGCTGGGTTGACAGTGAGGTTTCCTTAAACAAAGGTGAATCGTGCTGCTTTGGCTTTTGCCATCTTGCACAATGAGTAGTACTGGCCATGTGGGATTCGTGGAAGACTAAGTTGATGACTGAATGGGTAGTTCGTGTCCAAGCTGTGCAAGGACTGCCGAAATGTCTTGGGAACAGCTCCTCCTGTTGAGGGTGTGCTGCATACCAATACCTCGTGAGATGGGAATAGCGATGTTGCCCTTAATTGCCACTAGCTTAAATCGTGTACGAGATGCTTGCTTTGTGGTATACGTGCATAGCTTGCTTGCTAAATGGTGTACCTAAATAGTTTGCTTTCAATGGTGTGTGGAGTCACCTTGATGGTTGATATTGCATCATTCGCAGAAGACTGACTTTGCCTTGATCACATCTGTAGTCATGAAAATCACATGTGAGTTGGACTGGGGAGTGTCCTTCAGTTGCATCCATTTTGAAGAAGGGGAGCCCAGCGCAACACCAACGCGCAAATTTCGTGATGTGCTTTGGGAGGGGGAAGAGGGACTGGACAGTCGCAAGGTTGATTTGCTGAAACTAGGAGTGATGGTGGTTGTGTTCTCATTATGTTTGTGAGCATGAGCGGGTGAGGGAGAGTGGGTTCGCTGACTCTCCTGGAAATGCTTACAAAAGCATTGAGCAGTGGGAGGGCTTCTGTTTGCAATTGTGAGTATTTGAGGTTTGAACGACCTAGCGCAGGTCACACACCGGAAAGCTTTCCCGTTCAGAGTACCGTTCACGACCTCAAAGTCACGCGAGCTTCCTTTTTCCACGAACCCTAGCACGTACCAGGTGCAATTAAACCCCACAGGACCCTTTGATTCTGATAAAGCAATGCTTTTGGGGTCTCTACATGTGTGCGCTGCAACAGTGGCAGGAACGCATCCATTACTTTGACAGTGCTTGGCTCTAATTCAGTTTTTTAGCAGCATTGTTAGGTCCTTGAAAACAAACTATTGGTCTTGCACGGTCCAGATCTGTCTGTGCCGCTCCAACTATAAAACAATCCATGAAATCTCTCCAGAGCTAACTTTCAAACAAGCCTAAGTTCCTTTCAAGGTGCCATTACACACATTTCGTCCTCCATGGAAACATATTGTTGCTTTGCTCTCCATGCATGCTTCATAGAGTCCTAGACCTGCACGTCCTAGTTCCTAGGTCTGCACTATTCATAGGACACTTCCGGCTCTTCCTATGTTCTTCATCTCTTCTTTCCACTAGTTAGCTTTCAGCATTTGAAAGTGCCTGCAAGTTGAAGTGCGCACTGAACCTCTGGAGTATTATGGTGTGATGTCTCGGGGCACGTTTTTTTCGACAGTGCCTGGATCACACCCCATTGGTCCCTGTATTGGTGATACTTTTAAAATAGGATTCGTTCTTGACAGATGAAAGGCCTTTCTGCTCCCTTCAGTTGTCATAATGACATGCGCCTCCATCTGAAATGGTGCTGCTGGCTGAATAATAAGGTGTGCGGGTACCAATGTCGCTGCGTCACTCTTTTAAAAGCTATGATATGTCAGGGTATCCTGCATCTTCATGGCGTTCATCTGCAATTCATATGTCCTGATACAATTTCCACCAAAACTCGATTTAGTTTTCCCAAGACCACACCTCTTTGGGCACTCCATTGCTTCCTTAGATCTGTGGAATCACTGGCAATCTTCAGTTGTTGAGTGCTTGCTAGATGGATTATTATTCCTAGCATTCTTCTTAGCTCGATATGCCCCCGCCGTCCAACCTATTTGTGAATCCAAAGTGACACAGCTTAGCCACTGCTTGTAGAGCTTTTGTATGGAAACTGAGCGGTAAGGGTTTGGGATTCTTGGGGCTGCCCTACCTTGATTGTTGGCTCTTTTTAACACTAAATAGTTTGGTTTCTGGCAGCTTCATGGTGGTGTGGCCAGCATGCCAGGCATATGGATATTTGACATGTGACATTTCTGCAATTCTTAAGATAATGGGTCAACTGGTCTGAGAGAGTTTTCCCCCCCCTTTTTTTTTTTTTTTTTTTTTTTTTTTTTTTTTTTTTTTTTTGAGTTTGCATGGGTTGGGTCCACAGGAGCGCCAAAGAGACGTGTACAATCAAGACGATATAGAACTGGGGAGGATCGACAGCTCTATGGGTGTGCCAGGAAGAGAGAAGAATAGGGAGGCTGACGATCACGAGGCAGAGATTCGGACACCAGACAGAAAACCCAATTCAGACAAGAATGCTGATCCGTGCCCAAATGGTGAGGCCCTTCTGATGGGATTGCCATTGCATTAGCTCAAAGCAGTTGCGCTTAAGAAGATGTCCTGGATCTGACAGTGCGGGCAAGCTTTTTGTGACATAAGGAACTTGATGGAGATAGGATGTTTGTTGGAGTATATTTGGTCTTGTAAGGGGACGATTGCAGCTTCAAGATGAGAAGCAATTTTGCCAGCCAAGGTGGAAGACACCGAGAGCCCTGTTTTGTAAAGTGGTACACAATTCTTCACCTAGGTTTTCTCAAAATTAAAGAAAACTCGGGTTTCAAGAGAGAGATGGTGATGATGGTGCACATCATCAGAGACGGGAGTACAGTATGGTTCCTCAAGATGCCCTGCTTTTCCAACGTACTTGCATCATGGTGTCGATACATTATGGCATTTTGAAAACTTTTGAAGGGAATCATGAAACAAACCAGAACAGTACATAAGACGACCATGACAATTAGACCTAAAAAGCCATGACTTACCACCAAAAATTCAAAACAAACACAACATAGCAGAATAGAAGTTATGGGATACGCAAGACAGCAAAGTTAAACGGGAGAGGACAAGACATAAAACAGCAGAGTGGACCGGGCGAGAAAAGAAACTGAACAGAGACCATAACAGGAACCTCCTCCTTCTCCCCTCGCCCCTTTTCGGGTGTCCCAACACCGACCAGGACCCTGGCTGGATAAGAATAGCTATCTGATTATAGGTTCGTGTTGAAGAGACCTTAAAGAGTACATTTCAGGGCGTTTGAACCAAATCTTTGTGGATTCTTAATTATCTGCAGATAATGACAGTCTGGTCAACAATGCATGCATTGCAGGGATGACCAAGCAAGATTCTCGTCAAGAGGACTATTTTCCCAAAGTGCCTCCTTCCCCATTCAACCATGCGCGGCTTGAAGGTAGCACTTTTCCTCTTACACCCTTGAGACTGGATGCATGTAGTACTCCAACAACACAAAACATGTTGTCATGTGCATGATGACCTTGGGTCCTTTCTCGTTGCTTCAATCGTTGTGTTGATAGTTGGATTGGAATGTGCTGCAAACCTCACACCATGGGATGGTAAGCAAACGAAGCCGGACACAAAGTATTTCATGGAAAGGCAGAAGTCAGCAGATAGATTTGCGTAGTCTCTCAAAAGGTTTTGGAGGGTTGCGGCCGGGTCCAAGGGCTTTCGGACAAGTCCAATAATGGTCAGTCCAGTGTGATGGGAATGACTTCCTTGCCCTGTTGAATCGTACATGCTGCCGCTTTGGGGCTCCAAATGGATGCTCGGCAACTGTGACATACAGTAACCGGAATGCTGGGTTATGGGTGGCTCTTGCTCCTGCTTCCAACCGGTGTTTGTTCTCAAAGAGTAATGTATAGCCACTCACTCGAGGCTGGTGACGTGGTGGGGAAAAACAGTGCATGTACTCAGCCACATAAAAGCTGGTGGAATGGTATGGAACAACATCATGTGCATTCAGCCGCAAGAGGGTGGTGAGGTGGTGGGGAAGAACAGCCATAAGCGACTGGTGATGCGGAGGGGAAGAACGTAGCATACATTGAGCCACGAGAGGCTGGTTAGGAGGTGGAGGAGAACTTTGCATGTGCTCATCTACAAGAGGCTGGTGGGGTAGTGGGGAAGTACATTTAATATGTTCAGCCACACGAGGCCAGTGAGGTGGTGGAGAAGAAATTGTTACATGTAATCATCTACAAGAGGCTGGTGAGGTAGTGGGGAAGTACTTTCCATGTATTCAGCCACATGAAGCTGGTGATGTGGCCGGGAAGAAGAACATTACATGTATTCAATAAAAAGAGGCAGCTGAGGTGGTGGGCAAGATCATGATTTGTCTTTGCCCATGAGAGGCCGATGGCATGGTCTTCATTCAACGGTCGATGAATGGGCATCCTGTCATGGCATGGAGCAGGCAGTCCCGCCCGCAGGGCAGGAGCTTCGACAACTCCAGAGGTACCTCCACTCAAGCTGGATGACCTGCACAGGGCTCAAGCCGTAAGTAAGGATGGGGTAGAGCGCCTTGGACCCCAGGAACTAGTGGAGAAAACTTTTCGGAACTTGTTCCCCGAGTCATTCATGTATGCAGTGCCAGTGTATAAACACAAGGTCCGCTCCTCAGCCAATGCTTGAAGAAGCGACCCCCCCCCCTGAACTCTCGCATTCACACAGGTGCCGGTGTACAATGACAAACTTTGTGCGTCATGTTGTGCAAAGAAGGATTTTCTAGACATCAACACACATACCTGTGCCAGTGTGCAACACGAGCTTTCCAACTGTCCTGCTTATCATGCATTCTCAGGACTCCATTTTGGTTTGCGGCATCACAAAACAGGGGGTTTTTGGCCGCCGGAGTGCTTGAATGCAGTGCAAGTCATATAAACACGAGAGACAACTTGGAAATCGTTTGTGTGTGTGTGTGTGTGTGTGTGTGTGTGTGTGTGTGTGTGTGTGTGTGTGTGTGAGTGTGTGTGTGTGTGTGTGTGTGTGTGTGTGTGTGTGTGCCCGCGCGCGCGGGGTTGCACGTGTGCACACGCCATCGCGCAGGCTTTCAGTTAGTATAAATTTCCGGGAGAAAAGGGCGTTCTTTGGTAGCTGGCTAGTTGAAGTACCTTAGGGTGATAAGCAAGTCAGTCAGCAGGTCTTGAGACTATAAACTGTGGAATATCCGAGTGATGATGTATTTGCATCCAAGTAGTCTCCACCTTGCCTTTCCCTGAAAGGAAATAGCGAGATTTGATTTCAGCTCATTGTGATCTGGACATCAAGATTGGAGATTCCAGGCGCAGCTGTGTGGTTCAAAACATTACAACTGTCCAAATCTGCCGTGTCTCTGGAACCTAAACATGTATTAGTGATTTGTTTCGGTTCTGCTGCAGGCAGTTGACAGGTTGCTCAGAAAGTGGGATCGAGCCTGTGATCAGCTGGAGGGTGGGGAGGCAGAATATGTGACTTCTCATAAAAGGATACGTCCAGTAGCTACCTTGGGATGGCTTAGTTGCTTCGGAATCGGTAAAGCTTTCTCCTGGCACAAGGAAACTTACAGAACTCTAGTATAGATAGCCAGACCTTTGGAAGAAACCCTTACTAGTCTTTCTACCCCCCAACCCTCCCCCCCCCTTCTCTCTCTCTCTCTCTCTCTCTCTCTCTCTCTCTCTCTCTCTCTCTCTCTCTCTCTCTCTCTCTCTCTCTCTCTCTCTCTCCCTCCCTCCCTCCCTCCCTCCCTCCCTCCCTCCCTCCCTCCCTCCCCCTCCCTCCCTCCCTCCCTCCCTCCCTCCCTCCCTCCCTCCCCCTCCTTCCTTCCCCCCTCCCTCTCCCCCCCCCTCTCTCTCTGTGCCCGTCTGTGTGCGTGCGCACGCGCGCGCGCGCGCGCGTGTGTGTGTGTGTGTGTGTGTGTGTGTGTGTGCACATGTGTGTGTGTGTGCGTGTGTGTGTGTGTGTGTGTGTGTGTGTGTGTGTGTGTGTGTCTGTCTGTCTGTCTGTCTGTCTGTCTGTCTGACATTCTATGTTTGTTTATCTGCCTGCCCTACCTGTCTGCAGGGGTGACCATAGCTTTGCCGACTCATACAAATCCCTGTAGGGGTTGATTTGAGAATTGCTTCCTGTTTCAGGGGAGCAGGTGGACAAAATCGACTTCTTCGCACAGACGGTGAGGCGCTTGGAAAAGGAAATCCCAGCAACCCGTTCAAAGATTCTGGCCGGCCCGCCTTGTCATGCCTACTTTGTAATTTTCAATAGCCAGAAGGACGCAGCTATTGCTGCGCAGGCCAACATCCATCCAGAAGATGGTAACAGCTTCCAAATTAAAGAAGCCCCAGGACCTGAGGAGGTGTGCCCCAGTAAATGTACAGAGAACAATCTTACCCTTCCACATCCTTAAACCCCACGGCTTCTTCCTCCCAAACAGTTGAGACCAAGCAAGTAAACATAATATACTTGTTGATTGTTTCTTTGAGGATTTGCGCTCAGACGCACAAGGTTGAAAAGGGGAAGAACCAATGTGGTTCACTACCAGGCTTTGTGTACACCTGAACATGCACGTTATCTTAATAGAGTATCGATAGAGAACCATTGGACCTTCACTGAGCATATCAGCATTCCAACATATGTGTCTAGTGCTGCTACACGTGAGAAGGCTAGGCAGACATAAACTATCTTGAGAGGACTCTGATCGAAAGGATGAACAGCAGGATTAGCATGGTGATCTTGCATGATCCCAATTTAACGCCTACAAAATCCAAACTGCCAAAGCGTTGGGATGGTATTAAGTGCTGAACTTGCTTGAGCTGGCTGAAGCTGTGGGAGCTAAGCGCAGGTGAATTGGTCAACTCTTTGGATGAGCTATCATGAACGCGAGTTGCGCGAAGTCCTTGTATTGCCACTGAAAGTTGCTGTAGTGCTTTTACCAATTGGAGTCTTTGCAGGTAAGTGGCACAGCACACAAATGCAGTTGCTACTCAGTTACACTTGCAGTTCACAGCACTACTCACACAAAGCTTTGCAAACATCTCCCAGCTGATCAGTTGGGTTTACTTTCCAGCGCAATCAAGTCAACCCACGATGTAAAGTACCTGCTTAAGCAAGTGGGGTTTAGCCAAGAAATCTGGACATCAAAGAGAAAGCTGGTCAGCCATCAAGGAAGCTGGACAGCCGTAAACAAGCCTGCTAGTCAGTCAAAGAACAGTTGTAATGAAACAACAAGTGTGAAGAGGAATAAAAAAAGGCAGAGTACAAGCAAGAAACCTCGTAAGCAATAAATGCTGCCTTGTCGGCAAATAAGTATTGGAGAACTGGACAGCAGATAAGACAGCTGGATGGCAAACAAGGCAGGGGTGTGGGGTGACGTTATGCAAGCTTGGCAATTAGTCTCTGCTGGTGGGCACGCAGGAGTGGTGACGCAGGTGAACCAAATCTTGTGTGGCATCCCTGAGGCGAAGAACTATTGCAATTCCCGGTGGAGCGGAATTCTAGTGTCAGTGCTGCCCTCAATCCTGCTGTCTGTTTGGCAGCAAGTTGTATTGCCCCTTCTCTTTTACTGGTACGTCTCTCCTTCAACTTAGCAGGACGTGGCTATCCTGCCCTTTTGAGAAAATCTGACAAGCTGTCTCCATGCCTGTTTACGAAAGTGCAAACATGGATTTACAATAGCTGTATGTCTGCTCGTTGTCACGTGCAGCCACATTGACATCCAAAGCAGTTCTTTGTCTGCAACATATAATGCGGTGGTCATCATAGGCCTGGTCCTGCCCAAACATCGACGAGCACACGTGAAGACATCATGCATGTCATGGCTTCTGTAGCATCTGTATTTGCGCAGATCGATCTTCATGCAACTCACATTTGTATTAGTACAGCGTTTTGAATCTGGCCAGTTTATGACCAGCTCAGTTGGCTGGCCTCATGCATTGGGTGGCTACTAGATTGTTTTGCTTGTGCGCCTGTCGATTAATTTTCAGTCACGTGTTACAGTCGTAATGGGCTTGGTCCCACTCGCTAGGTCCTGCTCACTTTTGGAAGATCTGGTACTGTCAGGGCTATGGTCAATATCCGTTGCCGAAGTCATGTCCTGGTGGCTCGCAGCTTTGTGCTGTTGGAGGGGCGTTCAGTGTCTCTGAGCGGTATCGACCGGCGTGTGGCCTCACTGTACTTTTTCTGGAACGTCTTCAATGTTTTCCTGGGCGGCATGTTGGGTGGCTCGCTGTCCCGCCTCACCAGCATCTTCGTGAAGGGAGAGATAAATGCTGCTCTAATGTCCATCGGCACGGCGCTGCCCTCGGCCTCGAACTTCTTCATAAACTTTGTCATCCTGCAGGGCTTTGGCATGGTCCCCCTTCGCATCCTGTATCCTTCCATTGGTGTCTTCTCCGACCTCTTCCGCCTGATGGGCATTGGCAGTACGCACCTTCTACCTTCTTTCCCAACTTCCACCCATTTTGGCAGAGTTCCTTTATCCGGGAGGGATGCCTTCCTTCGGCAGTATCCCGGTATTCAGCTCCACTTGTTTCGGCTAAGCCCGCCTCGTTGTTGCCAGTATCCTTCCTTCCCTTTTCACCAACTTTTCCCAACCAAGCTCTGGTGCTGCCTCTGCCCTTCTTTCAAGGAACGACGCCCACCGTGTCATGGGCCGTACGGCCATCCCATGGATTGGCCGTTTTTGTTGGGATACCTACCTCGTCAATGGCAGTACGTCCCACGCACCTCATCAATCGCAGTACGTTTTACCCACCACTGTCGTCATGCCCACCTATCCATGCGTTTTCTCGACCCATCACTGGCAGTACGTCCTCCTGGCATTCCCTTTTCCGACCCACTGTTGCCATTATCCCACCTGTCCGTCAATTTTCTTACCCGTCAGCGGCAGTATGCACACCCATCTTTCCAGTATTCCCACCCCGATAGTGACAGTACGGCGACCCACATCTTAGGCAGTTCGCCCACTGCCTCTTTGGCAGTGGCAGCGTGCACCCTATCATGGGCCTCATGCCCATCGCTGGCAGTTTGCCGTATCCACTGCTATAATTCCGAGCTATGTGGCTTCCTCGCTTTTTTACCCTTTTCTGTCATCAGCTGCAGCTGCACCATACATTGAAGCTCTGAATAACCGAGTTGGCACCTTTTCAGGCAACACACGGACGAGGAGGGAGGAGGAGGAGGAGGAGGAGGAGGAGGAGGAGGATGACGAGGAGGGGGAGGAGGACGAGGAGGGGGCCTTGAAGGAAAGGTTGGGAACGGTTGGGGTTGAATGCTTTACTCTATACCTCGACGAAAACGTTGCAGTCCCAAGCTTTTGGGCGGTGTTTAGCAAAACCCGGGCTTGCTGTCATTGCATAAGACGTATTTAAAGTAATTCAATTTAAAGCTTGCCCATTGCGGCTCTTGCAGAGCCCAAGTCGGCACATGACAGAATGGACGACCTCTGGCCGCATAGCATCCGATATGGGAAGGAGGCCGGCACCATAGGCTTGATCTACATTGTCACGCTCTCGTACTGCGCCGCATCTCCCATGATCCTGCCGGTCGCTCTCGTCTACTTTGTAAACTCCTGGATCTTCTGGCGGTACAGTGCGCTGTACGTGTGGGAGCGCTGCTACGAGAGCGGCGGCCGCATGTGGGACACATTTTTCAACCAGATGATGTGGTGCCTCTTCATCCTGGAACTCTTCACAGGTATATACTGCAAACGTTAACGTTAACACAGCCATACATATGCATTAGACGAGTCCGATAGGCATCTACCATTTTTGTCAAGTCTCCGACCTAGGTGCTCGGGTGGTGGGAGGTGAGGGTGGGGGGTCGGGTCAGGACACAATCACAAACAAAAGGGCAGGGTCATTTTCTCCCTTTTCGCCCCATATTTGCGGGTTGCAGCTTTTCCTGTAGTGCCCTTGGGGGGTCTGGGGTCCAAGTGGGTCTTTTGTTCAAGGGTATGGGCACGTGAAACGCTGTCCCTGCGAAATGAACCATACCTTCAATTGAGATTTTTCTGTAGCTTGTGGCTGCAACAAGGACAGGGAAGGAGTAACTTGGAGGAAATTGCATGCCCTTTCCTCTCCCCTTTGCCCCCCCCTTCTCCCTCCCCCCCCCCCCCGGGCCCCTTGCCCACTCCCTCCCTCCTCTTCACACTTCTGCCAACTGTTGCAGTTGCAGTTGCATGACATGACAAGATGTATCACCTGTAATGCCAAATAGTGGTCCCGCTGTCATGAGGTAGTGCACAGAAATGAGCTTTTTCCTTCATGATCATGGTCCGGAGCCGTAATGCAGCACGGTCTGGAGCCGTATCGAAGCTGTAGCATGCTTCTGAGGGCTGGTGCGCAGCATGGTTCTGTAGGCTATCTGATGCTCCTGAGGGACACCAAGAGCTCTTGGCCTCACACCAACACCCCAAATGACTGGAGACTGCGAACCCTGTTTCATGTGATTATTAATTTGGATGCTTGCTTGAAGTCACGGGCTGTCGATGTGCAAGGGTGCTTAAATTCTATTTATGCTTTACATTTCTGCATGTGAGACGCTTTCCAACTTACCCTTTGAGCGGAGCTGGGTCATTGTGCAGGATGTATTTTCCTGGCAAATGCAGCCTACATCCAAGCTTCTCTTATGTGGGTTTGCGGCACAATATTGGTGTGGAAGTTCAGCACCCACTGCCGTAAGAAGTTTGGGGAGGCTGTGCGCAATATGCCGCTGGAAACGGCCGCTCTTGCGCCACGTGCCACTGTCCCCAGGGACATGTATATGCCGCCTGCTCTACGTCAAGGGTGTCCTGGGTGGTACCCGGAGTATGGCAAGGCATGGGAAAATTGGGGCGTGCCTGCATATGTATAGTGGTTGCGTGAAAATATCTTCAGATGTAAGTCTTGGCTACTCAGTTTGTATATGTATGGGGTGTAGCGAATATTTATATTCGTACGCACCAATATTGTTTTTTGGAAGCCGCATCGAAAGTGGACAAAGGGTCTTTTTTTAACTTTTGGCCCTTTTATAAATGCCACATACAGGTTGCAATAGAGTCTCTTCACGCACCATTTCAATGATGGCTGGTATCTGTAGCTACATATAGTACATGTAGCTACAGATGTAGCTATAGCTACACCTGTAGCTACCTATATGTGCATCTACAGCAGGAGTAAAGACCACTGCACTCCTCAGTTTGAGCGACCACAATAAGGCTTGTGTTGAAAAGTTATCCCACGAGCCTACATGAACAACGTCTCTGACAAACAAGTGTGGTTCCGGAACAAACTACAAAAGAATATGGGAACCTACAGCGTCCAATTGTCCATAGCCTCATTCTCTTGGGTCTGGTTGCACACAGGCAACACGTTGTAGACGCAGAATGGCCACTGCCTTGGTCAAGAACGTTCCTGCCTCTATCTTCTTCTCAGACCCGCTTATCTCACATTGCAAATCACACATGTACAAATTACCGCCTAGGTTGAGCTATGCAGCAAGACTCTCTAGGCCATGTTGGCATTCTAAAGCGTTTGATCAACAGACCAAGTAGGGTTTGAGTTGCATGGCGAAAGAAAACCTTTGCATGATCACGCCAACAGAGGAAGGCTTGATTCGGTTAACGTCTTCGGCACAGGGCACGGGGCCAACTCTACTGAGGTCATGCTTTGGGTCTCGTCAAATCCATTCGACTTCACTTCACTCCTCTACTTCAGGGGAAAATCCTGACAAACACAGGGTCAGCTTTCAAAGGACCCTGAAGCCCAACCAGCAGCTTCTCCAATGCTGTGAACCACGCAGTCTGGAGCTTTTCCACGAGGTGAGAACAGCGAATAGTCTCCCTGGATATAGGTTTACACATAGCCCCGAGCCTTGAAACCCATGCGCTTCATGGTGTTGGCATAGGTGCTGTGCAGCACGCTTGTTCGTGGCTGGCGTCGTTGCTTTGGTGTTTTGTGGAATGCCCGATGCCTGACCCACATGGACTTCAAACTTACAAAGCTTGAAAGCATCTTAAATAACTGACCGGATGTTATGAAAGTACAAGCCTCATACCTGAAGCACATGGACTGCAAGTCAAAATTTCAAGTCCCACTCCGATTGCTGTTGTAAGTCGTGTCAGTCAACAACCAGGAAGTGAAGAAGGTTTCATTCTACATAATCCTCAGAGCTGGAATCAAATGCAGCCCTAAACAGCCTGCATTGTGAGAAGACTTCAACTGCTTCTCCAAAGAAAGAAGCAGGTGTACTTTTCTACAGCCTAATCAACTGCTGCTTTGCTCCGCACATTATTTACAAGACATAGGTACATCATGAAAATGTCTGTCATGGACAAAAACGAAAAAGATACCCTCTGTCATGATTCATATGTAGTGCAAGGATGGAGGATTGTACAGTCAACTGCCAGCTTAATAAACATAAAACATTCCATAAACTGGGCAAGTGCACAATGAAGCAGTCGGTATTCACCTGTGACCCGGCTTTCGGTAAACAATTATCCCTGTACCTGTAGTCTTGAACTTCTCCTGCCCAACATAAGACTTTGTTATCAGTCTTTAATGCATATTCAAGATAATCACCAATGAACTAGCAGGGGAGAGGGTCAGGGCTTCCCATACCCGGAAAGAGGAATAAACTTTTAACTTGCAGCCACGGAATTTTGGCTTCAATTTCAAAGTTCGCATTTGCATGGCTTGCAACTGAGGGGGTACTTGCTCTACGAGGGAGCGCTGGCACACATCCACAAGGGTGGGTCTTCCCAGAGGCCGTAACCCTGATGTTTGTATGTGATAGCTAGAAGCTGCTGCACAAATGAGACTTCTCACACTGAGTTTGCTGTTCCAACGATCGAGGCTTCTGGGAAGTGCTGGTATGGTAACACTGGGCGCAGGGGTCACAAAGGTCCGGTGGCTTCCCACAGCGAATCCAGAAAAATTGCCGAGCTTCAAATGATTATAATTGTTACCAGGCACCGGTACTTTAAGAGTTGTCACGGTCGATGCTGTTGATTCCGTCAACGTAAGCCCCTGAGCTCACCATACCCCACGTCAGTTACAGCGAATGGAGCCAAATCGCCCCTTTTTTTCAACTAAACTTAGAATCCTGAAGGATGTTGTATGAATTTACCTTAAAGAGCAAATTTGAACAGACACGCCTGATTGCAAGTCGTATCCCGACCATGTGTGTAGCCTCAGAAATGAAACAACGATCATGTACGGTCGAGTCACACTTCTACTGAACGATGAGTTATACAGAGACGTGCTTGTTATCCAGATAAAGTGTAGAAATCATAGCTTTGCAACTCAGACATATGGATCATGGATGGGGCCGGCTGGAGGTGACAGGTACCTGCATTAGGGGATCCGCGTTGAAACACATTGCGGCGACGGTACCCGGTACCTCGAGTCAAGGTCCTTGACACGGGTAGAAGAAAGGTGGGGGTCGTATATACATGCCTCAATGAGGTGGACATTGTCCGTCTTGTTTGCGGGGACCAGGTGAAAGAACCCTAGAGTATCGGAATAGGCTAAACTGAAGTGGAAGAGGCCAGAGATTTATATTTCATTGTTCCCCTTAAGAATTTGAGGGGTACAAAAACATATGTCCCACTACACCCCGAATTCTTTTTCTTCTCTGCATCTTATGGAACAGTTTACATGCATGCTAACAGTCGCACGTGATGCAGCTCCTTTTCAAGATGCGAGGAGGAGGAGGAGCGCTCGTGCTAGAAGGAAGAGGGAGGGAGGAAAGCTTGTTAAGGGAACTGAGGGAGGGAGGGCGGAAGGAAAGACAGAGGGAGGCAAGGAAAAAATGAAAGCATTTAATTAAACGGTAACCACGTGTTATAGTATGACTCATACATCCCATGTAGATCAGCTGGAGACCCTGAAATGGACAGCGGCCTTTATCAGGCCCTTTTTGGGCGAGGATGTATGTGCATACGAGCTCGCGAGAGCAGCGACGGCAACAAGGTTAAAAAAGAAAGTATTAGAAGGAAAAAAAAAAAAAAAAAGAGAAACAAATTCCTTGTACCTCGTTTAATAATTAAAAGAACGTAGAAGCAAACCTGACCGTGTACTTTTAAGCTCAACCATGTCACACCGTAAGCATTTCAAAATCACAGCATGCTGACCGCAGTGAATTATTCCCGGATTTCGTAGTCTATGCGCATTCCATTCTATTATATATGATTCGTTCTTGCAGAAGGCCCTGTCATTTCTACATGATCTGGTCCTAATTGAAAGCACAATTACTTTCATATCGCATATCTTTGCTTTACATGCTCCTTGCTCATGAAACCTCATTGATCAATGAGGGTTGGTGCTGCACAGGGACGGTGTTCACTGTACAGCACTGTCACAGTCTCCGTCACATGTGCAGACCCAAACAAGGGGGGGGGGGGGCACAGGTGCTCCAATTTAGGAGTCGTTCAGCCACTCATGTACGAGGCAGCCCACCACACCGCTCTCCTTCCCCGCAGTGCATTTCTGTAATTACAGTTATAACTGACTTTGGAACAAACATTGGTTGGAAATAAACAGTGGTTGGAAAGCAACTAATTCCCATACGCCTTTTAGCAGCCGCCGCCTCTCCCCCCTCCCCCCTTTTCTTTTCGGCCGACCTCAGAAATAGAGGGGTATCATGGGATTCGTTATCTCCAAGAACGGGCCCGGGTTGGAGAACAGAGCTGTGCCCATACTTTGTGCACACGTACTAAGTTCCCGATACACGCGACAAAAATGACCTCAGCGAATCAATATCCCTCCAATCCAGCTTTCATGCTCTCATACTTCTTAGCTACGTAATCTACACATGTACACACATCAATGTTAACCAAAAAAAAAAAAAAAAAACGCAAAACATGCTAACGTGCCCCCTGTTAGGATGCAGCCGATATGTCAGCGGACCTCGAGCTAGACAATTCCACTTAGAAGGACTCCAGGCCTGATATCTGCAAGTTTGTTTAGACCAGAGGACTTCCTGCCTTGGGTACGGCTAAATAGGCAGAAGGTCGCAGCAGGTCCCCCTCACTACAAAGTGCATCAAATCCCCACCGAAATACCAGGAACATTTTATCTTATTCGCGGTCACCAAGATATCCGGGAAAAAAAAAAAAAAAAAAAAAAAAAAAAAAAAAGACGAAAACTGATAAGAAGAACAAATATTGACCTAGTCAATGGGTATCTGGGGAGCACATAAGCCCGCACCTACAGAACTTTAGCTTGGGCAAGTGGCCCAATGTGAGGCCAGCAGGACCACATGTGTACACCATATTCGCCAACTAGACTCTCAAAAATGTAAAGCATCGCTGTCTTGTCTTGTTTGCACCTCTCCAAGTCGCATTCAACACCCAATTCTCGGCTCGACAGGTGTTGCCCCGTGGAAAAGCGACATTCAACGAAAACCTTTATCAATGTGGGGTCCCAAGAAATGCACACAGGACAAGCTACAGATTGGACTGGATGTATTCTTTCTGCGTTGATAGACTGGACTGGATGGAAGGTTTACATGATCCGCAGGTCTTGATAGGTAACCCATCTATACTATGTACCGCATAGCCAAAAGACGAAGAGCATAAGAAAGCAATTTAGCCAGAGACATGGCATCACCCTACGCAAGACGGCAAGAGAGAATTCAAAGACAGGGAGCACATACATGAAACAGTAGAGACAACTACCACAGTGCAACAAAAAAAGACCAGTTTCGAATTGGGAAGTTGCACCTCTACCACTGGTGACCGGAGCACATGCTCACAACGACTGTCAGAGTTTGCAACTGACATGAGACACACCACGTCCTACAGGTCGCAAGGTCCACCCAGAAGACCACAAATTGTGGCACTATTTGCACGTCTGCTGCAGCAATTGCGAGTAAGTGCATATTCCAATTGACAACCACAACGTGGGCCGGTGCAACATCATTACCACCAAAATCGCCTGTTAGAGGTTGATAGTGCGGGCACCTAATGCAGTTAATAAGCAGGAGTGAATGGACAGTTACACTACTAGTAACACCTAAGCCCTAAAAGATAATAATAGCTGCACCTCAGCTGCTGGTGGTTGCGTTGGCCCTCCCCTGCTCTATGACGCGCACAAAGGTGGCTCCTCCAAAGTAGAGGCCGATCAGAGGCAAAGCCATCAGTGTCTGGGTGAAGGGATCTGTGGAGGGAGTAAGGACTGCAGCCACTACAGTGGCTCCAACAATAACCCATCTCCACAAGCTGAACATCTGTTTGCTTGTCACAATGCCCGTCTGCCCCAAAAGCACCTGTATCACTGGTACCTGCACAACCCCAAGAGTTCCGCAGTCCCAGATTTGTGAGACCTTAGATGGCACGCTCATAGGTTGCTCGCACATCCCCCACCTTGGCATCCTACGTCCACCCACTTCCCACCTGTTCCTTGCCATGATCTTCAGGAGAATTCTTTGCCATGATCTTCAGAAGAATTAAAGCGTCGCACTGACAGCTAGACTGTCTGCTTCAGACCTCTCCTACCCAAACCCCTGGTGCTGTCTTGCTCCCATGTTGTGACGACTTAATTCAATGCTGCCCCTGCTCCACCCCATCCTGCAGCTTCCATGGCTTTGCAAGGCTAGCACCTCTTAATGTTATCCTTCAAGTTCAACAAGCACCCAGCCCACTGCCATTGCATGCTGTCCAGGTTGAGCATGCCCCGACTCCAACAGCTTTTGGGAAAATAGTAGAAGAAAAAGCATAGCTCTTATGCTCCACGAGCACTCCCCACCTTCTGGAACGGGCACCTCGGAGTGAACACAAATATGCCGTCTGTCATAGAAACCGCCCAAAGCAACATAGACAGGACTCGAGTTGTGATCATACTTAGATTGAGTTTTTGAGACACCCTTTAACAAAATACATCACTATCAGCCTTCTTGGAACATGTCTAAGGCCCCTTAGAAGCGCCCACATGGGGACCCACGCCTCCCAGATTTACTGCTGCCAAAACTAGGGGCAAACACAACTGAGCACCTAGAGGAGCAGCAGACAACTGTCTCTCATGCACATTGATGAAGAAAAATTCAGCCGTGCTTTCTTGCAAAGGGGCATTACCTGAAATGAGAGGCCCGTACTCAACATCAGAACAAGAACAAACTCAAAGTACTGGTCAATTGACCAGAGCGACTCCACAGCGCCTTCCGCGTATGACACGAAGAAATTGAGGGCCGCTGGGGTCAGAATCTCATAAGAGAACACGAGCCTGTGCGCACCATGGACCATTGACAGTGGATATCTTTCCATGAAAATTGCAAAGCGTCTACAAGTCACAAGAAGTGATGTGATGATGTTACAAAGCAAACACCAGCAAACAGTAGCAGCAAACAGTTTGCTTTCTGGAAAAGTATTTGCAATAAACCATGGATTACTTGCTCATGAGGTAAAGGTCATCAGCAGGGACTCCTCACCCTAAGTAGAAGAGGATGGTGGATCCAAACACAATAGGGGCCAACAGCTGGCGCTCAGAACGGGTCAGCCCTGGGATGACATAAGCAGCGATTTGGTAGAGTACTGTGGGAGTGGCCAGGAGCAATCCAGCATATCCCGCCACCTGTCCCATGACAGGTTCATGAGGTAAATAGAAATGGTAAACAGAGGTACCAAACTCTTTGGTGTGAGGTATAGCATCACCACATATGAATTGTCATATCACCCAGGCTCCTGTACCAGGCAGAACAAAACTAAAGCCTGTAATAGATCGGAAGTGGACTTTGCTCAAGGGGCATTCCAGAAGAACATAAAATTTCCAGGGCAGTAGACTTAACGAGACACGTTGACATTGACAGTTCTGCTATATGAGGTACAAATATGTGAACAAACGCTAAGGTAACCACACAACGATTTCCGAAGCATTAAATGTTCCAGAGCATTCAGAAGATGCCAATCACATCCACTACTTCGCTTGAATATGATTGTCTTAGATAGTAAGGGCAAGCGGGACATATGCACACCTTGAAGGTCGTGAAAAAGAACTCTCCCGGTGATAACTGCAAGAACCTAACCCCTTGGGAGGCTACAGGAGCTTCCAGAAAGATGACGAGATCTTTGCAAAAACAGAAGCATGTCAAAACTGCAACGCCTGCTGCGATGGCTGCCACCAGCACACGTTCCCGCAACTCATCCAAGTGATCCCATATGGGCATGCTAAAATCATCAGGCAGCTCTTCTTTGTCTGGGAAAAGAAACTTTTCCACTGCAGACTTCTCGTCGTTATCAACAGTGGCTGTGGCCAACGATCTGTCTTCATCTCGAGTAGATGACCCTACAACTTTACATTAGAAAGTCAATTACTCGGATAGATTCTAAAATGACAACTGATTTACTCAAATACAAAGTCTATCCCAGTGGATGGACCGTACCGCCGATTTCTGCCCTTGAAGGGTGCCAGCGGAGAGGTTTTCGTCTCTGCTTGTTCATCCATCCCTTGTGATCCTTTGACATAAGCCTTACAGGGGAATAAACTCCATGAACGTCACTACGATTAATAACAGTGGGCGACGAACTTAGTGGATATCGCAACATGCACGCTGTAGATGGCATCCTGGCGGCCCTACTTATGAACACTAGTAGACTGAATATTCAGCTGCCAATAAAAATTGCAACGAGTAGAACAGTCTAAGCCCTTGGCAAATAATTTATTAGACACCAGCGGACAAACAATCAACGTTCAACAAGGCATGCACCAACAAGTACGAACTAGCTACTGAACACGTTTGAAGTCAACACAGTGGACTAACAAAGATTTTCCAGTTCAATCCTCAGAATGGGCATGGCTATTGATTCCAGTAAGCTCCAATGGTCATGAAGATTTGGATGCTACCTATCGAAGTGGGGACTGACGTGGCACCGATCAGTTATCCGCTTTCGGTTAGACGGCCCTGCTCGGGGCCCGGGTGACTCACGCCAGGGGACCCAGGTCACTATACCCGGTATTTCTCAGGGGCCCTGGCAAGCACTGGCAGCGTCGTCTTCAACCCAATGGGCTGGTCTGGATGAAAGGATCGTTCTTCCTTCCACTGAGACCCTGGTCTTGTTTCCATTTGGTTTAAACATAATTGTTCTGCAATTTTCCCAATCTGGGCTCATCATTGGAGCGCTGTGAGCACAGAGTGTCTTGGAAGGAAGGAACTGTTGTGAGCGCTCAACGCTTTCCAAGGGTTTCCATGGAAGCCATCTTCCAACTTGAATCAATGTGGTATCTTGATCAGACTTCCGCTTTGCGCTGTAATGAACCCATGTATATACCAAGCATCTTCATCTACAGGGTTGCTCTTAGCACTTCGGAAACTCTTATCACATTGAAGAGCTCCAGACCTGGATTAATGTCAGAAACCCTTCTCAATGAAATGGCATAATGTTAAGTGTTGAGGCCCCAAAGATCAGGCATATTGGCAGAGTGTACGAGGGAGGAATGTTATTTCCACCCCTTGCTTGCAACCTTGACAATTGCAATTGTTAGGGTTTGTACCGGCGTTGTGCTGCAAAGAGGGAAACAGCTTTCAAGAGGAAAAGATAGGGCAAAAAGAAAAATGGTGATAGATGAGTGTTGAAAACACACTTAGCTCAGTTGGCATGCCTGCTCACTCCACCAGTTGGGTTGCAACCCAAATATTTCCACAAGTGAAGATCTTCTAGATGTACTTCTCTCTGAAAACTCTGGGCTCAGACCCAACAATATCAGAAGCTATATAGTGTCATCAGGTCATTACGCATCTTCCCAAGAATTTTGATGCGTCAAACGTAGCGGCCTGTCGCCCCGCAGCCCGTGGGGACAACTTGATCATGATCGCAATCTGAGCTGCAAAGTCAGACACTTTAACGCTTCTCTCTTAACGTGTATCACTGGCCAGTGATACACAGAAGGAGATACCATGGTATCTCCTTCTGGTCACTGCTTGACAGCTCTATATGCTTGAAGGTTCAACCAGCCCGGAGGTGCTGCATTCTGTGAAATCTTTTGACAGTACGCGGGGGGCAGCCAAGGAGCCTCTAATACAAAATTATTTGCTTTCCTTAATTCTATGCCTTGATATCGCGCGCTCCGGCGCATGCATGTCTTGCATCCTACGTATGCAGGCTTAAGCCTCATGAAGATCAGAAAAAGGGATTCCAGAGGGCCTATCTGCTAGGCGTTTGTGCAAATTCTGTTGTAACTATAATTATGCAGGATTGGTTGTACAACGCTGTACAGATGTACTTGTACTTCCCATGCATGTGCACTGATGGTTTTGCGGCATCGACATCGGCATTGGCTATGTTCGAATTCTTCAGGCACGTTCGAACAGTTTAACGGAATTCAGGACGTCCTGGATTCCTGACCGTTGAGTGGGGTGCGCATGGACTTGCCCCGAAACACCACCAGTGCTTGTTCAAGTCGGGGAGGTCTGCCGCCATGGCCAGCTAGGTCCGTAATTCTTAGGCGTCTTACTTAATTTCTGCCTTTATCGTCCAGGGGTCTTCCCCTTGGGGAGGTCAAGTTGGGGGTTAGTCCTTCTGTCGGGTTGCCAGAATTTCCCTACTTGTGTCGTTGCCTCCTGGTTCTGTCCCCCACAGTCTTCCACGCCCCCCTCCCATCCCCCCCCACCACGTGCACCCCCCCCCCAGCCCCACACACACACACACACACACACACACACACACACACACACACACACACACACACACACACACACACACACACACACACACACACACACACACACACGCGCGCGCGCGCGCGCGCGCGCGCCTTTTTGCATTGTCAGAGGTCATGATTAGTGGTGGCCACGCCATACATGCGACGTCCGGAAGCTCGACCTAAGAAGCGTCGTAGTCATTAGAACTAGACAGTTATTTTAACTCAATTGTATTTAACCGAAATTTCCAAGACCATTGCTTGGTCGTTGATCAAAGTCCGTTACAGGGAATTGTGTAAGTTCAAACTCTGCAACGTGTTCCGTGTTCCTGCTTCAAAGTATGTGAAGTATCATCCATGCCTGCTGCTCAGGGATGGAATGAGGAAATAGCCAAACGTAGCTACAGCTGTCCAAATGCTTGCTTGCTTCGCAAGTTCCCAGCGAGTGTGGCTCGGGGTGATGAGGGACCCTGCATCAAGCTCTTCTTGTGTTGTGGTGCACGGAGAACACACTCTATCTAGGCATATGCCTGGCTTAGTCACCACTCCAGTTTGTCATGAGACCATACGATAAGATGAGATTATCCAACAGCAAACATTTATCATGCTTTGACGTAAACGATGCAGAGAAAAGGGGAAGGGAAAAGCTTTACTAAGAGAGATCCACGACGTTATGCAGGGTTGGGAACACGCGTACGAGAATTACTCTAAAATCCATAATGGAAAGCAGTGATGTCTAAAAGTTGTGAGACGCGAGATAATGCATTTCCATTTAGAATGGAATTGCGAGAATGCTCTCTGCTTCAACTTCAAGCAACGTGATACCTGAGGAAATGCTAACACGCACATGCTCTGGTATGAAATAGAGCGTACCGTAGGCGTGCTCAGCCTCACGTGATGTCGACAGGGAGCGATCACGAACCTGGTGGAGGTAAACTACGAAGTTTAGGGCAGATCCGCAGGCACACTGACAGCCCACAGGGGTCTGTACATTAGCTTCATCCTACAGAGCAGATCAAATCATGCATGTGTCCGTAGTATCAGCAGCTCTGGGATACATGATCTTCAGCATTGAGGTGCCTCGATGCAGCCAAGGTCATCAAGTGTATCACCTGGGTTTTGGGCCAGGTTGTGACATGGTAGGCAAGTTAGGACGCGATCCCATGTGGAAAATTGGGAGTGTGAAGAAGGAGACTGGGGCCGCCTCAAGTTATTTTGGTGACTCCTTTTGCCGTTCATGGTGTTTACCCTCATAGGCAATCGGGCCGGAGTAGCCACATCGCACCCCCATTCGTCTATCGATCCTACTGAACCACCACTCATCCATAGCCTTCGAATTCGAACCGCCCCCATGTGCCCAGAATGGGGCTGCGAAAGGTTTGCACACGTGGGACACAGCCTAGAGGCCCACCTCGTCCGATATCTAATCTGGACCCCAGTTGACCCCGTTATTGCCCAAGACACCACAAATGGACTCTTGGGGACCAAACGGGAAGTTTGGGTTAAATGACGGTCGAGACATTTCGATTTTGGCATTTCTTGATTATCACGGCTTCTTGGTGTGTCTGCAATATAATTAGAGCAATACTTCTTACGCTACTAACGCTAGTAGTCTTCAGATGCTTCTGACACTAATACTTCCCAAGCCATCATAATGCATCCCCAGGACTGAAGTGTGCTAGTTGCCGCAGAAATGCAAGACGTGTACAACTGATAACAAGAGGGCCACGTTGCTCCCCGAGCGATGGGTATTGTGAGGTATTCGGTCCGGTTGTTCATTTGTGCAGCAGGGAATGAGCACACATACCGTACTGTTGTCTGCTGTGTCGCTGGTATCAGTCTTGAGTACAGGAGACCAAGCGATGTCAGACATGGCCACTAAAAGGTAATTTCTGAAGAAGGAGTCCGTCTCACATGCTGTCAATATGTCTGTGAAGGCTATTTGACGTGTCGCAGAAGAAGTCACCAGTATTTGCCAGGATGTTGTATTCAGCAAGCTTGCATTCACATTTTCAATGCCAACAGCAAAGAATGCCGCCAGTCGATACTGTAGGCTTCCCACATACAACTGTCTCAGCATCTGGCTCTGGATATATAGGACAGCTAGATATCAAAGCTGAATATGGCTTTGGTTAAATACAGCATGCTCATAATTGATACGAGAGCAGAATATGGCTTTGGTTGTGTACAACAGTTTGAGATCCGAACTAGATTTGCCACTACCTGATCTTCACAGCACTCATATCGGTCCCATCCAGGGTGTCCTTGAAATTCGCGCTGGGGAGAAAACTTAGTGTGAATCTCCCAAGGAATTCAGTTTCAGCCGCTGGTGGGGACTCAGATGCTGGAGGAGGTGGAGATGCAATTTCTCGTGTCACTGGCACATAGAACACTGCCTGTACTGCTTTGGTTGGGTTCAGTACTAGCTGGAATTGGCATCCACCTATTGACTGCAGGATGTCACTGCTAAGGCTCACATTCACTGTCATCTGTGCAACTTCACCGGACGAGATTGTCTGTGCAGAGCCCGAGAATGACACGTTGCTCATACACGTGTAAAGGCCGTCTGCGAGTGAGCAACACGAGAATGGCCGAATACTGAAATTGCCACGCCCACCTACATTTGTGACATTTGCAAGTAGATCCAGGCGTGTTTGCCTCATAATTAGAATCGCACCAACAACCCCACCTGCAGACGTATCTTCCCAGGGTACCAACCCGAAAGTCCTGCCATCAACATCAATAGAAACAGTCGCCTGATCTAACGACGCGCCACAGTCGACTGTCATCTGTGACTCTTGATAATCTGGACTGGCGACAGACAAAGGGTAGCCGTCCACAAATTTGCATACTCTACCATTTTGGGAGCACATATGTGAAAAGGTATTGTTGCGAAAGTATTGCAGTTGATCATACGGGGAGGCGCCGCTGACTATGGTTGAACTACCAAAACTGCCTGAACAAGTATAACAAGTCTGCCAAAGGTTCGAAGTAATCCCCAGCTTGTTGCAGCCTTGTCCAAAGTGGGAAGCCAGGATCAATATGCCTGCACATCAGTTCGACGATCGTTTTATCTGTAAGTACGGCAGTGCACACAGAGAAATGGAAAAACGCCAGGACCCGCCCCATTATCTAGGCAATTGGCAACATAGGATCCTGGCACTGCATCCCACCTACAGCATCAACTGCTTTCAGCAGAGCCAACATCCAAGGCAAAGCGATCTTTTGAAATTCGCCCTAAATGACAAAATTAGCCGAGCTGTGTCATGCACCTCTGCCAAGCCCCATGGATAACAACGGCCTTGCAGACTTACCTTCATCAAAAGGATTTTCCGTGTCGACAACTGAGTAATAGTCGTTGCTGAATCTTACTTGCTGCGGCGGACTCCACTGTATAGAAACAGTTGCTCCGGGGATGGTTTGGGTGGGGCGTGAGACTGGGTTCAAGACTGATAAAGCAGAGAAATTAGATTTCATTACTTCTACCCCTATATCCATAAGAACCACAGGGCTTTTGATGCGATATGCCCCAAGGGCTGAAGAGTTGAATTGGAGCTGTGCACTTTGATTCCTTTGATGGCAACATACACCATTTGTTCCACACCCGGGATTCAACTTCTCGAATGCGTTCTGAAATGTAAATGAATAATCCAAGGGATAAGCTGCATAGGTAAAGCGTGTATCAGTGATATGGAATCTAGTGGAACATGATTTTCAAATGATACTGTGCAGGTAAAAGAATCCGTGCCTTCAAACCCGAATGACTCTAAATCTCGTGGATATGCCGTTATTTGAATGTCAGTCTTCAATTTCCAGTTAGAAGAAGCACCGCTGTCGTCCAACAATTGTACCCCTGGCCAGGGACTTATGTCAGTGAGCCGCCGTTCGCTTGGGGCCATAGACTCCGACGACAGATCCGTCACCTGCTTTGACGAGTTCAATGACATTTGACGTCTCCTTTGGCCACCCTGGAAGAGGCAAAACAACGCGAAGAAGGGGTATGCACGCTCTGTCCCCGTTGCAGTTGTCGTAAACAACTGCTGACATTGCGGCGGCTCTGCAGCAGTGCATAAGCACAAGGCTAATGAAAATGAGTATAAGGTTTCCATTGCTGGGTAACATGACCAAGAAAGCAAAGTTTCACTCTCCCTGCGACGAAAATGGTAAGCTGTTGTAATCTGCAAGTCGTGCATTGCCGTCCCATACATCCATAACTTAAATCTCAGAACCCGCCATTGACAATTAAAATATTATTCTTCAATCAAATATGAACGTATAAAAATGTTTTTGGTTTCGCTGCCGAGGCCACAACTGTTCGCACTTCGAATGATCACTTGATGATGCTGATGGTACCGCCCTGGGGACCTGTCCCGCACTGGGGACAATGGCGCCACGCCGTGAAGTCTCGCGGCGGTTTTGCAGGAATCCGGGACATTCAAAACGTACGTTACTAATGACGGGTCAGCTCGTCTGCCACCAAAGACACAGCAGTAGCGCAGCATCATCTAAAAGAAGCCAGTCGATGTTCACTTAAGACTTCTGAATTAGCCATATTTTGAGGAGGCCTGGTTGATCGGCTGTCAAGGGAGGTCCTTCGAGTATTGATCTGGACAGCAAATGCGAAATTTAACAAACCCGCCTTAGACATGGGGCATCCTCAACAAGTATGCATGCATTTTCGGGCCTTAATCTGCTTATTTGGAACTAAGGGGTCTCATATGCTCCTTGAATGCCATTTTTACCGAGCAGTGAGCGTTATGTATCCCAGCAAACGGGTTGCAGGTCACAGTCGGTGCAATCATAGCCCATTGTTATGTTAAAATGTGTCTGATGGCTACCTTTTGTAAGATACGCTGGGTTCACCTTGAATTTATCGTTATGTTTGAAGGAGGGGGGGCGGTTGCTACCTACAGGTGTATTAGTGAACAACCCAAAAAAGCCACCATGCACGATTCAAAACCATCAATTTTGTTGTGAAATTACTGAAAATGAAAGGCTGAAACCGTGGGGATAGGCTAATCATGCAATTTCATGACTTTCCTGCAAGCAAGGACTCGGAGTTTTTCTTCGTCATCATTCCTTATTGACCATGTATCAGGGATCAGACCCAAAGCACGTTCACTGCCAGGATCATTGGATGATATGGCTGTGTAAGTGGAGCCTCTCCCGTGAGAATAACTGCGATAGTTTATGGGCAGCTGCTTTGCTTGGATGGCTGTTTTTGGACCATGTTTTCAAACATCTCAGACCTGCTCAATGTAGTGTGACAGGTGTGAATATGTTCAGGGCGTGGACTAGAATTTATAAAGTTTTAGTCCAACTCCAAACATCTAGAGCGCCATGAGTTTGGATTCATTCATTTTGTAGACATGTGTATCTATCTTTCCACTGATATATGTTGTGCATGGTCCGGGAGTTAGAGTTTTCTAAGACAGACGACAATGTTGTCTACTGCAGGGTACCAGATGTAATGCCCCCAATCCCAGACGCTGAGAATGGCCCAGGGAGCTATCCAATACACCGTACCTCTAAGAGCCATATCCCCCGTAATGGATCTATCTCTTCCTTCTCAAATTTTCTTGTTCCAAGCAATCGGTCCTCACTGGCACCACTTTTGTTTTGGACATGCGTCCTACTATCAGCAACAGCCGCCCTCACGTTCCTTTTCCCAGCAAGGTATTTCTTGCCACAACAGCAAAATGCAGACGTGCTTCTGCAGCGCCATTAATTCTAGTTGGAAGGGGAGGGTTTGTGACTCCATTCTTCACTTTCTGGTTTTTGCTATGGGACCTCCAGAAAGTCATGGCCTCGAAGTCACACGTCAGACAAGACGCTTGGGGGAGAGGTAAAGTTGTCATCATACTTGAAGCATACGGAACGGGTGCTGTTGGGCTAATTTGTGGCTAATGCGTAGGTCACACACCTCGGCAACCGTGAGGATGGGCGAAAAGGAAGCATCCAGAATACAGACAGGAGGTTCAAGTCAGCAGACAGCAGCCAAAGATACCCTGATCATGTACACCTACTCAGATAGCGATCCAGAGTACCAGAAAAACTTGGAGTTCTTTGTCAAACACGGAATGTGGGAGGATGATCCATGTGATTATCTCATAATTGTTCAGCAGGTATGACCGTATGCCTGTAGCCATTGTCTGTTACTACAATTGCTCCTTGTTGCAGATATCCTCTTACTTACAAGCAGAGAGGAAGCTGTGCCTGGCCATTCATGGAAGAAAGCCATTGCTTCTCGAGGGCTGCATATGGGTAAAACATTTTAGCCTGCTGGGTGATATGGCATGAACCAGGGTTCCCACTCCATTCAGGGTGGATTGCCAAAGGGCAGTTGCAATCAACTCCTGAACAAGCTTGAATACATAGTATTGGAGACAGACACTGGGTGACTGGAAATTTGCAGGAGGTGGGGGATCCTAAGGGCTTTGAGGGTCTGCCTCAATTGCCTCCCAATGCGAGGTACATTGGCCATGAGAACCGTTGCTTTGACTGGGGCACATTTGGATGGGCCTTTTCCAGTGGTACTGCCAGCACGTATGGGTATAAATACTTCATATTTATGAACTCCTCGATCCGGGGTCCCTTCTTACCATCCTACTGGCCGGTATACTTCCCATATCAATGCATCCTTTCTGGGAAGAGCCCTTCTTGTTTAAATAAGGATGCAGGTCCTGACATGTGTCTTACACAAAGCTTGAATCCTGGAAATCAACCCATCACTGTGACCGTGACGGACAAGCGGCATAGAAGCTTATTACTTTCATAAACCTTTTCTGAATGGCACTGAATGCTCTGTCAGTAGCATAAGAGCATGTTGGGAAGGATGGCTGAGATTACCATCCCCATATGTTGTTATCCGAGAGATTCTTTCATATCTCAAAAACATATTCCTGACCAGTATTGAAAGAGCCCTGGGGTTCAGCATGTCTTCACAGACACAGCCTATTGGTTTATTTGGTCTATGGTATAAGATTAACTTGATGTGCGTGTATTGCCCATGTGACTGCAAACCTTAAAAGTTTTGATTCGCCGCACTTGTGCAATGTCCAGATTTCTGTACACTGGAGCCGCATTTTTGTTTCACGCTTAACAGATGATGTTAAGCTTGTTGGCAGCACAATTAGTTGCGAGACTGCTTACCTTAAGGGTGACAGTTCACAGAAGTCCAAACACCATCCACATGTCCAGTCTTACATTGCAGCCACAGATCAGGTAATCCTTCCTCGATGTGATAATCCAATGTACCGCATTTTGCCCTTGTTGCCATCTGGTTTCATCGGCAAGATCAGCATCCATGAGTCCATGTGCACGATGCCCCCCCCCCCCCAATACTCCACTTCACATTGTTAACCTTGAGTATTCATATATTTTCTGTTGGATTTGTACCACTATAAACATGGCTTTTTGGGGGTTACGCTTAGATGGAGCCAGATGGGGTTTTACTGGGATATACTTACTTTTGGCTTGGAATGATGCAGGAAGGCCTAAAAGTTCTGCGTGACCAAGGCAATGTCTTCCAGTGCTATGATGACATTTGGGATACTATTTGGCATTCTGAAGTGGGCTCCTCAGGTGCTATTTTGGAGGCAGGCTACAAAATAGACTGTCTCATGCTTCGCTACCAGGGTACAAATTGGACTGACACCAAGAACTGGGACTGCAATGCTGGGTGAGTTGAGCATGAACACCTCTGTCAAGAGGTTCCAGCTGTGCTTTAGGGTGATCTCTGATGAGCCTGCTGCTGGTCCTCCCCTGATTTGAAAACAGTCAGTCGGAGCTGTAGCCTTTGGACTTGGCATACAATGTAAGTTTGTAACTTTCAAGTGTACTTCTGGACAGGTTAAATCCATACGCTGAATTTTCGTATGATGGGACCGCACTGAACCCGTTTGAGGTCCTGTTTATTAAAGTCAAATCATTTACGCTGGATGGACAATGGAGTGCACCAAAGCAGGCATTGAAATATGCACAGTGGATGGACGATGAGGTAACAAACCTTTCACAGTGCCCTTTGTTAGCCTAAGACTGCTTATTTCCAACCTACTTACACACCTTTATTCTTTCAACATACTGCAGTTATCGTGAAATGCACCCTGAAATACTAATTTGCCTGTTAGTGGCTTGCTTCGCCTCTGTGATTTTGTTTTGACACAATTTTTGGGTCTCAGATATCTCAGTGTGATATACCCTGTGCTTGGTGCATTTCAAATTTCTCCGCTCATGACATCATATGGGGTTGCAGAAGTCCCCGGGAATCGTGAACTCCAATAACTACTTGGCGGAGAAATTTGTCCTTCGGCTACCCCGCATGTTGATGATGGTTATGCGGGGGCGTTCCTGCTTCGATTTCAAATTCTACCAGAAACGAAGCAGGGACTTGCAAGGCCTCCCAAGAGAGAAACTTTGGCCCCATTTTGTGCATGATGGGCAGTTTGAAGGTCGTCCCTTCAGGTGCGGCAACTACAAGATCTGCAGTTTTGTGGTTTGCTGTCTTGCCCATCTTCAGGTGTGTGGCAAGTGCAAGAAATGTAGTTTAGCATTTTTTTCTTTTTTCTGTTTCGACCTTTGAACAGTTTTTTATGGGTCTTGCAGTTTTGTTGCTTTTCTGTCTCGTTCATTGCATGGGATGGCTGGACAAAGCTGGAAGCTGAGATTGAGAAGAGTGCAGGTTCACGTGTCCCAATCCATTGACGGATGCAACAGCAGCAAGAAAGGCTTTTGACATCATAACAGATGCACTCAAGGTGACATGCTCCTTGCAATATTTTTATGACTGTGGCTGTTAGGTTCCTATTGACAGATGCTAGTCGTACTGAGCGACTTGCAGTCTGGAAGAAGCAATAATGCGAAAAGCACAAACAAGGAAATGCAAGATACAAGGAGGGAATAGGACCCACCATCTGCATAACCACAACAGGCCCCCCCCCCCTTCCCCTCCCCTCCCCTCCGTCCCTCTCACCCCTCCCCTCCCTCCCTCCCTGCATCCCTCCCTCCCCATCCTTCCCTGTCCCTCTCCATCTCGCCCCTCCCTCCCCCCCCCCCTCTCTCTCCCCCTCACCCCTCCCTCCCTCACTCCTTCCCTACCCCCCCCCCTTCTATCTGTCTGTCTGTCTATCTATCTATCTATCTATCTATCTATCTATCTATCTATCTATCTATCTATCTATCTACCTCCGTTTCTGACTCTGTCTATGGCTCTGTATGTCTGTCTCCCCTCACGCCTACACGCCCGCCCGCCCACACAGGCGTGAACCCATGTGCACACACACACACACACACACACACACACACACACACACACACACACACACACACACACACACACACAGAGAGAGAGAGAGAGAGACATACAGACAGACAGACAGACAGACAGCACGAAGACGGACACTAATGAAACCTACCCTGTTGTCGTGAAATTGATGATGGAGAAGCGCAAGAGGGACACTTACAGGGCTTTTTACCTTAACCCCCCCCCCCCCCCCGGGCGGGGGACCCCGCGTTTCACCCCTTTAAAAACTGTTTCTCACCACAGAGGATGGGCCCTCGCAGATGATGGCAGACCATGTGCTCATGAAAGGCAAGTTGCATGCAACAAAGGATTCTGAAGAAACCAAAGAAGCTGATGCAGATGCAGCTGCAGGTACGTTGGCCGAATCATTATTTCAGTTCGTTGCAATTTCAGATATGACGGAGCAAACAGAAAATCCCCACTTTACGGAGGTCTTGGCACTAGTGATCGGTCAACCCCCTTTCTCGCATTGTTCTCAAGAGTTACAGACGCTGAAGGTCGATTTGATGTGAAGCGTCAAGTATGTGAATGTCAAGTTAACCTGCTGTGAAGCTACCAGCTCCTCTGGCACCAGGTTTTTTTGACCTTCTGGCATTACTGAACTTGGATTCTTTCGGGTGCAGGAGAAATTGTTAACACTGCACAGTAAAATTCGCGTCATTACACTCCAAGTGTGCAAGACAAAGTATCTACATAATTTGACTTCTTTCTGGTGCACAAGCATGCTGTGGGGCAAACGCAACGCTACAATCCAAAGAAGCAAGCTGGACCTTGAGGATGTAGTTTTGATGTCATTTCGCCTGAGACACTTGCCAATGGCACAGCACTTGTCAGGGATACGGGATAGCCTAGCATAAAGTGGACCTCTGCAGGGATGGTTTCTTTGTCTGGACACGTGATCAAGACAGAGACGCATATGAACAGAACAGGTGCCAGACCCCATATCCCCGCTGCAACCCTTCCAGTTTATCCAGCATCCAGTGCAAACATTACAGAGGGAAACTTTTTGTTGTTATTTGCGGCATACACAAGTCGTCGAATATTGGCTTAAGCCTGGATGTGCTTTTGGAACAAAGCACCCAGAGATAGACTCAAGATCAACCTGCTATGCCATATAGATGCGTAATGGCGAGGGTTAAAAGGCTCCCAAAACACAGATTTGTAAGCACCAGTCAGGGAGGCAGATTGATTCCCCACCATGTTTAGATTGGCCAATCTACACATGGTTGACGACTTGATATTGCAGACATTGAGGTTGTCCCCCTTATAAAGAGTCGATTAACATGAAGGACTTTACTGTGAAACAGCTCTGGTAATGTCCAAGCAGTAGCGCGCACATCATGAGGCCTCATCTTGGTTCTTGCATATGTACATTATTCTTAAATGCAGCACTTGCATGCTAATTGGAAGAGGAAGCACCTTTCAGTCAACATCACTTGTGTCGGCATTGTCTGCCGGTCTGCCCATTTAGTGGGGGCATCCAGCGTCCTGAAAACCGGTCTGCATATTTGGCATCAGGCAGGACCGGATGTGGGATCAGTGAATGATATGCTCACATGGTCACTGCTCAAGAAGATATTTGGTAGTCAATGGCAGCACTATTGCGGACGGAGTGTCCTTAAACCTTGTGAGCTTGGTATGGGGCAGTAAGCGCTCAAGGTTCTGGCGACCTTTTCCCCTTAAATGTTCCAATACATGGATCAGCCGGGGTTGTCATGCAACATCACTTTGCTCGAGTCAGAAATTAAGAAGAGACTGAAGTGTTAGGAAATAGGGCAAAAGTGGTAGTGGCTCTCAGTAAGACAGTGTCGTAGGGTGTTAAACTAAGAAAATGCTACGATGTTGTTCCACCAAATCTGCTGCTGCTTGCAAGTTCTGAGGTGGACTCAAAAACTCTATGCAAGGTTGTGGAACATTGACGTGTACTGCAAACCTGTGAGGACTTAACGTCTTGGAGATTACCCCACAGTTACCACGTGGTAAGCATATCATTAGCTGAGATAACACGGACTCTGTGCAGTCAAAGAGTGGTTGCTTTGCAGCAATGTGCAAGGTAGTATTGTAGTACTACAACTAGTTGCCAATCCTTCACAATACACATTGTCGGTGCATCCTGCGCAGTACGTCTTGCACAGCTTTTCAATCAATCAGAACTCCTATGCCGGTTCAGCACACAGAAAGGCTTTGCACTTATCATCGTGTGCAGCAAGTTTTGTACCAACAAAACTTGCATGTAAACTCGGAGAATTGGAAGAAGAATCCAGTCTAGGAACTGTGAACGTGTGTGACCATTGCACCCTGACATAAAATGTCTGAGCCAATCGGTTCAAACAGAACCTCCTTAAAAATCCTTGCCGTGTCATGCACATATGATGATGATGACTCTCAGCAACTGCCTCGCATATTTAAATTTAACAACAAGCTTGCGTTCTGCCTGGACTCTGGCTTAAGCAATTCTGCATTGTGTTCTAGTTCATCTTACCTAACTCATAGCACATAATATATACGTATGTATACGGACTGAATTCACTGCAGTGAAACTGTCGCTCTCCTGTTGTACATGCATGTCTAACAAATGTCCTGTGACAGTTTATAATCCACTTTACATGTACATGTGCATAGCGTGACCATCAATACACTTACAGGGTTGACAAGTAGTGGTAGGACCGCTGTAGGCAGCTGCAGACAATCTCAACCAGACTCGCTCTTGAGGTCGGTGTTGGAGTCCAAAGAGGATAAGGTAAGGGACTGGGGATGAATAGAGCTGGAACTTTTTGTTGTCTCAGACCCGTTTTTAGCCACATGGTCGCGGGAGATTGTGTCACCATTTGGAGCATACAGGATGCTTGCCAGTTTGGGTGATCGCCGGTCGGGCTTTTCAAATTTGGGACATTGAACCTTCAAGAATGATTCCTGTCAGATGACTTTCTGGAGCCACAAAGCTCCGACCTGGCCACGTCTGTCAGCTCCAAACCGGCACCATGCATCAGCAGAAGCTGCGCAGCTTCTGCATGCACACCACACCTCACTCCATCAGCACAAAGACAGAGCAATATATCTTGAAGCTTCAGAATTTCGCAAGTAACGCTCAAACATTCAAGCAATGCATTGCAGCGGGCTATTCCAGATGTAACATAATAAACACACTTGGTGGGCTGGATTCCAAGTCAGTGTCATCTGCGTGCGTGTGCGTGAGTGCGTGCGTGCGTGCGTGGGTGTGCGCGAGCGCGCGCGCGCACTTGTTTGTGTGTGTGTGTGTGTGTGTGTGTGTGTGTGTGTGTGTGTGTGTGTGTGTGTGTGTGTGTGTGTGTGTGTGTGTGTGTGTGTGTGTGTGTGTGTGTGTGTGTGTGTGTGTGTTGCCAGGGGGGGGGGGGGGCAATAAAACTGCACCCTTATATTTGAACCCTTACATAAGGATTCAAGTTAAACCGTTGAAACCAGGACTGTCCAAGTCAACCCAAGCCCCACCTTGAGGCAACCTTGCCCCTAGTCATGTGGATCCAACCTCATATATGATTTGGCCCGACCTCTACCGGACGGCCCTTGTCTAGTCGTCACTCATCCCGATCCAGTGAAACCAGTGCCGGCATCGATGCTGAGTTGTATCATATGGTGCATATGCATATGTGGCTTCGATATTGCGCCATGTGCACTGCTCGCGTGTGTGTATACGTATGTATGTCAAAGGATGCGGGGGTAGTGATGTATGCATATCCTATGTAAGGGAGGGAGTGCACATGCATGGAAGGAGTGTTTATGTAATGGTGGTTACAGATCTGTTCGCCGCTGCAGGGCTCCGGAGGATCCTCTTGCTCAAAACCAATTCCTTAGGTTGGCCTTGTGCCCCATCACAACTACTTTTGAGTGCATCGTATAGCCATACTCCTGTAGTAATCACAGCTACATAGTTGTAGCAGTACCCACGCAGGTGCAAACGCACTGGGAAACTCAAGGCTCGTGCTCATATATATTGTACCGACAGCTTGCAAAATTGTAGCATGAGTCATAAGTCAAGCAAGTGCAGGCACAATGTAGCCTAGCTCACTGGGTTCACGACATAGGGTGCTCTAATCATTTGGGCTGGGACAGGGCATGCCCAGCTATGGGATACTTGGAGCAGTGCTGCTGGCAAAATGGGCAGCGCTTGTCTTCCGTACCTCATCGATTGGTAGGCCAAGGTACAGAGAAATCCACGAAGAGACACACCCGAAATGGACAGACAAAATGCCTGGGCCTTCTCAGTCGGCATGGTGGTATGAGGCTTGCTTCATAACCTCGTTTGGAACAGCCTTCTTGCTGACTAACTATGGTTTGCAAATGCTAGTGCTCAATAGAAACTAGAAATTCCTAGGTTTCTGTATTATTTAACATCAAGGACCGGCATCCAGTGCACAGCGCATAAATAGAACCGACACACGACTGTCACCGCCCGGCCCTTCACCATTACCTCAAGACCCATCAAGCAAAATGCCTAGCAGTCGACTAGACGTCTGCCCTTGATTTGCCTTCAATCAGTCTTTGTGCTCGTACACTGGCCGGTGGATCAAGGGGATTTTGGTATCAAGGCAAACGAGAAAGGTTTCTGATCCGTGTTTGGTTCTTTCATTGCATTTTGGAGAACGGGACGTGTACATAATATGTGCCGTTACCGTCAAACCACCATAACAGACACACGGGTCTCTCGGAACCCAGTACCCATGATATCGGATCGTGTGATCAGTACTAGTGCTAGTTCTGAGCTAGTCCTTGTACTTTTAGATCAGGTGGAAATTTTAGATCCGGTGGAACGAGATTGACGGCATGAAGAAGTGGTCCCAGCGTTACATAGTCATTAAAACTGCATATTTTTCATGTTGGCCGTCAGTTTAGTTACTTGGAACAGATCTTGGACCTGATGAGTCTGCCCTGAAGCCTGATGACGAACGTGGCCCCGCAACAGACCAGCGGTGCCATGGAGAATAGTTCAGACTCCATGATTTACCATGAGAGTGACCTGATGATGCGATCACATGCTGCTTCCCCGCAATTTGCAAGCGCATCTAAGCATCAAGAGGCCGCTTCTGCATCCACACGGGGGACTCTCCTTGGAGATAGTAACCCGAAGTCTGAAACATGTCTGTCAATAAATCAAAAACCTGAGGAGGTCGATATAGCCGATTCAAGGACAGAGGCGAGTCCGTGCCCCATTTTTGTAAGCGGACTCTCTCGCCAGACCTTGTTTCACAGGGGCGTAGCCAAGGGTGCAAAGACGTGCCCATGACGCAGCATCCTCTGCAGGATGTATATGTGAAAAATTTCAGGATTCTACACTTAATAATTGGGGCTTGGAAGGCTGAATATCTTATAAATGGGTCTTGCTGCAGAACGATCAAGCCACCAGCGAGTACAGCTCGAGTGAGAGCTCGTCAAGTGGTCATAGTGATCCCAGGAGAGAAGTCATTTTGCGAATTGAGCACGTTCATCCAAGGGATTACAAGGTGAGCCTTAAAAGTATATCAGGATATCTGCTGAACCTCACCAGGGATTGTTTCCTCTATCAAAGAGGAAACTACTCTGATAGTAGGAAACACAATGACTTCTGTTTGTCTGCTGGGATTCAGACAGCAATAGTCGGCATGTGGGTCACGTTTGCCATTGGGACTGTGTTCCTGCTTATTCACTTTGCTTCCATCTTGCGACGGGTATGCCCCACACCACCCTTAATAGGGCCTCCAGCATCAGTACAATTGATCAGTGCATTGATTTGTCTGCAAGTCCGTACTGAATTTCATTGGGAAAACTCGGCGAGAGAGGGTAAACAAAAAGCGCGCGCGCGCGCGAGAGAGAGGGGGGGGGGAGGAAGGGGGGATAGAACACACACACACACACACACACACACACACACACACACACACACACACACACACACCCGCGCACACACACATACACACACACACACTCACTCACTCACACCGCGCACTTACACGCACACGCACATCCACACAGGTACATGCACACGCGCATACACAAACGCAAGCACGCATGCATGCACGCACGCGCACGCACACACACACACACACACACACACACACACACACACACATACACACACACACACACACACACACACACACACACACACACACACACACACACACACATTCAGTGCGGTGGATTGTCATGGATTTGGACAGAAAGCTTGCTGTCTTCATATGAAAATGTCTCGTCGCATCTGTGGCCAAAGGCTTACTGACACCACTGTTGGGTAATCATCAATATACCGTTGTCGAATTGCTGATCGACTTGCAAGTGCCACTTTGGGGATTTATAGCTTGGAATGTTCTTGTATCATTTCCAATATGAGGGAATTGCCAGAGAATTGTCATTGTGTCAGTATTGCAGCTGGGGATTCTCGATTCCAGATATCATTGCACCAGCGCCCTATGGGGAAGTGGTGTTGGGGGCCTTGGCAACTTGATTTGGGTTTGGAAATTCCCACGCGTGTGTGCTGGCCTGTTCAGGATGGCGACAGACTACCGCATCAAGCTGTATTTATTTTGAATATTGTTGTAGCATCCATGTGCTTCATAGCACTGTCCATTACTGGCTTCACCTTTTTACTGCGGGTCATTCGCTGCAATTTAGAGAATCGTTACTGGTTTGACATCCCCGGCTTTTGCTTTGGTTGTGTACCTGTCTCTCTCTCTCTCTCTCTCTCTCTCTCTCTCTCTCTCTCTCTCTCTCTCTCTCTCTCTCTCTCTCTCTCTCTCTCTCTCTCTCTCTCTCTCTCTCTCTCTCTCTCTCTCTCTCTCTCTCTCTCTCTGTGTGTGTGTGTGTGTGTGTGTGTGTGTCTGTGTCTGTGTGTGTGTGTGTGTGTGTGTGTGTGTGTGTGTGGGTGTGTCTCTGTGTGTGTGTGTGTGTGTGTGTGTTTGTGTGTTCGTGCACGTGCGTGCGTGCGTGCGTGCGTGCGTGCGTGCGTGCGTGCGTGCATGTGTGTGTGTGTGTGTGTGTGTGTGTGTGTGTGTGTGTGTGTGTGTGTGTGTGTGTGTGTGTGTGTGTGTGTGTGTGTGTGTGTGTGTGTGTGTGGGTGGCTGTGCATGTGTGTCTCTCATCTCGTGTATGCCATTTCTTGCATGTAGCACCTGGGATGCGAAGGGGTTGCATGAAACATCCTGAAGCGCATGGCTTTTCAGTGCTTTTGCAACCAAACACATGGTTTTTTGTGTTCA
>KV908415.1:96751-121751 GCA_002005505.1 Botryococcus braunii
GGGAGTTTGAAGTCCCGGTAGTGGCATGGAGGAGACATGCCATGTAAAAGACGGCTTTTTGGCTTGCAGATGATGCCATGATATGGGAAAAGGATGGAGGCTCATGCGACACCTTTGCCAATTCAGTCATCAGTTGTCCAATCCGTCGAGACCTTTTGGCCCTGTCCATATGCATGGACGTCCTTGCCTTCGCCTCCTTTCTGCTGTACGTCTTCCTTATCGCCCGAGCGGTCTTGAGCCTCCGAAGGAAACCGTACCATGAACACAAGATGGTACTGTCCTGCCTTTCTCCTGTACATCTGGTCATCATGTGAGCGGTCTGGATCCTCCGAAGGGAAGCGTTCCAGGAACATAAGGTGGCACTTTCCTGCCTTTCTGCTGTACATTTCCTGTTTATCGGGGGCAGTGCTGAGCTTCCGACGCAAGCCGTGCCATCAACGCAAGGTGGTGCTGTACTGCCTTTCTCATGTACATCTGCTTATCAGTCGTGATCCTTCAAAAGACACCCAACCCATGAACACAGAATTATACTATCCTGTCTCACCTGTTCTGGTCTGTGCTATCCTTGCTGGGGCTTGTTTTCTCTTTGACTCCAGGCTTTTGACCATGGGCTGCCCTTGGAGGCCTTACCATGGCCGCAAGATGGTTCTTCCTATCCCATTTTCTCCTATACTTAACTTGTCCTGCCCCGTTGCTGCCCCGTTACTGCCCCCTTACTCTCCCGTTCTTGCCCCATCACTGCCCCGTTCCTGCCCCGTTACTGCCCCCTTACTCTCCCGTTCTTGCCCCATCACTGCCCTGTTCCGGCCCTGTCCCGTCCTGGCCTATGTAGTCCTTGCGCGAATCTTCCTTCTCAACCCCCCACCCGCTCAATCGATCCATGTTGTTAGCCGTCATCGTCCAGGGGGTCTGATCCCTTGGAAGCACCCAAAAGGGAGAAAGGAGGAGCATTATAAAAATGAGTACAGAGGAGGAGCAGGAGGTCGAGGAGGAGGAGGAGGCGGTGGTGGTGGTGGAGGAGGAGGAGGAGCAAAAGGAGAAGGGGAGGAGGAGGGAGGGGGGAGGAGGAGGCAAGAATTCCTAGAATATAGTGGCAAATACCGGAAACTTTCTGGAATCACACTATACCGGATGCATATGATGTGCAGGGGAACCTGATTGTGAGGATGCAAATGCGAATGCGGAGTGCGACAATGGTTATGTTTGTCCTCACGGTCACACTCCTCTGGTACTTGAAGCCGGATTCTTGCCGCTCCTATGTCTACATTTGGTACGGCATGTTGCCTGTTCAGGTATCTCCTACATCTCCTTATTTGGTACCGTACTTCAACTCTTTTCCAGCGCGAGATTTGCTGATGCATGCACTTGTCATGCATGCTTAGGCACGGCCGGGAAAGTGGACGTGCATGCGTGTGTGTGTGTGTGTGTGTGTGTGTGTGTGTGTGTGTGTGTGTGTGTGTGTGTGTGTGTGTGTGTGTCTGTGCACACACGCACACACACACACACACACACACACACACACACACACACACACACACACACACACACACACACACACACACACGGGCGCGCGCGTGCAGACACACCCATTTTCAGTATTGTACTCTCATAACCTATTTGAGCGTTTCCTAGCTCTCATTGTGGCACAATAGCAAGAGGCACAGCCAGCCGGCCAACGCTTATCAACCCCAACCTCAAAGGTTTGAACGGAGGGGCTTGCTTTTCCCCTTTGTTCCGTATCAGCAGCTCAGTTCCATTCCTTACCTGGGTCTGTCCCAGCCCTTCCCCTTCCAGCCAATTCAGTTTCTGCCCCCTTCTTCTCCTCTGATTACATGCTTTCAATTCTTGAACGTTTCTAATCTTTTGACCTTTCCCGCGCGCCCCAAGGCGCCACTGCCCGAGTTACCACTGTGGGATACATCAAGCTGAGACCCCGATGACCCAGTGCCGGGGTGCCTAGCGGCCGCTTTTTCCAAAAGCAAGACCTTCTTCCTGGGAACTCTCGCGAGGTCGAATTTGTGTAGATTTCCAGCGCAAATCTCTTCCTTTCAAGTCGGGACAGTCCTGATGATGCCAGATTTCGGGTTGAAATATGACCTCGCTGGAGTTCCCATTCTTCCCCCATTCCTTTAGCCGTTTGGTTAACCCTTTCTTTAATCGCTTCTCCCGCCCGCCGTGTCTCTAACCGATGCTGCCTCCAATCGTATCTCTAGTCGATATCCTGGTGGGAGAAAGCTGGATTGGGCAGCGAAATGGGGATACGCCCTGGCAGTGAAGCAGGTAGCTGTTTATGATGGAGTTATCTGATGAGGGTGAGATATCTGATGGAGGTACCTTATGAGGGTGAGGTATCTGATGAAGGTATCTGATTCTGAGGTATCTGATGAGGGTGAGGTATCTGATGGAGGTATCTGATTCTGAGGTATCTGATGAGTGTGATGTATCTGATGGAGGTATCTAATGATTGTGGGAGGTATCTGATGAGGGTGAGGTATCTGTTGGAGGTATCTGATGATTGTGGGAAGCATCATGCTGAGAGGTCTACTTGGGGAGGTGGGGCGTGCAGGTAGTGCAGACAGGAGCAGCTGTGGTGTACACGTCTCTTGTGACCCCTGCAGATCCAAAAGGAGTGCTGCCTGTCTTACGGGTGAGTACCTGTCATTGTCTGGCTGACATGCACTCGCCCAATGGTTTCTTCCAATTCGCTAACTACAAGTATACCGGTTGTAATGCCAAACTTTTACTTTCAAGGACTGCGTTCATTGACAAACAATAAGAAACATGCATGACGCAGCTTGTGACGACTTCCTCTCTGGGACGGGCACAGGTGTGGTTACAGGAGTTTGCATGGACAGAGGCAGAACTGCCCAAAAAAATAAAGGATCGCAGCCGCAATCGTCCCAACTGCAGTGATCTTCAGAAGGAGCCCATGTTCTGCTTTCAGACCATGATCAACTGCCTCTACTGGTCCTGCCTCGTTTATGACTACGAGGAGGTGGGCCCCCCCCCCCTCTCTCTCTCTCTCTCTCTCTCTCTCTCTCTCTCTCTCTCTCTCTCTCTCTCTCTCTCTCTCTCTCTCTCTCTCTCTCTCTCTCTCTCTCTCTCTCTCTCTCTCTCTCTCTCTCTCTCTGTCCCTCTCTCTGTGAATGCCGTGCATTATTGTTGCAACCAAAGACCTCTACATGGCTGTTGCAACTGCAGTTCCATGCATGTCTGTTGCAGTCGCAGTCTTGCGAATGGCTGTTGCAAGTAGAACCCCTCTGCAAGTTTGCTACAACCGCCATCCTGTGCATGCTTTTTGTGAAATGCAGTCGGTGTGTGGTGGTTGCAACCACTGCCACCCTTTATGCGGTGGTCACAACCATCTTGTACACATTGCTGCAAGCTACATTCTCAAGCCAGGTTGCATTTCTAGCGCAATCTGGTGATGGACTACTGGAGCAATCCCCCAATTCCAAAGACCTGTGCGGCTGAGTTCTCCCGTTTCCCCTCCAAATCGCGATCTTTGCTGCTGCAGTTGCATGCCTGTTGTGTGAGATCAAGAGACGCAATGAGGTGCGTATGTCTATAAATAAGTGAAGCGTGGGCATGCCTTGGGCATTGCGTCAGAAAGGGCAATTGCTGCTGCAGCTGCGAAAGTGTCAATTGCACAAGGCATGAAGGGAGACAAAGTACTTGTGCAGGTACGTATGAGGGGAGGGCGGGTGCTGCGGTGTCTGCAGGCTTTGGACTCTCCGCTGTCGCTGGACGTGGGCATGTCGCTGTATGGGCTGGAGCATAGCGAGCTATTTTGGGAGAAGGCCATGGACACAAAGATGCTGATGGCCTGGAGCTGCGGAACCATCATCGTTGCTTTCCGCGGAACGGCCTCTGTACAGAATGCCATGGCTGACCTGCGGGTAAGATCAGTCCTTTGCGCCTGTAAACTAGTCCTTTGCGCCTTCAAAACTTTTCCTCTGCGCCTTAAACGCTAGTCCTTCGTGCTTTCAAAATAGTCCTTTGCGCCTTTAAAACTAGTCCTTTGCGCTTTCAAAATGGTCCTTTGCGCTTTGAAAGTAATTCCTCTTGCGTCTTCAAATTATTCATTGGTGATGGAAGTAATCCCTTTGCGCTCATCAGGGGTTTAGGGTTCAAAGCATGACAGTTTTTTGTAGGAGGGCCCGATACTGTCTTATGGGTGTTTTGGGTTGTGGGGTTTGGACGTTGGGGATTAGGGTTTTTGGTAGGAGGGCGCAACGGTGGGTTTCAAGTGCTAGGGGTTTGGCATTTTGGTGATTTGGTCGTCGGGTAGGAGGGCCCGCTACTGTCTTTTCGGTGCTTCGGTGTTGGTATTCGGGCGTTGTGGATCGGCTTTTGCAGGAGGGCGCAACGGTGGGTTTTAAGTGCTAGGGGTTGGGCGATTTGAGGATTCACTCTTTGGTTAGGAGGGCGCAGTACTGTGTTTTGGGTACTGGGGATTGGCGTTTGGAGCATCGGCGGTCTGGGTAGGAGGGCCCGATGCTGTCTTTTGGGTATTTTGGGTGGTGGATTTGGGGCGTTTGTCGGTGCTTTCGGTAGGGAGGCGCAACGGTGTGTTAAAGTGCTAGGGGTTGGCGTTTTGGGGGTTGTGCCCTCCTCTTTGGGAAGGAGGGCACAATCCTGGGTTTTGGATTTATGGTCGTTGGGCTTAGGAGATAGGTGTTTGGGGTAGGATGGCATGATACGGGGTTTCGAGGGGGTGGGGATGGCATTTGGGGATTGGCGCCTGGTGTGTGTGTGTGTGTGTGTGTGTGTGTGTGTGTGTGTGTGTGTGTGTGTGTGTGTGTGTGTGTGTGTGTGTGTGTGTGTGCGTGTGCGTGTGCGTGTGCGTGTGCGTGCGTGCGTGCGTGCGTGCGTGCGTGTGTGTGCTCTTTGGGTAGGACGGATATGCTTAATCCTTTGCGGAGAGTACAAAACAGGGATTTTCGTGTTTGTAGAGTCGAGGGGCCTATCTTGGAAACCTATGGTACTCATCTCTAAGTCATGGCATGCCTATCTTTATTTCTGGCGGGCCTATTGAGGACCTACCGGCTTGGCGAACAATCCACCCTCCGTCTCGGGGCGGCCTAAATAGGACTCCCAAGGTGCACCAGGGTTTTCTCAAAACTCGTGGCATGACAAATACTTGCAGGCTTGGCAGACCCTCGTCCTCGTGGTGGCCTAATTAGGAAGCCCAAGGTGCACGAGGGTTTTCTTTCAAAGTCATGGCAGGCCAATGGACTTGCATGCTTCGCAGACAATCCACCACCCTCATCAACGTGGGCTTTTTAGGACTCCAAAGGAGCACAAGGGGTTTCTCAGATTTGTGGCATGCCATTGGACTTGCAGGCTTGGCAGACTATCCACCCTCCTTCTCGGGGTAGCATTATTCGAAAGCCAAAGGTGCACGAGGGATTCCTCAAATCGTGGCATGCCAATGGACTGGCAGAGCGTGTCGTCAGTCGCATCATGGAGATCCTCAAGGCTCCCGACATGCACACGGCCCACCCGCGCATCATTTTCACTGGTATGTGCGGGCCCTGCTCTCGTTTCTGCTGTTGGATGTCCTGCGTTTGCGTGCTGCACCAAAGGGGGTGCTCTTTGCGTTTTTCGGCATTTTGATGTTCGTTGTGTGTGTGTGTGTGTGTGTGAGTGTGTGTGTGTGTGTGTGTGTGTGTGTGTGCGCGCGCGCACGTTGGAGTGTGTGTGTGTGTGTGCGCGCGCGTGCGTGTGCGTGTGCGTGTGCGTGTGCGTGTGCGTGCGCGTGCGCGTGCGCGTGCGCGTGCGCGTGCGCGTGCGCGTGCGCGTGCGCGTGCGCGTGCGCGCGCGCGTGCGCGCGCGCGTGCGCGCGCGCGCGTGTGTGTGTGTGTGTGTGTGTGTGTGTGTGTGTGTGTGTGTGTGTGTGTGTGTGTGTGTGTGTGTGTGTGTGTGTGGCACTCAGTTCATAAATAATGAATGGTACCAGAAGCGATGGTTGTGCAGTAAGTCTGCAAGAGAGTGTTTTCCGGGTCAAACAGTCGCGGCATGGGCTGTCGACCGCCAATGAATGATGCAAGCACAGACGTCGACCATCAATATACACAAAATATACATGTGTGTATTAAAACAGCAGGGCCAGAAGTGCCATGGGGGAATGCGCAAGTCTCCTTTTGTCCGCGAATTTGAGTTAACAGGGTCTCAGTGGCTGTAAAGCAGAATGGCATCTGATGAACAGCGAGTTCGGAGCAAAATCAGCCCCCCCCACACACCCCCTTCCTACTTGACCTTCCCACCCCCCCCCCCTCACTCCACCTCCACATGCAGATGTTAGCGTGCGTCAATCACGCAGTCATATGCAAGTCCTCCTCGCCATGCACGCAGGCATAAGCGTGCGTCGCAATGCACGCACGTGTTAGCCCGCACGCGCACGCGCGTGCGCGCGCGCGCGCGCGCACACACACACACACACACACACACACACACACACACACACACACACACACGCATGCACGCACGCACGCACCCACGGTGCAAAGTGCCATGTCAAGAGGTCGTTTTGATTAAGCGTGTCCACTTGACCATGAGGATCTTTCGGGGCGTAGGGCACAGCCTGGGGGGTGCGCTGGCCACACTGGCTGCGTACGACGTGGCTGCACAAATGCAGGCGGAGCATATAGAAGCTCACGTTACAGTCTATACATTTGGACAGCCACGCGTTGGGAACCATGCTTTCGCCGAGGATTACACCCTTGTATTTCCCTTTTTTTATTTATCCCTTCCACCTCCCCCCTTGTCCCCAGCACTTGATTTGATCTGGTTTTATTTTGTTTTGTTTTATTTCATTTGAACCACGGTAATTGGCTTTTTGCTGAGGATCACACCTTAGTCCCCAGGGCTTGATTCGATTCGGTTTATATTTTGCTTGAACTGCGTTAATCGGCTCGAGCGCATCCTTATGTTTTGTTCACTTCTTTCCAGCACATCTTATGACACATCTTGGGGCGGCCTTCCACAAGCTCGTCTCCACCTTTTATGACATTCTGAACACGTTCAGAATCCCAAACTGTCGGCATCCTCTACAGTCCATGCGCAAACACATTGAGCTCTCTTTGATGTGGACGCCATTTGATGTTTTATTGTGTTCCCTGTCTACTGCATGGCAGAACATTTCGAAAGCGCTCCGCCACAGGGGAGTATAAGATTTTTATGCATACTTTTTGGAGGACCTCCAAAAACCAGGGAACGTCCGGAGGGCAGTGCATTGACGAGGCCCTTTTTATATAGTTGGATGGAGCAGCCCTACCTAGGCAGCTGGGGGAAGATGCTTTGTTCCTCCAGCATGGGATAGGTGTGCTTGACAGGCGAAAAAATGTTTATGCGCAGATGGTGCCGGATGCTTGGTCCATCATTAATGATCAAGACATTGTTTCACGGGGCGCCAAGTTTCTTGTACTGGTGAGCATCTTACTTCTCTTGCTTCGTCACGCTGCTGGCCCACAGGGCTTCAAAGCTTCGTCCCCCCCCCCCCCCCCACCTTGCATGTCAGATTTCTCATTCGCATGTCACATGCCTCATTCACATAGTTACCTGTCTGGGGCCACATGTGCCTGCAGCCAGTTGGCTGTCTTTGTTGAAGTTGTTTTAAACCAAGGATGGATTATTTGAAGGATGCTCCAGTACATTGCTTTGGGAGGACTATGTATCTTGATCAGTAGCGGCCTAATAGCTGGATATCTTTGTTTAAATGGAGTTTTAGTCGATTTTGTTGGTAACTGTTTTTGTTAGACATAAGATCCGCCATCTCCAATGCATAAAAGGTGTTGAAGACGACATTTAAATTGGATCGGTCAGGCTGAGTGGGGAAGGCCCCTCCATGGAGTATATGCACACACTCACACACACACACACACACACACACACACACACACACACACACACACACACACACACACACACACACACACACACACAGACACACACACACACACAGACACACACACACACACACACACACACACACACACACACACACACACACATTTCCAGGTACCTGTGTGTTGCTGTCGTTGTTGTTTTGGTGTTGTTGTTGCCTTGCCGTTGTTATCAGTATCGTTCTTCATGTTGTTCTTCAAGTTCTTAATCACCATTTATGTAGAATTATATCAGCGGATTCACATTTGGCACACCTTGCGCCTGAGTTTCGAGCTAGTGACTGCAGTACAAGCGAGGGGGGCAGCGTGTCATCATCAACGCTCTGGGTGACATGATCGTGCGCCCCACGCCGCTGGAAGTGTCACTCCAACTCACTCCGGGAGGTAGGTTTCCCTTCACAACCATGAGGCATAAGTAGCATCTTCATGTTCATAATCATCTTCATGTTCATAACCCTGAGGCAGAAATAGCATATTCATGTTGTTCCCCTACTTCCTTTAGTCTCGCGGAAGCTGCCACTGCAGCTCATGCCCGATGTGGGGGGGGGGGGGGGGGGGGGAGGGGTGTTTCCTTTCACAACCATGAACCACTAAGACGGAAATTGAAAGATCATTACACGCAATTGCATTTGTTCTGTGGCTAGGGTGCCTCGAAATCAAGGTTTTATGGTTGCGCACATCTGCTGTGAAAGTAAGAGTGAGGGCATGTGGTGGGCTGAAGTTCTGCAGCGGGTTTTGGGTTCAAATTAACACTCTCCTGAGACTAATATCCAGCATTCGTCACAATGACAATACTGTTATTCAGGTTAATTAGGTTATCTGTGATTATCAATTACTTGTCTCTGTGACACAACACAAGGAATTTTGACCAAAGGTTAATTTACTCCCCGTATGGGTGCAACGGTGTCATCGCAATGGTACCACCTCTGCTTCACTAAGGTTCAAGCAATTGATAAGCAAACAATTATCCCTTGTCACCACAACTTACGACCCTCGATAGTCCTCTTTTATATAATAGATCTCCTCAGACTACCAGGCAGAGAACTGGCTGGTGTGCAGGGGTGGGTCTGCACATCACCACATGTAGCAGGGAACATTTCTTCTGTGCGTAGGGGTGCAGTTGGAAATCTACAAGGAGACCAAGAGGACGAGTCTGGGTTCAGAGCAATGTTTTCGGATATTTCAGGGTAGACAAGGGACAATTGTGCGGGGTGCAGGGGGAAGCGTGTCGCAGCATTACCTTGGAAGCTACCAGAGGTCAGTTTTGGCAGTTCTGTTGTCGCAGTTCTCGCGAAAGGCCTTCCGTGGGGGCATCTCGGGTGTACACCGCCTCGCACGCGTTTCCCTTCCAGTCCAGGTGATCGTCCTGTATTCCTGCTTCCCCTGACGCGATTCCCCCGTCTTTCCTCCCTCTCTGCCTATCCCCCCTACCTCCCTCCCTCCCTCCGCGCAAACGCACGCATGTACATGTGTGTGTGTGTGTGTGTGTGTGTGTGTGTGTGTGTGTGTGTGTGTGTGTGTGTGTGTGTGTGGGTGCGTGCGTGCGTGCGTGCGTGCGTGTACTCGCCGGCTCGGGAGCTTCACTCCTGGCACGGGTACTGCAAAGGTGGTATTGCTAATTGTGCAACAGTTGCATTTTGAGATGTCAGAATGTAAGAGCAAGGTCATCAGGGCGAAGGCTGCCAGCAGGTGTTGCTGAGGGAGGGAGCGAATTTGGAGATGGCGGACATTGGGCGCTTGGAGCGGTGGGGTGCCAACTACGTTCACAGACTGAAGCCCGAAATATCTGCAGATTTATCAAAGGGCAAGGCCGTGTCTGTCCCTCGAGGCTCTGGCTCAGCGAACCTACTCGGCGGGCAGCCCTCTCTCACTCAACCGTCCTCACCATCTTTCGCGAATCCCATGCTTCCTAAGCCGGGTTCCTCTGGCCGGGAAAGTGACAGGATTCCCGAGGAGAAGTGTGGGGAAGATGAGGAAGTCGGGAAGTCGGGATCCTAGTTAAGATCGTCATCTCGGAAGCGAATATCAAGTAGGTCTAGTGCGACACCATGAACGAGTTGGGGACTGATATGAAGAGCTTCCGCTTCCCTTATAAAGAAAAAGGTGTGGGTGTTTATCCCAGTGGTACCGGGGAGAAACATCATAAGTTGGAAAAAGTCAGCCGCGCACGCCCGAGTCCCGTGTTCCTCCCTGCATCCACATGTCTTCCCCGCCCCCGCACCCACCCACCCATATCTTTTCCCGCACCCCCAACCAATCCTGTGCCCACCCAAGTGTTTTGGAATGTAGCAATATGTTAGTATGTACTATAGGGTTCCCACCCCCACCCACGGGATCGTATGTGCAACCTTGTTGAGTCCATTCGTCCATGAGGGTGTCCCTGTAGTCGATCATGTGATGTTTTCGTTTTGCAACCTAGGTTAGCATATAGTCATAATTATGAATATATCCTTTATAAACGGTAATTGTCATTCCCGTATACGTATATGCAGTACAGTAAACCTGCACATTTAGTTATATGGACTGGCACATATGTCATATTTTATATGGACTGGCACATATGCCAGTCCATGCATGTGGCACGGGTAGCTCGTGGACCAAATATTCGCCAGTCCGCACATGCATATTTGCAAGGAACATATGCCGGCAAATCGCAGGTACTCGAGTGCGCACTCTCTATATGCACAGATATCATGAGAAGTGCGGCTGGGCAAGATTGGTGTTTTTGATCGTGTAGCAAGTAGTTGGGCTTCGATTTTGCGAAAGTCATCGAGGAAAAAGATGGGGAGGTGTTCGGAAAGGCTGTACAGGAGATAGGAGCCCCTTTTGCATCTGCGCCTTGTCAAGCTTGCAGACCACGAAAACATCAGAGAGATACAAGTGTATTTGTCAGGCGATGTTTTACAGTACTGCACAGAGGAGCGCATGTATAGTAATGCAGTGTATTCGGCTTTGGGGAGATTCCCGCTGCTGTAGTTGAACATAAGTAGGCAGTCCGGCATGGATTTAATTCGGCTTGTCAACTGGGGGCTCAGTACTTTGCAGCTGCCTCATAGAAAAGCTTGCAGCACCATCTGCAGAAGGTTCACATGGGCCTATATCACGCATGATAATGGAATGCCCAGCAGATGGACGCCAACATGAAGATGGGTGAAGTTGTTCGGCATGTAATGGTTTGGCATTTGCCAATAGTTGGTCAACTATTGGCATATGCCAAACTAGCTCGGTGCCGACTGATTTGCAGTTACGCCCCAGACTGAGACCATGTCATTACCAAGCACCGAACAAGCTGGCCGGTGCTGGGTAATGACGTGGTCGAAGTCGCTCGCATTCTCTGCCATGCATGGTCCACGCCCACCTGGTGCGGAAACCCTACCGTAGGTGTAGTACATCTTTGGACTTTACACTAATGTGGACCCTAAGCCATGACAATAAAAGAGGGGGCGGGGGGCGCGGGGAGGTATGGGTGGGGGATGTGTAGATGGTGGTAGTCAGCTGTCCCTTCCCCCCCCCGGGGGGGGGGGTGTGTTCAAAAGAATTCTAAATCAGAAGACCTAAGCCACGTGGCCTAGGCACGTATCCGTTGGTTTTAGCTAGGTCTTCAGCCAGCCGGACATTACGGGCAATTGGAGCTACAATGCTGTGACTTTGTTCGAAGGGTTTTCAGAAGTCGTTTAGATTTGAATTGGAAACCTCTAAAGGGTGTGTGAAGGGTGTGAGAGCTGGAGGAACTTATGGCTTTTGTGTGTGTGGAGAGTGCATGTCGTGGCGACTACATGGTATACAGGCAAACCCATATTTAACAGCGAACGCTAGTTCCATACAAAGCAATTGAATAATAGCAATACCCCATTCAACACCTGGGGAGGAATCATGGTTAAACCAGTGCATGCTTCACACAGTTGCTGCATGGAAGTCTAGACAGATCGATCGATATCTGCAACCACGGTAATCTCCGGCACAAGTTTAAATGGACATGGTGCTACTCAGGGCATGCCCAGCACATCAAAAGGCAGAGTTCTTAATGCTCAGCAGACGACCCTGATGACACCCAACAAACAGAAATGCAGCGGCCATTTAGTCATACATTGCCGGATACATGAAATTTCTTTCGAAAGTGTTATTACTGGCAACTTACGACAACTGCTTATGCATAAACTTATGTAACCAGACATGAGCACAAGTTGATACAAAGTTATGTGAAGGCCGCCTGACACGCCGAGCAGGCTTATTAGTAACAGCGGGTTTGCACCAGAGAATTTTTGAACACAAAATTTGAAACCCCGTAATCGGACCTCTCAGCAGTAACCTCAACTTATATTAATAATAGTAACATATGTAATACAGCAGTTTTCCGGAGCTGTTTAGCTGCACAATCTCCAAGATGAATGTTCCCACACCAAGATTCTGTGCAAACTTCTAATGGTAGGTACACGTTCATGTGACACCAAGCAAGCAAAACCCGAGCCAACAGGGCACGGGGCACACACCATTCAGTCCCTGATCGACAGTACGAGCACCTAGTAAATACTGCCAACCGTACAAGCACCTAGTAAGCACTCGCAACCAGCTCAAAAAGCAGAGCAAGGGAAATGCACTTCAATTGAACAGCCCTGCTTCGCATATGACCCTTGTGAGCAATCTCAGGAGTCACATATACGAGCGCAAACAGCCGAGCAGGAGGAATGTAATTCAATACAATAGTATTGCTTCTCACACAAACGCTGTGGGGCATCCCACGAGTCAATGATACACGTCTCTTCACACTGATGGGATCTAGGGTCCATTTGAGCATCTGTCCCAATTAGAATCTTGGTCATCTCCAATCCGCGTCTCTACAAACTGATGGGATCTGGGGTCCATCTTCATAATCCCTTCCAACTAGCAGCTTTGTCTCCCAAGAAGATGCGGTGATCCTCTCCCCACCTCTCACAGCAACACTGCTGAAGCACGTGGAGATCCTTATCTAAACACCATTGCCACGCACTTGTACCTGATGTCGCAATTTCATCGACATACGGCTTCAAAAACTCCCATGGAAGGGTGTGCCAAATCAGAAGGCTCACGAGTTCCCAGAATAATGCTCTCGGCCCTCCTCTATGCTTTCTTCTGTAATAGCTACCCCACAAAAATGAAAACATTATCATCCAACTCGAGACGCACAGGTACGCACACACTTTTATCTTCAATATATCTGTTTGATTCGGCAATTTAAAATCTTCCCAAACATGCTCAGCCCATCAAGAGCCTTCCCTTCTTTCTCCATCCAAGCCCCAAAATCTGCTTGGATGGGACAAGAGGGCAGAACTGAACGCCAACTACAGTATCAACGTATCACCTCACTGGGCACTTGCAAAGGTGCCATCACCTTGACCCTCAGCCTGTTCACCTTATGATGTACAATACTTGTGATGTGCACGGGGCCTTGCATGAAAAGCCACTCATCCCATCCTGGCCAATGTCATCTTTTTTTTTTGGGGGGGGGGGGGGGGGGGGGGGGGGGGGGGGCCAGAAAGCTAACCCCCTGGCTCACCAGCCATTTCATACAGTATGGCAATCACACACTACTGGTTCAATTTGTAGTCCACACAGTACAGCACTTCTTGTTTCAAGCAGGACCTTGAAACTATCGTGTGGTTGCCGTGCCATCGCAACTAACCACCTGCTCCTCTCATCCCTCCCCATACCAGCGTTGATACATGTAGAGTTCATTCTATATAATCTAACTTGCATTAGTTTTGTTCGCCATCTGCAGCATATAAATCAAGGTGCAATTGCAAGGGGCCTTGACTTCAGGTGATCTGCACGCGGCCTTCACTTCCGGACACTGATATCCTCTCTTTCGTATTACTACAGCGTATTGTACAATTGACTATGCAAAAATAGGATATCAAAAACGCCAGCTGAATGGTCCGAATGAAATCTCCTGGGTGTACAAAAACGGATTGTTTCCAGGCTGCGGGCTGCTGACTGTGCACCCAACAAACACCACTAAAAGTAATGCGTGAGACGCTCTTTGTTGCATCAAAAGAGTCTGCAAAGGATCAATATCCGTATCAGGAGGAGCATCGTGTCATACCTTTGGATATCTGTTCCTCCAAGTTCGACACGGTCTTGAGGTACAAGTCCACTCGTCTCTGATCACAGCCGAATTGTGCATAGCAGGACTGTCTTGCTTCCAAATCGTCGCAAAGACTGCAGGTTTCATAAGCATCCCTGCCAAACTATAACCGTAAAATATCGACCCAGTCGGCGGGAGTTACAGCTTGCATGGGCTACCGGTACGAAACCAAGTACACAGGCATACCAAAACATTACATATAATCGAAGTTACACAACTATAACGGCCACAGCGGCTTGTAACGAAGCTCGAAGCTTATGCCTCAGAACCCCATGACAGGTCTTCGATACCCAAAGCGCACCTTGCATCCCACAATGTTACGTGCCCTCTTGATGGCTGCATCTCAAAGATAGAGCTTTGATCTGGCTGATTCATTGCTGCTCCACGTACGACGAGCGATGAACGTATCCGCCGGCAACCCAGACTTGCTCTCCCACCAGAGCGTAGCCCAGTCCAGAATAATGACCCATTCACGCTGACGTTAAAAAGTGTCATTCCTAGCTATTCTAAGCTGCTTTCGGGCGTGGTGTGTGAGTGTGTCGGAGTTTGAATCAAGACTTCCGTCGAAGCGGCCTTGTCAGCAGAACCGGGGGAAAATCTGGCGTATCTTCTGTAGTACTACGAGCAGATACATTTTCCCCGCCGATACCTGCCATCGGCAAAACATCTTTCCAATATGCATCTACAAGCCTTCTCTTTGCCCGTTGATGCAAACACGTCGGCCCCCCTCTGGATCTACTGTTTCAAGATGCTATAGCACCAAGTTCCTTAACCGGGGGCGTACCTGCCGACCAGCCTGGGCCTTGTCAAGTTGAGGCTCAATTCGCGGGCAGTGATGGCTTGGTTGCATAATTGCTTATAAGATATCACTTACATGTGTGATTAAGATGTGAGGTATTACCGGTTGGTAAGTTTTCTGCATGGGTTTGGCGTCCGAGTTGTTCTACGTTAAGTAGAGCCACATCGTCCACGGTTGGTCTCTGGATCCCTGATGCTGTGTGTATTGTTGTACGGAGTGATTATGGTATTCGAAACCTGCATCTTGGGACCGGGACAGGCTGGGCCTCGCAGCACTGGCATCAATTGTATGGGTAGGTAGCGTTTCGTTCTTCTTGGGAATGTGTGGACAGACTGCTACTGTCAATTAACTGGCATTCCCAACTTTTATCGTGCCAGAAGCTGCAATAACATATGAATCCACCCAAGAGCTGTTCATTCTATATGTTTTGGACAAGTTGTGACCTCTTCTAGAGATACGGTTCTTGGACCAGTTATCTGCCTGGCTAGGAACAGGTGGTCTGTCCAGTTCCTGTATGCCTAATATGGCCACCGTGCTAACCCCTAGCCACTTGCTAAGCATTAGCCTGACCAAAATAGCACCTGGTCTGGCCCGGACGAACCGTCCCACACCCCCCCCCCCCCAACACACACACAACAACACACACACACACACACACCACACACACACACACACACACACACACACACACACACACACACACACACACACGCACGCACGCAGGCACGCACGCACGCACGCACATTGTGTGTCACACTCCTTCCTTTCCTTTCCCTTCGTACCACGCTCTAGTTTCCTTAATTTTGGGCGCAATTCCCCTTTCCGTGATGTAAAGTCTGTGCCTGTGTGCTGCTGTATTTGTGAGTCATCCGGTTGCTTTAATTACTGGTTGCGTGGGAGAGACAGCGAAAGGAAAGGGGTGGTCGCGGGGGAAAGGGAGGGAGAGGGGGGAGGCGGAGGCGGAGGGAGAGGGAGAGCCGGTGGGGGGGGGCAGAGGGAGAGAGAGAGAGAGAGAGAGAGAGAGAGAGAGAGAGAGAGAGAGAGAGAGAGAGAGAGAGAGAGAGAGAGAGAGAGAGAGAGAGAGAGAGAGAGAGAGAGAGAGAGAGAGAGAGAGAGAGAGAGAGAGAGAGAGGGGGAGGGAGGGAGGGGGGGGGGGGGAGGGAGTGAGGGAGGGAGCTAGCGCGCGCGCTCGCTAGTTAGGGCGTGGGCTGGCCTGCCCTTCACAGGGCAACTTTGCACATACGTCTTATCATATGCTGGCTTTGACCCCCCACCCCCCCAAAAAAAAACCCATTTTCTCTTGTAGGAAATCCTTTCTGAATGCTTTTCCCTGTTCTGCCACATCAGCAACCTTGCTTGGTAACTTACTCCCTACTCTCAAAATTTTTATGGGCAATCAACCTCGATGATCTTGAATGCTGCGGGATGGGAAAGCAGCTTTTGCAACAAGGGACGATGGATGGAGAAAGCTCATTTACAATAGTCATTGATGGTGTGAGTCATCACTGGTCCACGCAGCAAAATAATGTCAATTAAAAGCTATCCCTGCATCCCTGACGTTTTGGGCACAAACTGTTGCCGAGATTTTGCCTGCAACAACCGAACGGTCAATATACAGACACGCTGGGTAGCTATGTGCGGAGCGGATAACTGCTGAAAGCATCGAAGTAGGAAGCCCACTCCAAGATGAGTGCTCTCATGGAGGCCACGGCAAGACAAGCCGCTTGATAGGTATCAAGTGGACGACCGGCAATGGTTGTAGCTGAGATGCACTAACAGGCCGATTGAGTTTGACTAAATGTATTCTGGAAACATTCTGTGGTGCATATTGTACAAAAGTGCAGCCTCGCGAACATAGTTGCAGAACGAAATGATCCCACTTTGATAAACTTAAACCGGTGCCTGTCCACAGCGCACAAGCTTTCCCCGTCTCCAAACCACGTAAATTGCTACACGCATGTCTCTTCCCCAGATTAGTACAACGATGCTTACTTTTCTAATTGACCCAAACAGTCTCACCTGGCAAACCTTTCATTCAACAGATGGTGCTTGCAGGAATTGACATTTCACTCCCAAAAATATATATACATATATAATAATAAAATCAACGCTTCGTGTACCACAACAAGATCTAACCTTCATATACCACTGCAAGAACCGACATTTGTGTCCAAAGCCCTCGCCTAATTTCCAGGTGCATAATGCGTGTCTTGACTTCATTCAGCAACTCTTTTTCTCATGACAAAAGGACTGATATATTCACTTTTACCTTTAAAAGAAGTTGGTCATCACGTCTTGCATGACGTGACGTAAAAGAGCTGGGCATCTTCTTCATCAACTTTTTTCTCCTCTCCAGCAAAAGACTACTTGACCAACTGTGATTTGTTTTCTTCCTGCCTGAATGTCTCCTTTCACTATTCTACAGGAGCTCCTCAAGGCGCTCGCACAGCATTTCCTTCCCTTCTCTCTTTAGAAGACTAGAAGTCATCTTCCATGTTCGAATCCACACATCTACTGCACAGGGAAGTGACTAACAAAACAGTGAATTCCATGAATGTCAAACGTCAAATGTCAGATTTCATGATTGGTTTACAAATCGTGGATCTCTACTACCGCATCCCATCTGACATATGCCGACAACCACCATGCCCAGCGACCGGAGAAGTCCTTGTGTACAACTGAATTGCTTACATCTCCGGAAGGGGGACACGTGTACGCTCTTCCCCCCCCCCCCCCCCTCCCCAACTCGCTCTGTTTCCTCCTCGAAACTGCAAGCTCTGCAGATGATCCCCTGCCTCAGGTGAGCAATGCTAGCCCAAGCCGCATTTATGCCCTCAGAATAGGGTGTGAAGTATGACATTTCTCACACTTGAACTTGTTTGCCAGACGCTAGCTATGACCGGCTGGGACAATACACCCGACAAGGCCAAAGAGAAGAGGTCAGGCGCAAGCTCACATCAACTTGTGCGGTCCGCCGCTTGCTCAAGCCCCAAAGTCGAGGCCGTCACTCACTACACTTGCTCGATCTCTTTGACTGTGGTCCTTTCTTGACTGCTTCATATTGATGTCTGGTTTGTGAGCGCCAGAATAGTGGCCTGAATACTACTATTGTTCTTCTCGAAAACGCTCTGCATAGCACATCTCAAAAACTAACTTTACAGCTCGTGAACGTGTCCACCCCCCCCCCCCCAACACACACACGCACTTGCACACATCCACACACACACACACACACGCACATGCACACATCCACACACACACACACACACACACACACACACACACACACACACACACACACACACACACAACACTCTCACACAGGCGATACCCTGCCCAAAACCACCGCAAGGGATTTCCAAAATACAGGAGATGCTTCACCCTCCGAGGGATCCTCAAAACATTCAGGCGTCAGCAGGCTTCGAACCTGAGAGCTTGAACTTCACCTTCAGCTTCTTTGGAGCGGGAGCCCCGCTCCTTGACTCATTGGTCTCGGCGGGTACCCTGCTTGTAAGGGTCCCCACGGGGGGATGGGCTCCCCCAGGGTCCCGTGCACCCTCCTCTCCTCCAGTTCGATTCCCAAACCCACCCCCTTCATCTCGGGCGTGCTTCTGCCCTGCATGGTCCCCCATTCCAGCCCGCCGCTCAACCTGAAATTGCTGTCGGTCCCCCATCCGACCCTGCCCAAGACCCTGCGGAAGAACTGGTCCCCCCGCAAAACCCTCTTCCAAGCGGTACCCACCTGCAGCGCCCTCTCCTGACCTGACTTCTGCCACAAAATCCTGCTCTGACTGGAACCCCGTCACAAAACCCTCCTCCGAGCGAAACCCTGCTGCCGGGCCCTTGCCTGACCTGAAGCCTGCCACGAAACCCTGTTCAGACTGAAATCCTGCTACAAATCCCTCACCCGGCCCGCCTGCCGCGGCGTACCCCTGCTCTGCGCTATACCGCACCACAAAGCTCTCTCCTGACGGCACGGCTGCTGGGCTGTCTGTACGTTCTTGCTTCTCGGTGTACCGCAGAATCTCCTCTGGAGGCACATGGGGTTCCAGCTTCACACTGGAAGCCAGCGTTGGTAAAGCGCTCCCATTGGCGGCAGGTTTGGGAGATCGCTCGGTCCGGTTGGGTACCGCTGCAGTACCCTGAGGGACTGGAGTTCGACCGGAGCCAGTTGGCTCCTGCTTGACGGGATTCTGGGACAGACTCATCCCGACCATTGAGGTACCCTGGGGGACCGCATCCGCCAGCACCGTGGGCGTCTCTCGCTTTACGAGAGGATGCTCCGCGGGGCGTTCGTCCCGCTCCCTCTTGAGGGTGGGGAGCGGAGGTTCCCGAGAGGGGTTGCCTGAACTGGCCTCCGGGGTCTGCTTGTGCTTTTTTAGGCTCGAAGCCGGGGGCGTGGACCCTGATGCAGCCCGCATGGGTGGGGGCAGCATCCCCTCGTCCTCCATAAGGACATTGGCACCTGCACACTCAAAACTCTATGTCATGGGGAATACAATACATTTTGTATCTCAGAGAGAGAGAGAGAGAGAGAGAGAGAGAGAGAGAGAGAGAGAGAGAGAGAGAGAGAGAGAGAGAGAGAGAGAGAGAGAGAGAGGGAAGGCGGGAGGCGCGCTCGCGCGAGGGGGAGAGAGGGTTTGTGTGTGTGTGTGTGTGTGTGTGTGTGTGTGTGTGTGTGTGAGAGAGAGAGAGAGAGAGAGAGAGAGAGAGAGAGAGAGAGAGAGAGAGAGAGAGAGAGAGAGAGAGAGAGAGAGAGAGAGAGAGAGAGAGGCGGGGGGGGGGAGAGAAGGGGGGGGAGAGAGAGAAAGGGGGGGGGGGGAGAGAGAGAGAGAGAGAGAGAGAGAGAGAGAGAGAGAGAGAGAGAGAGAGAGAGAGAGAGAGAGAGAGAGAGAGAGAGAGAGAGAGAGAGAGAGAGAGAGAGTAGAACTGTGCTTCCGAGAGGCCTCTGAAGTCAAGAACCTCCAAGGGCTCGAGTCATATTTGCAAAACATGACACACACACACACACACACACACACACACACACACACACACACACACACACACACACACACACACACACACACACACACACACACACACACACACAGAGAGAGAAAGAGAAGGGGGGGGGTTATCGTGGGAACGCACCCATGACTTCTTCCTCCATTTCCCCGGGGTCGTTACCGACCATCGTCACGCCGCCGTCTGAGAGAGACGCGTCCTCACTCTCCATGCGAGACGGAGTTGCATGCGACGACAGGGACACTGTCGGCGGCGTCGCACCAGTCCTTGGGCCGCGCAGCTTGAGCTTGATGTTTTTGAAAAGCGTCTGTGGCGGTGCCGCAGGAGGCTCCTCAGGCTTCGGTGCCTCTGGTGGCACCACGGCTGCTTCCATGGACTGCATGGGCTGCTGTGTTACCCCCTGGGGACCGCCATGCACAGCTCGACCCCGCGCTGCAGCCGCTGCTGCCTGGTTGGCACGGGAGGCGGATAATTGACCCGGCTTTACCTTGGAGGTGGCTGCTATGGCCTCGTCTAGGTCCTGCTCATTGTACTGCAGGAATGCTGGTACATCCGCAAGACCTACGCCAAACCACAGCCACAGCAATTCATTGCCATCGTCCACACTCGTACTGAATTCCGCTTGAAAATCCCCCGCTTGAAAGACGATGGATAGAGGAGAAGCCACAAAGTACACTTTCCATGCGCACCCCGCCACCCGGGGGGTGGGAAAGAAGGGGAATCGTCCAGAAAGAGAGGGGAGGGGGAAGGTAGAGAGGGGGAGAGGGAAAGGAGACAGGCGCGCGCGCGCACACACACACACACACACACACACACACACACCCCCACACACCCACACACACACAGTGAAAGAGAGAGAGAGAGAGACACACACACACACAGAGAGAGAGAGAGAGAGAGAGAGAGAGAGAGAGAGAGAGAGAGAGAGAGAGAGAGAGAGAGAGAGAGAGAGAGAGAGAGAGAGAGAAGAGAGAGAGAGAGAGAGAGAGAGGGGGGGGGGGGGGAGGGGAGAGAAGCGGGGGGATTGGAGGTTTACCTAATGACTGAGCAGGCCAGTCCAGCTCAGCATCAAGTCTGTTGAAGAGGACGCGCTCCTCTTCAGATCTGGCAACCCAGGCATTTACTTCTTCCAGGCTGGGCACCACGTTCATGGCCTTGGTCAGGCGCTCCTCGTCCTGCACAGTTCCAGTGCCCCCTCCACTCAGAAATAATGGCAGGATCCGGATGTATTCTTCCTTCCTTCCATCCTCCATCCTGAATGGAATCATTCCATCATTTTTCCATTGTGGAAGTAATTACTCCTTCCTTCCTCAGCCTCTTGCCCAAAGCTGACACACACAATTTTCCCCAGAAATGTCAGTGGCTAGTCTTCCCAAGCAACCTTTGCCACGCCAACCACGCCTGCACTGGAATAGTCCTGTATACAGGGTTAAAGTACTGTATCGATGGTTATGAATTCGCCATGGTAATGAGGCTTATCAATAAACTTCTGAAGTTTGTATGATTCCAATATGCGCATGTAGAATTATGAGCTTTTTGGTGTAGCAATACACAAGTATGTACAATTATTAGCTTTGGTACGGTAGACCATGAATCAACATTGTTGCAGAAGTCGCAGGTGATAAACGGTTATGGTCCTGTTGATGGTCATGACGACGCTGATGATGTCAAAGCTACCGCTGATGGAGATCGCAAAATATTTGCATGTACCTACCCTTCAGAACAGCCACGAAGCCACCCAGCCACCCACCCAGCCATGTGCGCGCGCACACAACACACACACACACACACACACACACACACACACACACACACACACACACACACACACACACACACACACACACACACACAGACACACACTCACGCACACACGCAGTGAGGCAGCAAAAGATAAACAGCATGTAGGGCACAACAGGGCGGCCATCCCGGGCCTCACCTGCAAGAGCGCCTCGAGGGTTTGCTTGCGCTCCTCCATGGTGGTCTGCATGTCGAAGCGCCCCGCATCTATCACCTCGTTTGCCATGTCGATCTTTGTCTTCTGAATGGTGTTGCGCACCAGGGACTCAATGCTGTCGGCGAAGCGCCGCTCCGGATGTGACCACTCTTCAGCCTGGCAGCACCCCATGCCCTCTTACCCTGTTGAGGATTCCAGGAAATGCCAGAAATCCACAGATATTAAGGCCACCCACCCACACACACACACAAACACACACACACACACGCACACACACACACACAGACACACACACACACACACACACACACACACACACACACACACACACACACACACAGAGGCCGGCTCCGAGGCCACATGGTGTACAGGGGGCACAGAGCTGAGAAGCGGTGACACTTGACCTGCTACGACAGGTGCAGAATGCACATGAGGTACAGAGCCCAAACGATGAACGGCAAAAGTGGATCTGCGCAGGAAGGTACAGAACATAAGCGGCAGTACAAGAGGTACAGAGCCCAAAGGAGGGACGGGAACAGCGGACCTGCACAGGAAGGTACAGAAAATACACAGCAGTACAGGAGGTACAGAGCCCAAAGGACCTGCACAGGAAGGTACAGAAAATACGCAGCAGTACAGGAGGTATAGAGGCCAAGAGGGGATGCGGGACGAGAACCACTTCAGGAGAGTGAGAAGGACCTGTGCGGGCACGGCGAGCCCCCCACGCGCGGGGGCATCCGCGACGGCTTCCAGGTGGACGACTCTGACCTCTTTGGTCTGCCCGATTCGGTGGGAGCGGGCAATGGCCTGTTCTTCGTTCTTGGGGTTTGGGTCGGGATCATAGATGATGACCGTGTCTGCGGCCTGCAGATTTAGCCCCCTCCCTGCCGCCCTTATGCTCAGCAGGAAGATGAAGGCGCTGCTCTTTGGCTCGTTGAACTTCTGGATGGCAATCTCCCTGCGTTCCGAACCACGCCCGACACTCTTAGAAAATCGGCCTTTTGGCATCTTCATATAGCAACCTCGCTGCGTTCCATCTCACCTCTAAGATGCCGAGCAATTCGGCAACATTTTTAGGAAAAGCAAACATTTCTTTTTAAGTTAAAAGGTTTTTGACAAATTTCTCTACTTGGTGTCATAAGGTGGCAAGTATCTCTGAGGTCTGGCTCAACCCTTAGACTCTGCATGAGAAAATAGTATGTTTAGCATCTGTGATGGCAATCTCCCTGTGTTCCACCTCACCCCTGAGATGCCGAGCAAGTCAGAATCTTGGCTTGGCATCGAGTTGCACTCCCTGTGTTCTGGTTCAACCGCGAGACTCTAAGAGGGCATCCGCATTTGTACTCGGCCAAGTAATTACGGCGCTCGACGTATGGGAAACGAGCACCCGAGTACGAGTACGAGCAACAATTTTAGCGTGCTCGGAATCACACGAGCACAAATGCGGGTACCCTCGAAGCAATGCAGCAATACGGCAGTTTGGATGGCGATCCCTCTGTGTTCGGGGTCACCCCCCAAACGCAAAGCAGTTCAGCAGCTCTTCCCTGAGCAGTTTGGGTATCAGTCTCTGTGTTTCAAATCAACCACTGGATTCCCCTCAGCTCTTCCTTAGATGGCAACCTTTCTGTTCTCCAGCTCCCACCCCCCCCCCCCCCTGAGGGGAAGCTTGGCAATTCAGCAATTTGGCAACATTGGGTGGCGATCTCTCTGTGTACTGAACCCAACCCCGATGTACATCGGCGTTCAACAGATTGAATCATTTGGACAGTAACGCCTCGCTGGATCCCAAACAACCCCCTCAAGCCCTCCGACTCGAAACCTTCAAACTCCTGTTATGTCTACCAATTCCATCATATCCGCATCACTAGATGTTCAGCGAAGCTGTTATAGCTCTTGATTTTCGGGCTCTCTCCACCAGGGCAATTCCCAGATGATAAGGCACTGTAACAACCAACCCGTGGCAAGCTGCCTGGTCCAGGAATCTCCCCTCCCCATGGATTGCTTAGGATATTCAGCCATTTCTGCAGCCTTTGAAGCTGCCAGCAGCTCAAGCTGCTTGAGATTGTCAATGCAAGCCTATTCTCTTTGGACAACCCTTTAGATGCAGAGGAAAAAAAGAACTTCGGATTTCGGTTCGGGGTTGGGTTTGTCCATACAGACTTAGACAGCCCGCCTGTATGATCCTCACCCAATTCCCTCTCTCCTCCCTGGACTCACACGCACAAGCACGCGCGCGCGCGCACGCACGCACGCACGCCCGTACGCACGCACGCACGCGCGCGCGCGCACACACACACACACACACACACACACCACACACACACGCACGCACGCACACGCGCGCGCGCGCACACACACACACACACACACACACCACACACACACACACACACCCGCGCGCGCGCGCGCGCGTCACAAGCGAGGTTGGGGAGGGGTTAGGGCAGGTAAGGGGGGCTTGCCTCTCTTCGAGGGGGGTGGAGCCGTCAATCCGCAGCCAGCCCATCTTGGTGGGGGTCCCGTCCGGGCCAGTTACCTGCCGCCAGTTGAGGTAAAGCTCCAGCAGATCCAGCAGGCGGGTCATGGTGGAGAAGAGGAGGATGCGGTGGCCTGACATGTAGAACTTCACCAGCAGGCGATCCAGTACGGCAATCTTCCCGCAGTGCCTAATCAGGTCCTCAGGTTCGTAGTACGTCGTCGGGTAACTCAGCGATGGGTGGTTGCACACCTGCAGGCCCCCATAGCCTAGTCTGGACCTGCAGCTACGCTTCCAGAGCGTGTGTGCACACAGGCAAGCACGCGCCCCACACAGACTCGTGCACTCACGCACGCGCCCCGTGCGCACGCTCGCGCGCGCACACACACACACACACACACACACACACACACACACACAGAGAAGGGGGAGGGAGGGAGGGAGGGAGGGCCGGGGGGGGAGAGAGAGAGAGAGAGAGCGAGAGAGAGAGAGAGAGAGAGAGGAGAGAGAGAGAGAGAGAGAGAGAGAGAGAGAGAGAGAGAGAGAGGAGAGGAGAGGGGGGGGGGCAAGGAGACTGGTACATGGGCACATGCCTATACATGCGGCAAAAGCAAGCTGGTGGTATGCGCCAACATGTTAAGTCCCACCCCACTTCTAATTGCAAGGGGACATTCTAAAAGGAACCCTTTCACAAGAGACGTATCCATGGCCCATGTCTAGGCCTCCTTCTAAGGCT
>KV908415.1:126751-136751 GCA_002005505.1 Botryococcus braunii
CAACACACACACACACACACACACACACACACACACACACACACACACACACACACACACACACACACACACACACACACACACACAGACACAGATAGAGAGAGAGAGAGAGAGAGAGAGAGAGAGAGAGAGAGAGAGAGAGAGAGAGAGAGAGAGAGAGAGAGAGAGAGAGCGAGAGAGAGAGAGAGAGAGAGAGAGAGAGAGAGAGAGAGAGAGAGAGCGAGAGAGAGAGAGAGAGAGAGAGAGAGAGAGAGAGAGAGAGAGAGAGAGAGAGAGAGCGGTAGAGAGAGAGGAGAGAGAGAGAGAGGAGAGAGAGAGAGAGAGAGAGAGAGAGAGAGAGAGAGAGAGAGAGAGAGAGAGAGAGAGAGAGAGAGAGAGAAAAGGCATCCCCACCCTGACGACCGGGCCGGATTACTAAACATGTATGGTGCGCGGGGCTGGCTCTTGCTCTGCGCAAGCACCAAGGCTCACACCTGGGCGCGGGCGTCGGCGACGGCTGCGGCAGCAGCCTCGGAGGCCTGCTGGCTGAGCCGCACGCTGGCCACTTTGCTGGCGAGCTTGTTGAGGTAGTCCTCTGTCTCCGTGAGGAAGCGCGTGATGACCTCGTACCGCTCTGTGGTGGTCTCGGGCCCCATTTGTTGCCGCAGCAGCTCCTGGTATGCCTCCCAGTCATTTGCCTGTCCCCCCAGACCCACAACCGCTTCGTGAATACCTCCCAGTTTGCCCCCCCCCCCCCCATTTGCCGGAACCCCCGTCCCCACAACCCTTTTGTGAGCAACTCCTATTACGGCCCCCAGTCGTTTGCTTGCCCCCCCCTTCCCCCCGGCGGACCCACGACGCTTTCGTGAGCAGCTCCCTTTTATGCCTCCCGGTCATTTGCATGGTCCCCCGGACCACAACAACTTCGTGGGTACCTCCCCGTACGGTCCCCAGTCTTTTAAAGAGAAAAGTGAAAGATATAAGTCGGACTGTGCCCGCGGACCCACAACCCCTTAGTACCTCCTGGTACGACCCCCAGTCATTTGTCTGGTCCCCGGACCCACAACCCCTCCATGAGAACCTCCCAGTATCTCCCCCCCTTCAAAGTCATTTTGCCTGGTCCCCGGACCCATAACCCCTTCGTGAGCTCCTCCGGGTCCTCCTCCCTCCCCCAAAAAGTCATTTTGCCAATCCCCGAACCCACAACCGCTTCCGAACCCACAACCCCTACGTGGACAGCTCCTCCCGGCAGGCAACCGTCGGATTTCTTTGGAATTTGTGAAGGACGCTACGGGGTTCAAAAAATGTGTGGAACAGTACACGGGGGAAGCAGAAGGCACCTTGAGAGCCTCGAGACGGCGAGTGCGGTCATCATCCTTGGCCTTGTTGTGCTCTCGGGCCATGCGGTCGTGTATTCGGGCCACCGCCCGGTTGCGGGCGATGCGCAACTCCCGCGCTAGGATGCTGCGGTCTGATAAATCTGTCCGCCACTGCTTGATGGCCTTGGCTCGTTCTAACGCCAGCTCCATTTTCGCCTTCTCCTCCTGCAAACCCATCCCATTTTGGCGTTGCTATCACTCCCATCTTTTCACGGCTTGACAGGCGCCTCCCTTTGTGCCTTCTCCTCCTGCAAACCCATCCAAATTTGGCACCGCTGTCAGTTCCATCCGAACTCGCAAACCCATCCAATTTCGGCATCGCTATCAGTTCCATCTCTTCACAGCTTGAAAACCGCATCCCTTTGTGCCTTCTCCTCCTGCAAACCCATCCGATTTTGGCACCGCTATCAGTTCCATCCGATTTCGGCATCGCCATCAGTTCCATCTCTTCAGGGCTTGAAAATCGCATGCTTTTTTGGCTTCTGCTCTTGCTACAATTCAAGTAGTATTGCTCTCAAATTCCGGCTTTTCATGGATAGAAAATCGGACCCGTCTTTGCGTTCTCTTCCTCCACGCCTTATTTTTCCGTTTTGATCGCTCTCAGTTTTGTCCTTCCGTCTCATTGGCTTGAATGCCCTTTGGTCTCTCTGATGCAAGGTCCGTCTGCCACTCATGGCAAGCCAAATATCCAACATGCGAAACATTCACTTTCTCACCCCATAACGTCATTTTCCTGCTCGTTTTTCTCCTCCTTCTCCTCTCAAGGGGTTCACCACAACAGATATGCAGCCACGGAGGGGCAATCACAATTGCTCACTGCGTGACCCCTGCATGCACACAACATTTTTCCTGCATACATGCGCCACACATGCCCCTTGAGGCGCAGACTAATACCCGCAACCACACCACACGGACAAACATACATGCATGCTTAAGCTCTGTGTGTGTGTGTGTGTGTGTGTGTGTGTGTGTGTGTGCGTGTGTGTGAGCGTGCGTGCGTGCGTGTGTGTGTGTGTGTGTGTGTGTGTGTGTGTGTGTGTGTGTGTGTGTGTGTGTGTGTGTGTGTGCGTGTGCGTGCGCGCGTGTGCGTCCGTGCTTGCGTGCAGGGGGGGGGGGGTGCATGCATGCACGAGCAAAGAGGGGCAGAGTGACTCAAAGGGGACCAATGATTTCTTCGACAACCATTAAGTGCATCTCCATTGCTCTTCATCACCGTCAACATGGCCTTCCACATCTCATCCATCTCAGCGCAACATTCGTGAAAATTCGCATTTCCTTGGTGTTGTCTCCCCCCCCCTCTCTGTGTGTTTCAGTCTCCAACCACCGTTTACAACCATAGCAGTTAACAAGAACCAACCAAGAAACCTTAATAAGAACTGAGTTTGTGAGACCGCAAGAGCTGTTTCAGCAATAAAACCCGCGTGGCCCGGTTTGCCAGTAATACCGCTTTGATCCGGTCTAGGCGCTGCCGCTGCGCAGTACGGGCAAACTTGCGGTACGCCCTGTCATTCATGTTCATGATCTCGTCCTGCTGGCGCTCGATGGCCAATCGCAATTGACGCTGTCGGTCCACCGCCTTCAGCCTCTTGAGCTCCAGCTTCAACAGGGCTCGCTCCCCTGCAGCTGCCCCCTGCGTACCGCCCAAATCCCAGGCTGTACAGCTGCCACAATGTTCCTTCCATATTCCTGTTCCTATCTTAAGTTTGGCCTATGTGAGGCGAGAGGGATTACCTTGAGTGGGCATGGACGCAAGCACGTGGGTATGCACACAGGTACATGCACATGCACGCGCGCGCGCGCGCGCGCACACACACACACACACACACACACACACACACACGCACAGACACACACACGCGCACACACACACACACACACACAGAGAGAGACAGAGAGAGACAGAGAGAGAGAGGAGAGAGAGAGAGAGAGAGAGAGGAGAGAGAGAGAGAGAGAGAGAGAGAGAGAGAGAGAGAGAGAGAGAGAGAGAGAGAGAGAGAGAGAGAGAGAGAGGATGGGAGAGTGAGAGGAGAGTGGGGGGGGGGGAGCATTCTTTCCTGCAAGAGAGTGTTGGCAAAACATGAGGGCACGGCATAGAAGGGTACCTTGGGTACAGGGGCGCTAAGCAACAATTCCAACTCAGCAGCACGAGCCGCCATGCGGTTCCTCAGGCGGGATTGGTACTCCGAAGCCATCATCGCCCCCACATCATATTGAAATTGAAATGCCGGCAGGCAGCCTTGTGCCGCAGGGCGAGGCACGAAGGGACCGTTGCGCGTTCCCGACGTAAGAGAGTACAGGGGCCCCCTCTCTTTGCGCTGTACAGGCGGGGGCGTCTCCGGCCCCTGTGGAGGTGACGTCTGCACCTCAGTTGTGCCTGTCAGTCAAATTCTACTTCCAACACCAAGCACTGCAATTTTTGAATCGTACCTCTTGACCACAAGGAGGCGAAGCATTGCGAATTTGCCAAGGGAACGCATGGGGGAAGAACCATGACCAAGTGGTGGTGAGATTGATGGAAGAACAAACCGTAAATGTAAGCCAGAGAAGGGCCTAATGTACAAGGGAATTCCCTCAGACAAACAAGCATCCGAAAAGGGGAACCGGAGTTGAATTGGCAGCCGAAAATTGTTTTTTTTGGATTCCCGGGGGGGGGGGGGCGGGGCGTACGGCAACTGCAAGGCAGCGTTTGCTCAGAAGCATAAACCCAGCCCCACAAAAAAAATGATAACAAAGAAAAGAGGACGCCGAGTTGTTACAAATCGGAGGACAATGAAAGAAAATGTCAGACGACAGGTTCAAATCTGAGGGGCATCAGGTGCAAGGCCTTCATTATGGCAATCAAGCAGTACATGCATGGTGGAGTGGACATGGTTGTTTGGTTAGTCAGAATGATATCCGCGCATGCATGGAGGGAAATAAACGAGCGGCGCATCCATTTATGGGAAACGAGCGGCGGGCCATGCATGGTAGGAAACAAAGGGCGGCGCATGGAGTGTGGGAAACAACCAGCGCTTCATGTGTAGTGGGAATGGACTAGCAGCGCATGCGTAGAGGAAAACACGTAGGGCGTACGCATAGTGGGACATAAACCACTAGAAAGATCATCCCAAAGAAATCCACTTGAAGAAAAATTAGCAGTCCAGCACTATTTAAAAAAACTAGAATCAAGAAAAGAACGGAATGAACTGGATTCCGTGACCCTATCACCATCATACCAGACGTAAGAGCAAGACTGGAAAAAGGCTAAGGAAACAACTAGTGGCACATGCATAGCGGGAAACAACTAGTGGCGAATGCATAGTGGGAAACGACGAGCGGCGCATGCTTGGTGGGAAACAATGGACAGCAACAGGAGTAGGAAACACGTAGCAGTGCATGCATAGTGTGAAGCACAGAGCGGACACATGCATAGTGGGAAACCGCAGAGCAACACAGGCATGTTGGAAAACAAACGCCCGCAAAACTCCCGTAACTGATGTCAGATTTTCATCCTTTTTAATTCAGCAAGTCGGAGTGGCTGCATGATGGGAAGAGGACATAGAGGAGGAGGCCGAGGAGGTCTGACCGGCACTTTGGTCAGGGACATGGCTGCGGTGTTCGGAAGTGCAACAGCGCTCAGGGGCATGGCTGTGGAAGATGCAGCTGCAGCGCTAACAGGTGGCTGTGCGGTACCCAAGCGTACCGCCGGGCCTGCAGAGAGCGGTTCAGCCACGAGGGTTGCGCTTGCCTGCGGGGCACTTGCTGGCATGGGTGTCGCTGCAGGTGCCTGAACAGGCACTGCAGGCGCAGGCTTCTGTAGTCGCCCACCATAACACAAAAGTTTAATCTTGATGCTAGATTTCCCTGGAAGTCACAAAAGGTGAAAGTCCAGTAACATAGTTTCCAAGCATATCTTCATTGAGCTTTCTCCATGGACTACCCATAACCATCCATGTGCAAAACCTAAAAATGAGCTTTGCGACAATTCTTTGCTATCTCTAAATCAGTCAAGACTTGATGTTGATTTTCTGCAATCAGGACCACAAGTACATGTGGAACAGGATCCAAGACCCCTCCCCCTCCCGAAGCTTAGTGGACGTTCATACTTCGACGCTTAACAACTTGCAGAAACCACTTAACAAGTAATGTAACGTAAATGTAATGTAGAGCATATCCATGTAACTGTCCCTTGCGTAACTATATCCAAATCCAACACAATCCTTTGATTGTATAGAAGTAGGTGTAATGCTGGGAAAGTCGTGCCCTTGATTCTTCCTCACCTAAAAAACATGATCTACTCTCACAAGGCAAGCTTTCATGCATTGCCTCCAATCTTTCACATGGGGCACATGGGCCCATCGCGCATACCACCAACTCATCTCTGCAATAGACCTTTGGCTCCACACCTTTCAAGGGTGATCTCAGAGCAAAAATTCTACAATCACTTGTGCTTTCAGCGCCTTCAAATGGGGAGAACCTCCCCGGCTTGAGATTGAACATATTCCCAGGGCTTTGAAGACAGCTCGTAAGAACACGCATATGCGTGCAACATGGCGGGGATTTCATGCCCAGCAACAGCAGGAACACTAACATAAACTTGGCCGTACTTCATTACACAACTTGGCTGCAGTTCATTACAGAAACGTGGTTGTACTTCAGAACGGAAACGTGGTTGTACTTCAGAACGGAAACTTGGTTGTACTTCAAAACAGAAACTTGGTTGTAGTTCATTACAGATGGACAATTTTGCACACCGGTGGAGGTGCAGGAGCGGGAGAGGGTCCATGGCTCTGTTGCACAGCTTGACTTTGTGCCAATGGAGGCGGCTTTATCTCAGCCAGCAACTCTGGAGTGAAGTTCCGATCCCCCCTCTGGCCACACCATGTCAAGAACGGTCAGTGGTCTGGGAAAGGTTGCTCAAAGCCATGATTCAATAAGCAAATCCACCCCTCCCCCTCTCCCTCCCTCCCCTCCCCCCCTCTCTCTCCCTCTCTCTCTCCCTCTCCCTCTCCCTCTCCCTCTCCCCCTCCCCCTCCCTCTCTCTCTCTCTCTCTCTCTCTCTCTCTCTCTCTCTCTCTCTCTCTCTCTCTCTCTCTCTCTCTCTCTCTCTCTCTCTCTCTCTCTCTCTCTCTCTCTCTCTCTCTCTCTCTCTCTCTCTCTCTCTCTCTCCCCCCCCCCCCTTCCCTCCCTCCCTCTCCACCCCCCAATCTCTCGCTCTCCCTCCCCCACTCCCCTCCCTTCCCCCTCCTGGTCCCGCCTCCCCCTCCCTCCCACCCTCTCTCTCTCTCTCCCCTTCCCCTTCCCCTCTCCCTCCCCTTCCCTCTGCCCACACCTCAGTCCCCAGCCCCTGCATAAGTGTGCCTGCACTGTATTCCCTCCTTTCTGCTTCAATTCAAATCCACCCCTTTCTTTGTTGTTTAAATAGAGAGGGATGTTGATTCAGGATTGCTTTCGCTGACTTTTTTGTCCCATCGCCCAAAATAAACCACTCTCCCACCCAATTCCAGCCCTTCTCTCCACATTGCCGTGCCGGGGCTAAAACTTACACCCTCCGAGCCTCATATTCCACAACCTTCTGACCAGGGTCAGAAGAAGGCTGCCCTCCCTCCTTCCCTCCCTCCCTAGCTAGCTCCCTCCCTCCAAGCCGGCCTCCCTTCCTCCCCCACTCCCCCCCTCCCTCTTCCCTCTACACTGCCACGCCAGTGCTAACACTTACAACATCCTCGCATATCATTCCACAACCTTCTGGCCAGGCATCTCCTGGGGGTCCGAAGGGAACGTTCTCCCATGAAGACAGGCCCCACCTTCAAGCGGCGGAAAGCCATAATCTGGCTCCGCAGGACTTCGAGCTGCTTGGTACTAAAAGGCGTCGGCCCGGATGCCTTGCGAATCTGCTGCTGCTGCTGCTGCTGCTGCTGCTGTGGAGCCGGCATTGCTGCTTTCAAAACTGGTTGCTGCTGCTGCTGCTGCTGTTGAGAAGCCGGCATTGCTGGTTTCAATACTGGTTGCTGCTGCTGTTGTTGCGGCTGCGAGGATGCCGGAGCCCCCTGTTGCTGAGGGACCACCCCAGGCCCTCCAGTACCGCCCTGAGTAGCTGGAGTCCCGCCGGATGACTGCATCTTCTTGATGGAGTGGAGAAGCTCAGAATCCCAGGGAGCCCCGCTTGAGGCCTATGGTGGAAGTGCTTGACTGCCAGGGCTCGCATGACCTCCCGAACAGATGGGAAGCCACGAGCGTCCTACAGCACAGCCCTGGGTGGTACATGTCCCATGGTGCTAGTCGCTATGACGTGTGCATACCAGTACCACTTGTTTCTTGCTCCAGAGTTTGATTTCACTGCAGCACAGCTCCCTTTCAAATCTGGCTTGCCTTGCCCGAAGGGGGGCGACCCCCTCAAGCTTGCACACTCTCTTTTCTTCTTGCGCAAGCTTAAGCGTGCCGCATATCTTTGCCGGTCGCAACCCTGCTGGTCTGACCTTGGCCAATGTTTCGCTCCTCCTGCCACCACCCTGACGGCTTCAAAATGTGCACTTCCAACCAGTTGTCGCCATTGCTGCCAAAGTGTCAAGACTCCTCTTTGCCCTTTTCGAACACACATGGACTTTGCGACAGATGTTTCACAATCCTGTATCACATGGTGAAAATAAATGGAGTGTTCGGTCCAGCGCCATAGTACAGTATTGACTACTTCCTTTGACATAACGCTTTCGACCGCAAGGGTCCCTGCAGATACTTTGACAGATGTCAAGTTGTGTGATGAATTGGCTCTGGGTGCAGAAGGACTTGTTTAGTTGCGAGGAAACTAACAACTGTTCCCAGCAAACAGGTGGGAACTGTGAAGACTTCGCAGGTACGTGCACCGGTCCTCAAAAATAACTTTGGGTTATAAGCAGACTTTCTGCATTCCTGGGTTAACATCCGGCTGTCCTTCCCGTTTTGCCAGACAAGTACGCCCGTCGATCTAGACAGGCGGGCTGCCTTCGACGCGCTGTGCATCACGCCTCTTTTGTGTATCCATACGAACTCCAAAATACAATTGTTTGGACAACATCGGACATTCGTTACCTTGATCGCACTGGGTGAAGTTGTTGAGAGCAAGCTCGCCACTATACCAGCCTAAGATGACCAGACTAGACTGTAAATAACAACAATGGCAAATTTAACTTTGAAAGTGCGGACCCACGCCTTGAGCATATCATGCATGTGCTCAGCTGTCGCTGAATTTCAAGTGTCTTGGATAGTGACATACACGAGGGAGCAGGGCCAAAACCCAAGGATGTACCGGATCAAAAGCCCAGTCCCGTGGGTGCCGGGGAGCATTTTCAGGCCATACCGAACGAGACCCTTCAGTAATGACATACCTCATGCCCTTCATCACGGTGCGATTGCACTCCGGGCAGATTGCACAGCAAGGTGGGGCAGTCCTCTTTAAGTTTCAAGCGGGTTAGTAATTTTCACCACTGGATAATTCGGCTTTTCGACTGCTGGAGAGCTGGATCGGCCGCTCGCCATTCTGCTGTCCTCATCGGCCGATGAAGTGTTCTGTCATTCAGGATCTAAGGGTATTACAGCTTTGTGCGTTTGTGGTGGGTATGGCCGGTTGCCTTTGTAGTAGCACGCAATGCAGCGTCGTTGGCCACTGGGTGGCCCCCTTCCCCTCTTGCGATTCCAGTGCCTACGCTTTTCCCTCTGTGCAGGCGAGGTAACAGTGCATATCTCACGTGGCAGGCCAGTCAACAGTGCATATTACTCTGGAAGATGGTGACACACTCCCACCGTGCAGCCACTTCAGCCAGAGCTGTTGAGGATCCCTCCAGGAACTGCAATGGACTCCTTGGATACAATGATGTGGACTGTGTCATTTATAACAATTCCTCCTGAGTTGCATGAAGGAAGTTAGACAGGCCTCTTTCTCGGGGCTATGCAGAAGGGGGAAGGAACTCCTGTGAAGGTTCAGCAAACAAGCATTGGCACAAGCGTGTTCTTAGGCTTACCCATATGCTTTAGACGCTTTCCCTGATCGGCGCTTCATTTTTTGCTGTGAACTATGGGCTCATTAAGTACCATTTTCCCTTCCTCCTGGCTGTCATGAACCAATCCTGCTCTTTTAACTGCTCAGCATTTCCCGTCTTTTCCGCAACCCTGCACGGTCGGTTTTCTCTGATCCGAAACCACGTTACCAAGCCAAGGGGATTGGGCTCCGATTTTTTTGCTTTTGTCTGGAATTGATGTACTGTGCATCTTTAGTTTAGCTTGACACCGCACGGCTAGCATCCCACTTTCAACCCTTATATTGCTGGTGTCTTAATTCTGCATGCCAATCATATGCCGAGATGCCAATCATATGCGATTCTAACAGATAATTGCCTTGTGGGCCTTGTAAAGGGCCACAAGTTATACTCCAACGGGTCTGCCATAAAATTGAAAAAAAAAAAAAAAAAAAAAAAAAAAAAAAAAAAAAAAAAAAAAAAAAAAAAAAAAAAAAAAGGGGGGGGGGGGGGGCCTCGTGCAATGAACAGGGGGGCCTTTGCAAGCATGTTGACCTATAGAGACTGCATCACTAACACCCTCAAAATAATTTTGGGATCCAAAAGAAAAGTTATCTGTGGAGTCTTTGTGAAAAGTGTGTTACCGCCGGTTTGACACGCTTCCACAAGTTCTCG
>KV908415.1:141751-144251 GCA_002005505.1 Botryococcus braunii
GTAGTTTGCAGGATATATTACACTGCTGTAAAGTATTCTATCCACATAAAGGAGCCCGGTAGCCTTGTCCAGTTCATATTTCACCTACAAAACGGTTCAACATTTCAGTCACACGAACGCAATTCAAAAAAGGATACTAAGACACGAAAACTATGAGTTAGTGTAGCTGCGCATACATATGTGCGGTTCAGCGGCCCTGAACCGAAAATCATCAACGGATATGTAGAAGTGCCGGATCTACCGTCCTTTGTCGGCCAGGAACGGTGATTTTAAAACAACATAAAATACAAAACCTAAATTGAAAGCGGCTGCATAGATCCGAACAGTACAAACAGGATGAACCTTCATAGCAGTGGGCGTCCAAGGACGAGGACGCTACCGTTGGGCACTGTACTGGGAATTCACACATAATACTCAATTGATTAAAATTTATCTTACCTTTGATCCCCTGGGAATTTCCACAACAGCGTTTAAAATGTGAGGGAAGTCTTTCTTATCGGCGATGGGAAGGTCGTGCCACGGATGCGCAGCGACTGTCGCTGGAGGCATGATTGTAGAGTTCAGACACCGCAATAAGGAAGCGCAGTCCCTAGGTTTATATCCGCAGGAGTCAATCTTGCTTTTAAAATATTCCTTTTCGATCCCTGCCTTGTCGATCCCTACTAGTGGTTCACGCGCCACCACATTTGCATCTTGGAATTGGAGACCAGTGGCCAGAACCAACGTATGAGACGGCGTAACGTCACTCCGTTACGTACGTTGAACGCTCTGAATTCACATCCCGAACACTCAGCGTGCGGGACCGTTACCCCCAGTTGCTTGCTAGTCCCTCACGGTCTCTTCGGCAGTTTATTTGGCAGGCTGACTTGCGTGCGGTTGTATCTTTCATCTCGGATGCCTTCCAGGTTCGTGTTGACTTACGCCGGATGCGGTGACTTGGCCGCAGCCACGTGCGTGGCTGCCCCTTCCCCATTTATTCCCCATTTCCCCATTTTGTTTACGCCGTTGCGTGTCTAGTCTTTGGTTGGCTACCTCGGGTGGCCCGCTTTTCTTTATTTGGGCTAGCGTGTGTCATCTTATCATGCCCTCGTGGCTGGACAGAAGTAACCTTCCTCGTCGTTTACAAGAGTGGAGTAAAAAAGACCAGCCCAATGTTCAGGGACCCAAACCCCCAATGTTTCAAGCTACGAGTCACACCCGGCGAGTGGCCAGCTAGCGACCCACAGCCGCCGCAATGATGAAACTGACCCGACGAATGACAAAATATCCCTCCACATCTTCTTGAGCAATGATGGCTTGGTCCTTCTTCTTCTTCTTCTTCTTCAGCGCAAGTACAGAGACTCGCATAGCGCACGCACTCACGCTCCAACGCGCTCGCACGGGCGTGCGTGCACTCCCCCGAAAAAATACCCTGGTTAACCAGGCGCTCGTTGCGCATGAAGACCTTGCCTGGTTTTCTACGCATCGGCGAGTCAGCTTTGCGATTGCCAGATCCGTTGGGCGGCAGTTGGCGGCGCGATTAAGCTATGGGACGTTCGAGTTTAGGTTACGGGTTTCTGTTTCTGTGCTGGCTTCTGTGGTGCGGGGTGTGATTTCCTCTTGTGTAAAATTTAAACAATGTCAAAAAATAAGGGGCGGTCACTTCGAGAAGTTGCTGCTACATCTAGACAGGGCTCTGCATACAAGCGTACGCACGCGTGCCATTAAACGGTCCCTTTGTGAGTTGTTGTTAGCGCATGGGGCTAGCAAGCCATGACTCTAAATAGATTGCGAGCAATCCCCAAGTTTCTGACGAGGCCCAGAATTTCTGTTTCCCCAAGGTTTGTCCCCTTCGACCCTTGCGTTTAAAGCCTCACAATTTTTCCTTTTAGACCTCGCTCGCGGGGCCGGGCCCACACACACCTCTTTGAAGGGCCACTCCTCCGGATAGTGGCACCCAAAGCCATGCTGGCCTCCTATCCTCCTCATACCACACGAAAATACAGCATGCAAAATTGCATTTTAGCCCAAAGTGACCCCCGAACTTTGTACGGAGCACATTGGCTTACCGGAAAACTCACACGCATTAATGCCCCTACCTCTTCAAATACACGTCCTTGTGACTTGCTATCAACTTAAATTTGGAAAGGGGATTTTCTTTGTTAGAATTTCAGGCACGACGCTGGACCACTGCCGAGTCCCCCGCTTGCCCATCTTCGAAAATTTGCCTAAGTGCGAAAGAGAGAGTCGGTTCATCGTACTCTTGGCAGTACATACCGCATCAGCACTAGAGCTACACATGGCTGTGTCTCGCTTCCCTAGGCACGTGCGGCTACCTTAGGCAATTTCGCCCTGTACATTCGGCCGCCACTTATTTTTTCGGGGGATTAGTGCGTGCGTGCGTGCGTGCGTGCGTGCGTGCGTGTGTGTGTGTGTGTGTGTGTGTGTGTGTGTGTGTGTGTGTGTGTGTGTGTGTGTGTGTGTGTGTGGTGTGTGTGTGTGTGTGTGTGTGTGTGTGTGT
>KV908415.1:151751-206751 GCA_002005505.1 Botryococcus braunii
CTCGGGGTGAGGGAGTTGCGCAGCACGTCCGCCGTCGGGCCCGCGCATGGTTGGATGGGGATATTGATGGCCTCATTGATGAACTCTTGGCCACCGCGCCTGCCGCAACTGCCCCACCCCGCCCATTAGACGATGCGGCGCTTGCCGCTCGCGTCTTGCGCAAGGTTGCAGATGGCCATTTATCAGCGGCTGTTCGAATGTTGGAGCCAGCCACCATCGCCCCAGCCACGCCTGACACATGTGCTGCATTGGCAGCCATTCATCCTATCCGACCGCTTCCCGTTGGCGCCCCGCCTGCGCAGGCCCCTTACCGTGCCCAAGTGGAGGAAGTCTTGGCTGCCCTCAAGACCTTCCCACCTGGTACCGCTGGCGGGCGGGACGGCTTGACCCCATTACATATAAAACATGCCTTCTCTGTAGGTGGCTCAGACCTCTTATTGGACAGCCTCCTTGGCGTGGTCAATCGGGCCTTAGCTGGGGATGTTCCCCCTCCCTTGCGATCTTATTGGGCCAGCGCTCCCATCACCCCTCTCTTGAAGCCCAATGGGGGTATCCGGCCCATTGCAGTGGGGCTCACCCTGCGCCGTCTGGTTTCCAAGATAGCTGTTGCAGCCGTCTTGCCCGCTGTCAGTGAGTATTTGCAGCCACACCAAGTTGGGGTTGGAGTCCGAGGGGGTGCAGAAGGCCTCGTCCATGCCCTCAACCGCTTGGTGGCACACCAGCAAGATTCCCCCGACCTCGTCGTTGTCAGCTTGGACTTCCAAAATGCTTTCAATACGGTCGACCGCAACCGCATGCTTGGGGAAGTCGCCCTCCATTGCCCCAGCATCTGGCAGTATGTGGCGACGACGTACGGCTGCGCGGCCCATCAGTATGTTGGGCCCCATGTCGTGGACTCCACAACAGGGGTCCAGCAAGGGGACCCCCTCTCTCCGCTGCTTTTTGCGCTCACTGTCCAGCCACTCCTCCTTGACCTTCATCGGGAGTGTCCCGACGTACACCAAGGGTGGTATCTGGATGACGGCACGTTTGTTGGTCCCGTGCCCGCAGCGCAGCAGGCAGTCCAGTTGGTTGTTGACCGGGCCCCCGCATATGGCTTGAGCTTCAACCCTCACAAGTGCCGTGTGTGGTCGCCGCGCCCGAACCGTCAGCATTTGGATGGGTTCCCTCTGGGCTTCGTCAATGAAACTCGTGCTGGTTTGATAGTGTTGGGGGCAGCGGTCACCGTGTCAGTCGAGTACGCGGCTTCGGTAGCCCAGGCGCACGTTGATGCCGTGGCAGCCTCGCTCCAGCGTTTGCCGATTCTCCGCCACCCCCAAGCCGAGCTTCTCTTGCTTCGCAGTTGCCTTGGGACCTGCAAGGTGGTTTTCACAGCTCGGACCATGCCGCCAGCTGCAGCTGCGCAAGCTTTGGTGACCTTTGATATGCTCCAAACCCAGGTCCTCCAATCCATTGTCACAGCTGGTGGTGGTGGTTTTGGCCCTTTGCAGCAAACCTTGGCTGGCTTGCCTATTGCCCAGGGGGGTCTAGGGGTCACTAAGGCCACTTCCCTTCTGCCTTGTGCCTATCTCGCCTCCGTCACGCAGACCGCCCCCCTCCAGGACCGCCTTCTGGGGACATCCACTGCCCCTCTTGTCCCCGCTGCCCTAGCTGCCAAGGCTGACTACTGCGCCCTTGTTCCTGATTTCGATGCGGCGCTCTTCGAGGATCCGGATTTTGTCCGCAGCAAAGTGCAAGCCCGGCTGTCCAAACCCTTGTCTCACCGCGCATACCGGGAGGTTCTTGATGACCCTGCTCGCTCGGATCGCGACCGTGCTGTGCTCCGATCTCTTACACAGCCGGGAGCGTCTGATTGGCTGCTGGCTCTCCCAGTTCCCCATTTGCAGCAGACCATGCCCCCAGAGTCGTTCCGCTGCCGCCTTCAATACCAGCTCTTGATCCCCATTTTCCAGCCTGGCTCCCAATGCCCGTGCTGCTTGAGGGAGTTGGATGTCTGGGGCGACCACGCGGTCCACTGCACCTCAGGGGGGGATGTTGCCATTGTCGGCCGACATTACTCCGTTCGTAACGGGCTGGACGCGGTCCTTACCTCAGCTCGTCAGCGGGTCACCCGGGAACCCGCCTTTCCCACCCCTGTCCCTGGCCAGGAGCGCCGTCGCGCAGACCTCCGCCTCCATGCGTGGGAGGAGGGACGTGACCTTTATATCGACATCGTTGGCTCTTCCCCACTCACAGTTGCCAACTTGCTGCACTTCGTGCCGGGTGGGGCCGCCGCGCGCGCTGCCCAAGACAAGCAGACCCGCTATGCTGTCTTGTTGTCGCGTCAGCAGCCGCCTGTGGCTTTCCAAGCCTTCGCCTTTGAAACATTTGGAGGGTTGCATGCTGATGCGCTGGCCTTGTTGCAGAGGCTCCAGGGGCTTTTGAACCAAGCCATCATTGCTCAAGAAGATGTGGAGGGATATTTTGTCATTCGTCGGGTCAGTTTCATCATTGCGGCGGCTGTGGGTCGCCAGCTGGCCGCTCGCCGGGTGTGACTCATTGCTTGAAACATTGGGGTTTGGGTCCCTGAACATTGGGCTGGTCTTTTTTACTCCACTCTTGTAAACAAGGAAGATTCCATGGGCTGGAATTAGGCAGGCACGTGCAGACAACCCGGAGGCGGTGACTTGGCTCATAGAAAAAGGAAGATGGGGGCAAGAGCCCTAAACTCCCACCCCACTACTCCCATGGCCCATGTACAGTACGGGATGTACTTGAAAAAAAGTTTTAAGTGTGCATGACCCGGCACACGCGGAGACGAGATTATGTAAGCACCACCAATACTCCCCGTGGCCCCCATACATACACGACGTTTCTTTGTCTCCACCCAGCATAACCAAGCCCTTGAAGAAAAGCACAGACAGACCAATGTGCATACAATTGCAATTGTATGCACATTGGTCTGTCTGTGCTTTTCTTCAATGGTTACAATTGGTTCCTGGTTTGTTGTGGCCACAACCAACCATTGGCGACCCCGTCATCTGGGTGGATCCACAGCATCCCCAGCAACCTGCGGATGTACACGGAGACGGAGACGTTGTATAGAAGTGAAGGTGGTGTTCCCCAACAGGGCAATGATTACACTAGGATATCAGTAAGTACACAGTTATAATAGTGAGAACTGGTATTGTAACGTGCCCATCGGTCATGTCTCCACCGTACCTGTGTCCATAGGTTTGGGTGGGAATTCTGATTGCAGATGTGATCAGTATCTGAACCAGAATCCCGTGTATGTGGATGCAAGTCAGTAGTGTGTTTTTGTTTCTTGGCAATACCCTCTTTATGCATTCATGCGAATGTAAGTGTCAGTCAAACTAGCTTTTGGCAGTATGTATGAACCATAAAAACCCTTATGTTAGACAGGGTCAAAACAGAGTAAACAGGAAGGATGTATGCACTGCAAATATTCGGGACAGAGTTTCGTTTGGTTGACTGTGTAGTGACAGATCCTCCCCAACACTAAAGTACCCATATGACTCTCAGTCTTGTCCTCCGTAACCGGAAAAAACATACATGCTGGATACGATAGCAAGGAACTGAATAGCACGACAAATTATATGGAAAGGCGCGCTATTCGGAGGTGCACTGTGGCTCCGGTAGCCAGGTTGACCACCGCCATCATCCGGGGCAGGCAGGAAAGACAGGTTTCCTCGGTACATTAACCAACACGAGCGACATAAAGTTGAAGGGGTCCACACCTGCACCAGACAGAGCTCCTGGTCAGCGGTCTGCGTGGACTGGGAGGTCCACGAACCGTGAGCAGTGGAAGTACGGTGGGCGAGCTGATCCGTGCACGTGCCGAAGGGGAGTAAAGGGCGGGGCAAATGTTGACTATTAGCTAATAATCTATAGCTGCCTAGGGCATGGGGCGGAACGAATGTTGATTATGAGCTAATAATGTTCAGCTGTATCTGCCTAGGGCATGGGGCGTATGTAGGCACATGGTAGGGAAAGGAAAGGAAGAACTGTTTTTTTTTTTTTTTTTTTTTTTTTTTTTTTTTTTTTTAAGTGGACGGGAGTCGGCGGATCATATGAGAAAGACGCAAACGCCGGGAGGTAGTACCATAGGGCGTTCAAGGTGCAAGTGCACCACCAAAGCGGGCTTCGAATGTTCTTCGGAGTACTTGTGGTTTCTGTCCTAAAAAGGGGGCGCCTGTAGAGCGCCTTATAAAGTCTTCGTAAGATAACGTTAGCCGGGTATCCTGCCAGTCTAAACCGATGGTAGAAGTCCACGGTCGCCATAGGCTGTGTACGTACATGTATGGCAGCCGACCCCTTGACTTAGCCGCTTGGAGGTAGGTCTGTCAGACCGTCCATGACGTCCCATAAGCTCTGAGTGTTGTGGTGGCTATAAGCAGTAAGAATTAAAATCAGTGGCTGACATTGGCCACAGACCCAGGCTCTGATCTCCCTAGTGGTCTGGTAAAGTGTTGAGAACCCGCACTGTGGGGTGGTCCTCCCTCCCCCCCTCTTCCCACAACCCCAATCTCAATCCCCTGGGGGTCTGGAGAAGAGGTCCTAGTTGTGGTGGTTATAAGTATCAATCGGTACAGAGAGTGGGTGACAGTGGCCCCAAACCCGCGGGCCCGGGCGCTGGTCCCCCGGCGTGACGGCCGGAGACACTAGTTGCCGCTATTGCCCGCCCCCCCCCCCCCCCGTTTTGCTATAAGCATGAAGAATAAAAATCAGTGGCTGGCATTGGCCACAAGCCCGTTTGATAAAGTGTTGCGGACCCTCGCTGTGGGTCCCCACCCCCCCCCCCAAAAAAAATAAAAAATAAAAAAAAAATCCCCCATCGCCATCCGGTGGGGGTCTGTAATAGATGTCATTGTAGCATTTCCTAGGGTATAATGCTCTAGTATGGTCCTTGGCATTGCTCTTTGACTTGCCATGTGATCTGGATTCGCAGTACAACCTCGCTCAAGTAGTTCGCTCGGTTGCCCGACTACGCGTCTGTAGCAGTACCGTATAATTCAATCCACCCTGGGTTTAAGAGTACGCTTGCGAATCAATCATGAAACACTCTTTCGTTGCACACCACGAACGTCTCACTGTCTCATAAAACCTCTTCCGCTTAGTTAACGCTACAGTGGTATCGGCGATCTGGTTGATGGGCCATTTTTCATGGTAAATCGCCTCAGGTATGAGCGCGAGTCTGAGATGGGCCCATATCGATCGAAGGTGCTTGGTGCACGTGTTTGAGGCCCCACGGGAGTGGCCACGTGATCAGGCACAGTGCGAAGGGGGGGATTCGGTGATCGGTGGCGATAATCGCGGGACGTATGCGCGGTATATCTCTTTCCCGGGCGGCCAGGCGGGCCGCTGTAGGAGGGCCTAAGAATGGAGTACGAGCGAGGACGCTCGGTTCTTAGGTGGGGAGAGATGTTGTGCGGAGCAGATCGGGCCTGGTCACCCCGATCCGGCTCTGGTACATAAGCGGGCGACTAATCGTACAATTACCTTGGTACTTTTAGCCGATCGGTTAGAACTCGGACTCTGGGTCGAGTCGGTCGAGGGTTCGATCCCCAGGCACAACATCTGGTATCCCGACAAGGATTAGTTCCTTGTCGTTCGTTCGTGGTGCGTTTCTTTTCCTTTCGGATTGTGATGTCTCGGCATCCTCGTTCGGGTTCAAGGGCTCGTGCACCTAGTCCTGGCATCGCAGAGCCAGATCCATCCATAGATCTTCTTGCTTATGTATATGTAGATCGTTCATGGGTAGATCCTCGTTGTATGCTTAGGCGTTTGGTAGATATCGGTGCCCTGCTCAAAGGAGCCGTTGCATTAGGATCTAGTGTTCCGTCGCATTCCACTCCAGTTGATACCGCTCAGAGCATTTCAGAGGGACTTGAGATATTAATTCAGTGCTCTCTCGCGCAACCAGCCCATACCAACGGCAACTCCGGCATCGGCTACAGCCTCGTCAGGTTCAGGGAAGCCCTCGCTCAAGTTGCCAGACCCATCTGTATTCGAGGGAGATCCAATGAAGTTGGATCCTTGGCTTATGCAGACTGAAATGTGTTTGGGGACCTACGATGTAGGCTTGGCATCCGCTCGGTCCGTGGAGGTGGCTACGACGTTCTTCCGTTGCTTCCAATTACACCTTGAGTTGAGAAAACACTTTCAAAAATCAAATACAACTTGATTTGTCGGACTTCTTTGGTATTACAGCAGTGTGAGGCCTGTTTCAGATGTCTGCCAACTGTTCATTGACCCAGTATGGGATTCCTGTTTTGTATGGGCTTGGTAATCTGCAGGATTTCTTTCACAGTTGTTGCCATTCTTTCATGTCCCATATTGTGGATGGGCATGGTTTGTGTAGAGAGTTTCAGACATCCCCCCATGCCAGTGACTTGATCAATCCTGTGTGCATGTATAAGAGAGATGCAGCTCCTCACCTTCTTTCTAGTGATGCTCATGTTGTCTTATTTGTTGATGGTAGTAACAGGGAGTGTACTGTTAGCCAGCTTGTGTCACAGCTACTGCCAGGTACTAGATTGACTGTGCTCTCTTGCCTGAGCCACTGTGAACAGGTGCTGGAAGGGACTACACAACAACAGTCTCATGATGTATTGCTCTCGGCTTCTGTTTTGGATGCACTGGGTCTTACTTCCACCTTTAAGAGCTCACCCCACTGCAGTTCCCATACAGGCTTGCCCTTATATCGTTGCCTGGTACAGACTGGTTGTCTCAGTGTGAAGGAGAAACCCCTGCCCGCAACTTCTTTTGACTCTTTTGTTCAGCTTGACAGTAGACACATTGTGAATGGTCTTGATCTTTCCTCCACTTGCATAGAGTTTGAGGGAATTCTTGCTAGTAGACCTGTCAGGATTTTGTTGGACAGTGGAGCCTCTGCAAATTTTATTGATGATAAACTTGTGCAGGAGCTTGCCCTTCCCACTGTGCCTTTGAATTCACATGTTACTGTGAGAGTGGCTGATGGTAGGACATCTGTGGTAGGACATAGTGTGTCAACTGACCTGACTGTTGGGACCTTGGGTTTTGGAGTCACGAGCCTCCCTACTGAGTTGACCTACTATGATCTTGTCTTGGGCAAACCTTGTTTAACTGCTTTTAACCCAATTGTGAATTGGAAATTGAATGCTGTGTCTCTGGTTCATGCTAATAAAACACACGTACTTTTGGGGTGTCAGAGGTCAGGCATGCCTGGGTATGTGATCTCATCCATGGAAGTGGAAGAGATGGTGAAGTTCGGTGAATCAGTGTACATTATTCAACTGAATGCAGTGACTGACAATGTTTCAGATACTGATGCATACAATGTGCCAGAGTTGGAGCAGCTTTTGCAGGAATTTAAGGATGCACTGTCTGGACTTCCTGAAGGCCTCCCTCCTTCTCGTGCTGGAGACCACCACATCAGATTGGAGCCGGACGCAACTCCTCCAGCCCCCCGCATATATCCACTGTCTGGAGCCCAGCTTGCTGAGCTACGTGCACAGTTGCAGGAGCTCCTTGAGAGGGGGTTCATCCGCCCATCGACATCACCATTTGGTGCACCCATCTTATTTGTTCCCAAAAAGGATGGTGGATGGCGTTTATGCATTGACTACAGGGCCTTCAATAGGATTACTGATGTAGCGTTAACTAAGCGGAAGAGGTTTTTATGAGACAGTGAGACGTTCGTGGTGTGCAACGAAAGAGTGTTACATGATTGATTCGCAAGCGTACACTTAAACCCAGGGTGGATTGAATTATACTGTACTGCCACAGACGCGTAGTCGGGCAACCGAGCGAACTACTTGAGCGAGGTTGTACTGCGAATCCAGATCACATGGCAAGTCAAAGAGCAATGCCAAGGACCATACTAGAGCATTATACCCTAGGAAATGCTACATGCCCTCCCCCTTGGCATAAGCTATGAGATGTTGTTTATGGCAATGGGGCCACAAACGTAAGACAGGGGCATCACGAACCCTGCTTACTGTAACTATAGACAATCACACCTCCTATAGTTACGAAACAACGCAAGTCAGAGGATGAAGTCCACAAAGCAAGTTAGCACGACACAGACGAGGGACTCATCTGCTCAATGCTCGAATACCTTAACATTCTAAGGACTATCGTCTGCAAGGCGGATCCTCTAACTTAGGGGACGAACTCTCTAGACAGCACTCACACCAGTGATGAAACAATTAGGTTGAGTCATTAGACTAGCACTTGTCCAAACCTTAGGTCCAGTTACCCTGCACTGCAGTGTAACCTTCGCTTGAGGTGGCTTTCCAACTAAAGGCATAAGGCATATCGTCTAGAGCAGCAAGCTATACACAACTAACTGCCACATAGTGTATCTCATGGGTAAGATACCAAAGCAAGTTACTCATGCACGGAACTACAATTTGCAGCTACACTGCCACAGCAAGTGCATCACAAAATGGAGCCGTGGGTCAGGAAACATAACCCATGCAAAACAATTAACCAAGAGACATGCATGCAAGTCCCAATTCACGAATCCCCCTCCCAGACCCTTCCACCCTCCCTCCCTCCCTCCCAGATCCAAGCTGGCTGGTGTTGAAGCTCCAAGGGTCATCAGCCGCAAGTGGCTGGAAAAGTCTCAAGCCGCAAATGGCTTAATCAAGGGATGCCCGCAAGTGGGACTTAAGAAAGGACTGGGGCAGCTGCCACGTCATCAGCCAGATGGCGAACATGGGCAAGAGGCTCCCAAGTATTCTCAGTCTCATCGTAGCCTTTCCATTTGACTAAGTAGCGCCAAGACTTTCCAACTTTCTTCTTAGCTATGATGGCCTCCACTTCATAAACGCCGCCACGCTTGTCTGCATACAAAGGAGGTGGTGAAGTAACAGTAACTGGTACAGATGAAGACACATAAGGCTTCAGCTGGGAAACATGAAACACAGGATGAATATTTACAGTCTCAGGCAAGACGAGTCTAAAAGCTCGAGAACCAACTGCTGCAGCAATAGTAAAGGGCCCAAAATACTTAGCTGATAACTTTGACGAGAGCCCAGGTGAAAGCTGGTTTTTTCCTTGCAGCCAACAACACCTGGTCCCCCACCTTGAAAGGGTGGTCTCGTCTCTTTCTATCTGCATAAGATTTCTGCCGTTGCTGTGCAGAGGCAAGATTAGATTTGGCACTCTTTAAGGCAGTCTGCAGCCCCTCAACCCATTCAGAAACGGCAGGATTCACAGAACGTGCGGGAACAGCAGAAGACAAGGGAGTAAGGGGATGGCGCCCATGATTCAGGAAGAAGGGTGTCTGCAGTGTTGAAGCCTGAAGTGAGTTATTATATGCAAACTATAAGCCATCTTTCCTGCCTACTAGTCCTAACAGGAGCAGTCAATAAATACTGAAGTGCTTGCTGGTCAGTGTGTACAGTAAACTTAGCACCCAGCAACAAATGCTTCCATTTAAGCAAGGCATGAACAAGAGCAAGCAACTCTCTGTCATATGGTGCTAACTTCCTCTCAGGGGGTTGGAGTTTCCTGGACTCGAAGGCAACGGGCTGCAGTCCCTTTCCTTGATCCTGCTGCAACACAGCACCAACAGCAAAACCTGAGGCATCTACATGCACAACAAAAGGTTTATCTAAATCAAGCCATCAAAAGGCAAGGAGGAGTAGAAACAAGATCTTTCAATGCTACAAAGGCTTCCCGCTGGGGTCCCTCCCAGGTCCAAGGCACATCCTTTTTGAGCAACTCAGTAAGAGGATAGGCAACATCTGCAAAACGGTTCATAAAAGTATCATAATATTGAGTAAGACCTAGAAACCCTCTCAACTGTGACACATTCAAAGGAGTGGGCCAATCCTGAATGGCTACAACCTTCCTAGGATCCACCATAATCCCATGAGGTGTCAACAGGTGTCCAAGGTATTCCACCTGCTTAGCAACAAAATCACACTTAGACCTTTTGCAATAAAATTTATGTTCCCTGAGCACTGACAAGACTGTCCTCAAATGCTCCATATGCTCTGTAACAGATTTAGAATATATGAGGATATCGTCTAGGTACACCAGAACAAATCTATCAAGGAAGGGAGACAAGATAGAGTTCATCACAGACTGAAAGGTGGCAAGTGCATTGGTTAACCCAAAAGGCATAACTGTGAACTCATAATGACCATAACGGGTTTTAAAAGCAATCTTTTCTATGCTGTCCTCATGCATACGTATCTGATGATATCCAGAGGCAAGGTCTAGCTTAGAAAATACAAAACTTCCATGCAATTGCTCGAAGATCTCATCAATCTTAGGAAATGGGTGTTGGGTCCTAACAGTAATCCTATTCAAGGCCCTGTAGTCAATGCATAAACGCCATCCACCATCCTTTTTGGGAACAAATAAGATGGGTGCACCAAATGGTGATGTCGATGGGCGGATGAACCCCCTCTCAAGGAGCTCCTGCAACTGTGCACGTAGTTCAGCAAGCTGGGCTCCAGACAGTGGATATATGCGGGAGGCTGGAGGAGTTGCGTCCGGCTCCAATCTGATGTGGTGGTCTCCAGCACGAGAAGGAGGGAGGCCTTCAGGAAGTCCAGACAGTACATCCTTAAATTCCTGCAAAAGCTGCTCCAACTCTGGCACATTGTATGCATCAGTATCTGAAACATTGTCAGTCACTGCATTCAGTTGAATAATGTACACTGATTCACCCAACTTCACCATCTCTTCCACTTCCATGGATGAGATCACATACCCAGGCATGCCTGACCTCTGACACCCCAAAAGTACATGTGTTTTATTAGCATGAACCAAAGACACAGCATTCAATTTCCAATTCACACTTGGGTTAAAAGCAGTTAACCAAGGTTTGCCCAAGACAAGATCATAGTAGGTCAACTCAGTAGGGAGGCAGGTGACTCCAAAACCCAAGGTCCCAACAGTCATGTCAATTGACACACTATGTCCTACCACAGATGTCCTACCATCAGCCACTCTCACAGTAACATGTGAACTCAAAGGCACAGTGGGAAGGGCAAGCTCCTGCACAAGTTTATCATCAATAAAATTTGCAGAGGCTCCACTGTCCAACAAATCCTGACAGGTCTACTAGCAAGAATTCCCTCAAACTCTATGCAAGTGGAGGAAAGATCAAGACTATTCACAATGTGTCTACTGTCAAGCTGAACAAAAGAGTCAAAAGAAGTTGCGGGCAGGGGTTTCTCCTTCACACTGAGACAACCAGTCTGTACCAGGCAACGATATAAGGGCAAGCCTGTATGGGAACTGCAGTGGGGTGAGCTCTTAAAGGTGGAAGTAAGACCCAGTGCATCCAAAACAGAAGCCGAGAGCAATACATCATGAGAGTTGTTGTTGTGTAGTCCCTTCCAGCACCTGTTCACAGTGGCTCAGGCAAGAGAGCACAGTCAATCTAGTACCTGGCAGTAGCTGTGACACAAGCTGGCTAACAGTACACTCCCTGTTACTACCATCAACAAACAAGACAACATGAGCATCACTAGAAAGAAGGTGAGGAGCTGCATCTCTCTTATACATGCACACAGGATTGATCAAGACTGGCATGGGGGGATGTCTGAAACTCTCTACACAAACCATGCCCATCCACAATATGGGACATGAAAGAATGGCAACAACTGTGAAAGAAATCCTGCAGATTACCAAGCCCATACAAAACAGGAATCCCATACTGGGTCACTGAACAGTTGGCAGACATCTTAAACAGGCCTCACACTGCTGTAATACCAAAGAAGTCCAACAAATCAAGTTGTATTTAATTTGTGAAAGTGATTCCTCAACTCAAGGTGTAATTGGAAGCACGGAAGAACGTCGTATCCACCTCCACGGACCGAGCGGATGCCAAGCCTACATCGTAGGTCCCCAAAAACATTTCAGTCTGCATAAGCCAAGGATCCAACATCATTGGATCTCCCTCGAATACAGATGGGAGTGGCAACTTGAGCGAGGGCTTCCCTGAACCTGACGAGGCTGTAGCCGATGCCGGAGTTGCCGTTGGTATGGGCTGCGGCACGACCACAGGTGCAGGTTGCGCGAGAGAGCACTGAATTAACATCTCAAGTCCCTCTGAAATGCTCTGAGTGGTATCAGCTGGAGGGGAATGCGACGGAACACTAGATCTTAATGCAACGGCTCCTTCGAGCAGGGCACCGATATCTACCAAACGCCTAAGCATACAACGAGGATCTACCCATGAACGATCTACATATACATAAGCAAGAAGATCTATGGATGGATCTGGCTCCGCGATGCCAGGACTAGGTGCACGAGCCCTTGAACCCGAACGAGGATGCCGAGACATCACAATCCGAAAGGAAAAGAAACGCACCACGAACGAACGACAAGGAACTAATCCTTGTCGCCGATACCACTGTAGCGTTAACTAAGCGGAAGAGGTTTTTATGAGACAGTGAGACGTTCGTGGTGTGCAACGAAAGAGTGTTACATGATTGATTCGCAAGCGTACACTTAAACCCAGGGTGGATTGAATTATACTGTACTGCCACAGACGCGTAGTCGGGCAACCGAGCGAACTACTTGAGCGAGGTTGTACTGCGAATCCAGATCACATGGCAAGTCAAAGAGCAATGCCAAGGACCATACTAGAGCATTATACCCTAGGAAATGCTACAACTGTTAGGAACCAACACCCATTGCCTAGGATTGATGAGATGTTCGAGCAATTGCATGGAAGTTGTGTATTTTCTAAGCTAGACCTTGCCTCTGGATATCATCAGATACGTATGCATGAGGACATCATAGAAAAGACTGCTTTTTAAACCCGTTATGGTCATTATGAGTTCACTGTTATGCCTTTTGGGTTAACCAATGCACCTGCCACCTTTCAGTCTGTGATGAACTCTATCTTGTCTCCCTTCCTTGATAGATTTGTGCTGGTGTACCTAGACGATATCCTCATATATTCTAAATCTGTTGCAGAGCATATGGAGCATTTTAGGACAGTCTTGTCAGTGCTCAGGGAACATAAATTTTATTGCAAAAGGTCTAAGTGTGATTTTGTTGCTAAGCAGGTGGAATACCTTGGACACCTGTTGACACCTCATGGGATTATGGTGGATCCTAGGAAGGTTGCAGCCATTCCGGATTGGCCCACTCCTTTGAATGTGTCACAGTTGAGAGGGTTTCTAGGTCTTACTCAATATTATGATACTTTTATGGACCATCTTGCAGATGTTGCCTATCCTCTTACTGAGTTGCTCAAAAAGGATGTGCCTTGGACCTGGGAGGGTCCCCAGAGGGAAGCCTTTGTAGCACTGAAAGATCTTGTTTCTACTCCTCCTTGCCTTTTGATGCCTGATTTAGATAAACCTTTTGTTGTGCATGTAGATGCCTCAGGTTTTGCTGTTGGTGCTGTGTTGCAGCAGGATCAAGGAAAGGGACTGCAGCCCGTTGCCTTCGAGTCAAGGAAACTCCAACCCCCTGAGAGAAAGTTAGCACCATATGACAGAGAATTGCTTGCTCTTGTTCATGACTTGCTTAAATGGAAGCATTTGTTGCTGGGTGCTAAGTTTACTGTACACACTGACCAGCAAGCACTTAAGTATTTATTGACTGCTCCTGTTAGGACTAGTAGGCAGGAAAGATGGCTTACTGAAATCATGAGATTCATGCCTGATATTAAATATGTGAAGGGCACTGACAATGTTGTTGCGGATGCTTTGTCTAGGCGTGTTGATTTGGCAGTAATGCATGTCTCCTCTGTTTCTGTCTCGTCCCTCCTACCAGAAATTGCTTTGCTGTGTGTTTCTGATCCCACAGTTGCTAAACTTGTGGAAGAAGGTGTTTTGGTGATGAGAGACACTGTACCTTATTCGGTGCAGTCAGGTAGAGTGTATGTCCCTGATGCATTGCGAGAGAAGGTACTGAGAGAGTGTCATGCCACCCCCTTTTCTGGCCATCTTGGGATTAACAAGATGTATGAATTAGTGTGCAGGGAATTTTGGTGGCCACGTCTCAGCTCATCAGTCAGGGACTTTTGCAGGTCTTGTGACACCTGCCAGCGCACTAAGGGGACTGGAGCCGTACCTTATGGTCTACTTCAGCCACTGCCTATTCCGGATGGACCTTGGCAGAGCATTTCCCTTGACTTAGTGACTGATTTACCTGTCTGCTGTGGTTTTGACTCTATTGTGGTATTTGTTGATAGGTTTTCTAAGTTGTGTGTCTTGGCTGCATGCACTAAAACCATCACTGCACCTCAACTTGCACAACTGTTTGTTGACAGGGTCTTTGTGAGATTTGGAATGCCTACCTCCATTGTGAGTGATAGAGATCCAAGGTTCACTAGCCATTTTTGGAAGGCCTTTGTGAAAATATTGGGTACTGAGATTGCTATGTCTACTGCTTACCACCCTCAGACGGATGGGCAGACTGAGAGAATGAACAGTACCATGGAAGACGTGCTGAGAGGGTTTGTGGGTCCCAGGCAGGATGACTGGTGCAAGTATTTGAGTATGGTGGAGTTTGCATATAATAACTCACTTCAGGCTTCAACACTGCAGACACCCTTCTTCCTGAATCATGGGCGCCATCCCCTTACTCCCTTGTCTTCTGCTGTTCCCTCACGTTCTGTGAATCCTGCCGTTTCTGAATGGGGTGAGGGGCTGCAGACTGCCTTAAAGAGTGCCAAATCTAATCTTGCCTCTGCACAGCAACGGCAGAAATCTTGTGCAGATAGAAAGAGACGAGACCACCCTTTCAAGTTGGGGGACCAGGTGTTGTTGGCTGCAAGGAAAAACCAGCTTTCACCTGGGCTCTCATCAAAGTTATCAGCTAAGTATTTTGGGCCCTTTACTATTGCTGCAGCAGTTGGTTCTCGAGCTTTTAGACTCGTCTTGCTTGAGACTGTAAATATTCATCCTGTGTTTCATGTTTCCCAGCTGAACCCTTATGTGTCTTCATCTGTACCAGTTACTGTTACTTCACCACCTCCTTTGTATGCAGACAAGCGTGGTGGCGTTTATGAAGTGGAGGCCATCATAGCTAAGAAGAAAGTTGGAAAGTCTTGGCGCTACTTTGTCAAATGGAAAGGCTACGACGAGACTGAGAATACTTGGGAGCCTCTTGCCCATGTTCGCCATCTGGCTGATGACGTGGCAGCTGCCCCAGTCCTTTCTTAAGTCCCACTTGCGGGCATCCCTTGATTAAGCCATTTGCGGCTTGAGACTTTTCCAGCCACTTGCGGCTGATGACCCTTGGAGCTTCAACACCAGCCAGCTTGGATCTGGGAGGGAGGGAGGGTGGAAGGGTCTGGGAGGGGGATTCGTGAATTGGGACTTGCATGCATGTCTCTTGGTTATATGTTTTGCATGGGTTATGTTTCCTTACCCATGGCTCCACTTTGTGATGCACTTGCTGTTGCAGTGTAGCTGCAAATTGTAGTTCCGTGTCTGCATGACTTGCTTGGTATCTTACCCATGAGATACACCATGTGGTAGTTAGTCGTGTGTAGCTTGCTGCTCTAGACGATATGCCTTATGCCTGTGCTGGGAAGCCACCTCAAGCGAAGGTTACACTGCGAGGCAGGGTAACTGGACCTAAGGTTTGGACAAGTGCTAGACTGAGGCTCTGAGGAGTCTGACGCTCAACCTAATTGTCTCAGTACTAGTGTGTGAGTGCTGTCTAGAGAGTTCGTCCCCTAAGTTAGAGGATCCGCCTTGCAGACGATAGTCCTTAGAATGTTAAGGTATTCGAGCATTGAGCAGATGAGTCCCTCGTCTGTGTCGTGCTAACTTGCTTTGTGGACTTCATCCTCAGACTTGCGTTGTTTCGTAACTATAGGAGGTGTGATTGTCTATAGTTACAGTAAGCAGGGTTCGTGATGCCCCTGTCTTACGTTTGTGGCCCCATTGCCATAAACAACATCTCATAGCTTATGCCAAGGGGGAGGGCATGTAGCATTTCTCAGGGTATAATGCTCTAGTATGGTCCTTGGCATTGCTTTTTGACTTGCCATGTGATCTGGATTCGCAGTACAACCTCGCTCAAGTAGTTCGCTCGGTTGCCCGACTACGCGTCTGTGGCAGTACAGTATAATTCAATCCACCCTGGGTTTAAGAGTACGCTTGCGAATCAATCATGTAACACTCTTTCGTTGCACACCACGAACGTCTCACTGTCTCATAAAAACCTCTTCCGCTTAGTTAACGCTACAGTCATAGTGGTGGGCATAAGTATGAATAGGTGAAAAGAGTGGCTGACCGTGACCCCAAACTCCCCCGTTTGCCGGTCCCCCGCCCCCGGAGACACTAGTTGACTCTACAGTGCCCCCCCTGGCCCCCCCCCCCCACCATGGGGAACCCCATATCTTTACATCCTGGGGGTCTGTAAAAGAGCTCTTAGTGTTTTGGTGGCTATAAGCAGTAAGCATTAAAATCGGTGGCTGATAGTGGTCACACTAGTGGTCCATTAAAGAGCGCTCTCGATAAAGTGTTGAGGAACCTCGCTGTACAGTACCACATGTGGGGTGTCCCCCCCCCCCTCCAAACCCCCTTGTTGTCTCGATGGTGTATGTGTGTGTGTGTGTGTGTGTGTGTGTGTGTGTGTGTGTGTGTGTGTGTGTGTGTGTGTGTGTGTGTGTGTGTGTGTGTGTGTGTGTGGTGGAGAGAGAGAGAGAGAGAGAGAGAGAGAGAGAGAGAGAGAGAGAGAGAGAGAGAGAGAGAGAGAGAGAGAGAGAGAGAGAGGGAGGGAGAGGGAGAGAGAGAGGGAGGGAGGGAGGGAGGGAGAGAGAGGAGAGAGAGAGAGAGAGAGAGAGAGAGAGAGAGAGAGAGAGAGAGAGAGAGAGAGAGAGAGAGAGAGAGAGAGAGAGAGAGAGAGAGAAGAGAGAGAGAGAGAGAGAGGAGAGAGAGAGAGAGAGCTCTTTCTTTTTGCTTTTTAACCTTTTTCCCCGTGTGTGTAATTTTTGAACCTGCGGCCCTTCGGATGTCGACACGTGACTCTTTAAAGCATCGGGGGCCTGAGACTGATATATTTCACTATTCCCTTTAAATGAATCTAAGTGAAATCACCGCTAATGAATTCCGGTACCTAGTACCATTAGGTACCTAGTACAGACCCTCTCATTACGGGGGATTCCTTGCCGTCAATCAGTTCCAACTGGGAGTTCATGACATCCTAGGCTGTAAGAGGCTTTTTTTGGTCATGCATGGATCAGTTCCAGTACTGAGTAATGGGTCGCCAACTGGCTGCTCGCCGGGTGTGACTTGAAGCTTGAAACACTTGGGTTTGGGTCGTTGAAACTTTGGGTTGGGCATTTTTAATCCCACTCTTGTAAAGAAGAAGAAACATTTGGGGGTGGCATGCTGATACGCTGGTCTTGTTGGAAAGACTCCAGGGGCTTCTGAACAAGGCCGTCATAGCACTACATGTGGAGGAATGTTTTTGTCATGCGTCGGATCAAATCAATATTGCGACCGCTGTGGGTCGCCAGCTGCCTACTTGCTGGGTGTGACTTGTAGCTTGAAACATGTCGCTTAGGGTCGTTGAAAGAGTGGGCTGTTTATCCCAATCTGGCTAAAAAAAGTGGAAACATCTGTCCAGCCCATAGGGCATGATATGTGCAAAAACACATCGGGAAGCCTGGAACGCGCCTGAAACGGCGCAAATGGCAACAAAAGAAACGGAAGAGAACGGGCAGCCCATTGGGAACAAATGCCAAGTCAAACCACCTGGCAGAACGGGCCTGGAAGGCATCATATATGCATGAAAGCACCGAACATAATTCGACTTGGCAGGCCTGCCAAATGAACTGTTTAAGAGACTTGAAGAACTTGAGAACAAGCGAGGGTAACAATCTCGTACAAGGTTAAACGTCTCGCGATAAAAGACGAAGGGCACGTGGTATTTATCGCCCACAGGCACGTCGCACATGCCACGTGTGCACAGCGGCGCTCGAGGCGGGGAATCCGCCGCCGGCGACCAACGGTGGCGTACAACGGTACGGTGGAGTATATAGCTACTGTGGCGCTCAGCGGAATTCGAACCCGGGACTGTCGCCCGGCGTGGGATTGTGCTCTCTACCCAAAAGGAGCAACCACGTGTTCGGAGTACGGAGAGGGTAATTCTCCGGGGGCGGGAGGGAGGGAGAGAGACAGGGGCCTGGGGCCCGACAACCGACACGCGTAACGACAAATGTAAACCCTGACTGGTGGGTAGCAGGCAGTAGAAGTGATGGATGGTGGTGGGAACCAATCTGGGCCCTAAAAACACTAATCTGAACTTGTGTGTCAAGTGGCAGAAGTAAATTTAAATCCCCCTGAGAACTTTAGCAACTGCTGTTTTGGTTTGGAATACAGAACGCGAGGCAGTATTAATGCATACTGAATTTATATGCTGGCGTGCTGAAATGGCATTCAGGTTCATAAAATAATCCTCTCAACTGGTGTAAAACGTTTACAGCTTACAATCCCTGGGGGCCAGCAGTCAACTCCTGATTTAGGGAAGAAAGAGGGGAGATGCAAAGAGTGACAGAGAGAGAGAGAGAGAGAGAGAGAGAGAGAGAGAGAGAGAGAGAGAGAGAGAGAGAGAGAGAGAGAGAGAGAGAGAGGGGGGTGCGAGGCCGAGACACAAACGGAACGACTGCATTCACTCAACAGTCGTAGAGCATACCGAGCATTGAAAACTTTTCTCAGGCTGTACTTCAGTGTGTATATATGCCAGAGTGTGTATATTACCATTACTCTTACTATCACTATTTCTACTACTAGTACTACTAGTACTACTACTACTACTACTACTACTACTACTACTACTACTACTACTACTACTGCTCCTCCTAATCCTACTACTATTAATATTACTATTACTACTACTAATCCTGTTATTACTCTTACTATTATCATTATATATAATAACAACAATAAGAATAGTAATAATAATAATATATTATTATTATTACTATTCTTATTGTTGTTATTATTATTATTATTATTATTATTATTAATCTCATTACTATTATTCTTATTATTATTGATAGTAACATTAATTTATCGTTATTATTATTATAATAATAATTATTATTATTACTATTATTTTCATTATTATTATTATTATTCTCATTACCATTAAACTTCAATGTCCTTATATTCACTATTATCACTATCATCATCATCATCATCATCATCATCATCATCATCATCATCATCATCATCATTATTATTCTTATTATTATTAATACTATTATTATTCTTATTCTTATTCTTATTGTTATTACTATTATTTTTACTATTGTATTATTATTAGTGTTATTATTATTGTTGTTATTATTATTATTATTATTATTAGTATTTTTATTCGTATTATTATTATTAATAATAATACTGCTATTACTATTACCATTACTATTATTATTACTATTTTTATTTTTACTATAATTATTATTATTATTATCATTATCATTATTATTATTATCATTATTATTATTGTTATTATTATTATTATTATTATTATTATTATTATTATTATTATTATTATTATTATTATTATTATTATTATTATTATTATTGTTATTGTTATTATTATTATTATTATTATTATTTTATTATTATTATTATTATTATTATTATTATTATTATCATTATCATTATCATTATTTATTATTATTATTATTATTATGGTTATTATTAATATTAATAATAATAATAATAATATTATTATTATTATTATTATTATTGTTATTATTATTATTATTATTGTTGTTGTTGTTGTTGTTATTATATATATTCTTACATTTTGCTACAACTTTATATTCCTGCACCTACTTTCGTACTTATTGTTTTTATTATTCTGCATCTTTTGCACTTACGGCCATTCCGATGTCGAAACGTGACTATTCGGGCATCGGGGGCCTGAGACTGATATATTTCACTTTTCCTTTAATTCTCTCGGATATTAACCGATCGAGCCGGGGACGCATTCCGCGCGTTACATCTCCCCCCCCCTTAAGAGGAAACCCCCCGCTTAGGAGTTGGGCACCTCGGATTAGGTAGGCTCTGTGTCGACTCTGCGAGGGCTCGGCTCTTCTGGCCTCTACCCGATTGGGAGAAAGAGACGCCCCACCCGATCGGGAGGAGAGAAACCACTCGCCGATACCAAATGTGGCGCTCAGCGGAATTCGAACCCGGGACTGTCGCCCGGCGTGGGATCGTGCTCTCCCCAAAAGGAGCAACCACGTGTTCGGAGTACGGAGAGGGTAATTCTCTCGGATATTAACCGATCGAGCCGGGGACGCATTCCGCGCGTTACAGCTACCTACTATGTTGAGGGAAACCCAAAGGTAAGCTTCCGGACAGTTTTAAATCTAGAGCTCTAGAGAGTCCAATCAACTAGCACGCGTGAACAACATATATGCGCAATCAAAGAGGACACATACGCATCATAGATCTACTATGCACATACTCCCACCTACGTATCTGGTGTCTCCCTCCCCTGTGTTTGTCCATGGAACATGCTCATGAGCCAGTGCTTGGCACTAGGCAAGTACCATGCACGACATGCACATCTTGCAAATGACAATAAAGAGTAGCAGCGCATGTTCATGCAACTCCTACATATGTGCAGTTCAAGTGTCATGGGGTATATTCCATAACCGGCATTAGTGCAGACGTCTAGACATCTGCAAATGCGCTATACAACGCATAATGGGTACAGTAAGACAATTTTGAAATCAATCAAGGAATAAAATGTATAAACCATTGATTCATGTGTCCTGGTGCTTTTTAGTCTTGTTCTTAGCGAACCTGGTACGCTAGGGACGTGTCCACTAGCAGTACATCTCCTCACGTGAAAGTACTTCGGACTATCCAAGGTTTCGCCCTTTAAGAGGCGCGGCTGGAAAGTCGCTCGTCGAGACTTTACTTGGGAGTTGTTTTGATGAAGAGTTCTCTATAACAAGACCAATTGTAAGAGATTCTACGAAATCAAGATAGATCATTGCTTCTGTCTGCACTGTGATGTTGTGTAGCTAGACTCCAGTTCGCAGGTCGTCATCGTCGACCTCCAGCATCGTGCAGACGCAGAGTAAGGTAACACCCCTTGGCAACCTAGCAAGGCGAGTTAGGTTTGCTTGGCAAGATATCTGCGGGAGTAGCAGCATCAGGAGACATCTTGTGTGCTGTCGCGTGAATTGAAGGTACTTGTCAGAAGAGTATGTAGGGTGGAGGTATCCTATAACTCACACAAATTGCCACAAATTGAGTAGGTTAGACGACTTACGTTAGTTCTATTGCGATGGGAAGTGAGCATTCACTGTGGTTGTCAAAATCGCAACCTTGATTGGCCGATGATAAGTGCTTGATAGTGCGCGGGACTTGAAGAAGTTAAGAATTTCCAGGTTTAAGCTGCAATTGCTTTCACATTTACACAACCTACGAAGTTTATAAGTTTCAACGTGCCAAACGCAACCGTATTCAAGCATATCGGTGTGGTCTTGGGTTGATCGGCCGAGATTCCGGCAGCAAGCTTGTTTTCCCTATACGATCTCAAGTGAATTGAAGATATCTTTGACTCAACAGACGATATAAAGGCTTTCAAACCTGGTGAAGCCAATCGATTAAGTTACCGAACAGGTTGTCGTGTCGTGTTCGCATACTGTGTACTCGTGTTGACCTGAAGCTGATAGGCAAGGAACATGTAAGCGATGCTTGAATATGTCTACTGATGATATAAGTGAGTGCGTGTGAGCGGCCCTCTAGGGCAGACAGGGTGAAAGATCCGGCGGACACGAGCAACGCTCCGTTTGGGTAGACATCATCGCTTTGTGATTCTTTTGCTGATTAGCGACAAGGTTGGAGTAGGGGGACAACACATCGACAGCTGAAGTAAGTGACTAAATCAAGGATTGTCTTGCAGGAAGCTGCTGTCTGATCTGTGAGAGTCGCTGGTCTTTCATTGCGAGTATAGCTTGCTTGTGGAGATCCCATCACTTATACATTGATGATAATGTTTGAGGGTGATGATTAGGCGTTTGAAATGATATAAATTCCGGGTAGAGCGCGTTTGTGGGGGGACAACCGGGAAGGTGAAGCCCGGCGGTGTGAAAGCTAGCTGAAAATCTTGGAAGTACTTGTTTTCAAGTGTAATCCGTAGCTGTCGGAAACACATCATGGCTGAGTATGCGTCTACTGCAAGTTTGCCATCTCATCAAAATAGAGAAGATGTGGATGATGAATCAGAACATCATCAGTCGCCAGAACCACCTCAACAAAGGGTGTACATCCCTGAGTTGACTAGGAATGCAGAAGCCCACCATGCTTTGCGCAGGCTGCTGAATTCACTTGATAACACGGGTGTGCCTGGTGCTGCATCTGACTTCGCAGATTCATGTCTTGCAGTAAACCATAGGGCTCCCTATGATGCTGTGGTTGTTTTAATGGATAATTTTACGAGGTTTATTGACAGGAGCATACGTCACAACACCTCTCGTCTGCACGATGTCATCGAGTCAGCTGTTGCATCAGCAATGAGAGTTAACAGTGCAGTCAGTCAGCAGACACAACCCAGCAGATCGTCCTCTTCACAGCATGAGCAAGCCTTAAGAAGAAAGATGCTTACGGAAGCTATCGTACCCCTGCAGAAAGGTGCGAACATCCAAATCTATAAAGAGAGAGTATTTCGTGCTTTGAGGCAAGAAGGTCAGGGCTGAATGAGCTCGAAAGGCTCATGATAGTACGTAAAGCTGCTGAGGCTGATAAGGATGTTGCTCGACGTTTTGAGGCTGTGCATGGAAGGAAAGTGTACAATCATGTTGATGAGTATGTTACTGACCTGTGTGAAGTATTTAAACCCGATACTGCCTCTTACCGCGATGCCTTGCGAGGTAAGTATCAGCAAAAGAATCAGTCAGCGACGTCGTATCTTGCACACATCAGAGATGTGGGTTATGACCACTGGGTAGGTGTCCCCGAGTCTGATGAGATCTTTTTGCAAATTATCAACTCTATGAATGACGAGTGTAAGCCACTTATGTTGCATACGCACAAGTTAGCTCGTCTGACGTTAGACAGGAGCACCTCAGCCAAACCTATCTCATTCGGAGACTTAGAGAAATGGGCCTCGCAATGTGATGCTGATTTATTAATAGCCAAGCATGCTAAGGGTGAGAAACTTCCTCAGTCCAATGCTGCCAATATTGACCCCAATGCATTGAAAGGTGAGGAAGGGAATGATAAAGGTGGTAGGAAGAGGAAGAACAAAGCCAAGGTTGCTGGTGCTCATGTTTTTAAAGAGGTTCCTGCCACTTCTTTTATGCTCCAAGTTGATGATGGTTTAGATGATGAGGAGGATGTAGATATTGGTGGTGAGTCAGATAACCCTGCACTTACCACACCTGGTATAGTAGGGAGGTCTGCGGTACCAATGCCACAAGAATCATATAGGATCACAAGGATACACTCTGTAGTAGAGCCTTTTAAGGTGAATCAAATTACTGCAGTTAGGAAAACTGTGTATCAACCTAAGGCAAATGTGAGTGGTAGGGGTGGCTCCCCTGTACCAATGTCTATCTCTCCGCGAGAGCGTAGCCACGGGAAGGTAAGCCCGGCTCTCGAGTCTCCGCGCGTCGTAACTCCAGCAATCAGCCAGCCAGCACAGCAGACGCCAGAGCCTTTGACCACACCACGTGAGTACCCCTGGCAGACAGTGATGCCCAAGAACAAGAAAAGGAAGTCAAGGCAGATTGTCCCGCCGCCTCCCATTAATTACGGCAGGCAGACGGAGATATCTCCATCTTCAGCATCAGACAGATCTGGCAGTGGGCAAACACGGCATGTGTCCGACCAGCAACGTTAGACTGTCAGAAGGCAGGCACAGCGACCACATATTTTTATTCCAAATGTCATAGATACGGCTGCGATGTTCAAGCAACCAACTGTGCCGCAGTCTACATCAGTCAGGCCGCCAGTACGAACAAAGCCTGCAGTAGCTGCAGCATCAGTCCCTTTATTTTATGAACCGAGCAAGAGCAGCATTCCAGTTCGGAGAGTTGTCACACCTCCGAGAGCTGCACCAGCTATACCGCAAGGTCCTCTAAGACCCGGCCCTTCATTGCCTAGGCCTGCAGGTGTTCCAGATCCATGTACATTGCCTCATGTTGTTAGGCCCCCTCATTGGCCCGCTGATGTCAGTGACCCCCACCGTGTTACGTTGGGTCACTTTGGCGAAATCCCAGACATCCGCGAACATCATGTCACACATCCGGATGGCACCCTCAAGACACCGGATTGGATATTTAACAACAATGTGGATTCATATGACAACTTGTACAATGGCTCTACAGTGGATTTAGCTAAATTTGCTCGTAACTACTTGTGTAATGTTGAGCCAATATATGGACCAGATCCTCTGAATCCAGGCTCATGTATAGCCATGAAAGAAAAATTACCATTTGACGTCCTAGTGAACCGTATGATTACCACCCAAGATATTGTAGAAGGTAAACCTGTTGTTACCACTGTGGCACCTCAGGTGCATTATACTGACAAGGGGGATTTGTGTTTGACTTTCCTGAACCAACCCAATCCGGATAAGGAACCAGTATTCCAGTATTACATTGTTCAGCCACGGCACTTGAACAATCCGGAAAGTAAGGACCTGTCAGATACACCCCTGCACCAGGAGGACTTTGCAGAGAATGTGCAGAGGCATGCCAAGGCGGCTGCAGATAGAAAAGTAGCAGAATTTCAGAAAAACCGGCAAGCCAACATCACGCAATTCCGAGCACTTGCACAAGGCCAGCAGTTGGCAGCAAATCCACCTCCGACATATCAGGAAACAATGGCTGATTGTATGCCTCTACCAAGGACAGCATCTCAGCCTGCACCAGAGCCTGAGGTACAGTGTAACATGTTCCATGCTGACTTCGGACCTCTGGCCGGTAATATTTGCGATTCGTCTTTGGATCCACTCGGAGTGAATGCATCGCAAGGTAGGCGCCCGAATAGGGCAGAACATTTTAGGCAGCAGGACAGGGAAGGTCCCAAGCCTAATCCTCCCAACCCATATTTTTATTCACCCGAGTCTCGGATAGGTAATGCTTCGTTTGTAATCACCTTTCTTAGTCTTGTTCAGTGGTGCCGTAATCCAAAGTTTCCTGCATGGATTGAGGCAACTAATGACCTGATTGGTAAACAAGACATTGACAAGGTAGCAGTCATCAACATGTCGAATGCCTTGATGTCTATAGCTGCAGAGATGAACATCCCTCTGGTATGCACTTTAGACTTTGAACCACTGCAGTTTAGGGCGGGGGAACCTCGCAATCCTCAACCGCATTACGCAAACTGCAATGTTCACACTCATGTTGAATCTGCTGTTAGTATTAAAAGTCTTGATGTGGTACCCATCTTTTCTTTGTTGTCTCCTTCGTACCAAGCCTCCGTACCGGTGGAAGAAGAAGACATCACGCAACAGAGTTACCTGCAAGCGGCACTGGCCAAGGTACCATCCCTTTTCATTCCTGCTGCTTCGATGCCTACAGTAGGTTTTCAGTTAATGGATAAGTCCGGGGCAGTGATGCCCAATGCATTTAGGGCAGCGTACCTAGATACCGGATGTAACGTTAATCTGATGTCGAGGAGAGCCTTTGCTAGAGATGGCGGTTGCATGGGCTCTGAAGCGGTGTTGCATAAGATCAAGCCTTTTCACATTCAGTTAGCTCACGGGAAATCTGGTACCATTACTGTGGAATCCATCTCCAAGGCTAGGATTGTGATTGGCAAGGCCTTTTATACTATGGATTTCTTGATCGTTGAGAATTTGACCACTGACTACTTAATTGGGTTTTCATTCATGTTCATGTATAACTTGCAAATAAAACCTGCAAATGCCCAATTAGCAATAGGGGTCCCTCAAAACAACATGATAGTCAAGGAACCATACCGTCCTTATCAGACCTTGCCCATCAAATTCACCACCAAGAAACTTACTCTGAATGTGTTAGGTTAGGTGTACTAACTTGTGTGCAGCTGCTGATGGAGATGGAGATTGAATGCATCTGGAAAGACTGGACGCCGAAGACGCGTCTGCCCCCTGAATTGTGGGCTTTTGATCCACTGCAGCAAGTAATACGAGGCTGCAAGTGCGAATCTTCCCTTTTACCATCTTCTATTGCTGTGAGAGGAGAGCTGCAGCATTATGGAGATAGTAATGCTGTGCCGTTCCTCCCACCTACATCTCTCATATCCATGCACTCCCTGCAAATTGAGGATGTAGATCTATTTGGTGAGAATGTTATTGCGTGCGAAGTACTTGCGGTTCCGAAACTTCTGCCTGAAGACGAGGAGAAGAAGAGGGCCATTGAAATTTTACTGTCAAAATATGCTCAATTGTTTAGCACTGGATCTGATGACTTGGGACGCATAGCACATCCTGAAATCTGTCACCGTATTACTGTGCAACCTGATGCATCCCCTCCTTCTCGCTTTCGCCACATGTCTACGTACTCCGAGAGAGAACGCGAGTTCATGATCAAGGAGATAGACATGCTGTTAAAACTTGGAATTATTCAACCCTCGGATTCCCCATGGGTATCAGCTCCTGTGATTGTCAAGAAACATGATGGCACTTTGCGTTTGTGCATTGACTTCAGACCTCTGAACAAAGTGACCATCCCTGACCCGTATCCTTTGCCCGTTATTGATGCGATGTTGCGAAGAATGGCCAAAGCAAATTATTTTCCCAGTGTTGATATTGCATCTGCCTTTTGGCAAGTTCCTATGCATGTCAGTGACCGGAAATAAACTGGGTTCATGACCCATACTGGAAAGTATGAGTGGTTGCGAATGCCTTTTGGTCTTAAAAATGCTTCTAGCACGTTTGAGAGGTTAATGGACCACATTATTGGTCAGAGTGATTTCACTGCTGTGTATCTTGATGATATCTACATCTTTTCTGAGACCTGGGGAGAACATATTATTAATGTTGAAAGTGTGTTCGCGAAATTAGCTGAATACCATATCAAGTTGAAGTTACCAAAATGTATATTTGGAGCTCCGCGCATCAAGGCGCTTGGTCACATTGTTGGGAACGGTGAAATGAAGCCGGACCCTGAAAACATTGCTGCAATTTTTGCACTTCCTGTCCCTCGTGACATTCACATGATTAGGTCTGTACTAGGTGCATATGGATACTATAGTGGTTATGTTGAAAACTTTGCTTTGAAAACTGCCCCCATGTCATTCTTAACCAAGAAATGTGCACAAGTTAAATGGGAATGGACACCTGCATGCCAAAATGCATTTGATGAACTGAAAAGAGTGATGACCTCTTCGCCTGTTTTGCGGATGCCCCGCTTTGATTTACCTTTCATCCTTACCACTGACTGGTCCAAACTGGCAGTGGGTGCTGTGTTGAGTCAAATTGACCCCGATACTCAATTTGATCATCCGGTAGCCTATGCATCCCGACTACTCACTTCTGTGGAACAAAATTATTCACCTACGGAAAGGAGAGTGTCTTGCTTTGTTTTGGGCTATCAACAAGTTTCGAATTTATTTGGATGGAAAGAAGTTCACTGTCTACACTGATCATTCCGCATTACAATGGTTAAATTCAAAGCGACATGAAAACAGTAAGTTAGAAATGTGGGCCATTACCTTGCAAGAATTTGACTATGAAGTCCAATTCTTGCAAGGCAAAGTGATCTGGACAAAATCCCTTGTGTTGTGTGTGGTAACCCGCAAGGACATGATAATATTGTCATATGCGATGGATGCAACCGTTGTTTTCACTTGCGCTGTTTAGTGCCCCCTCGTTCTCTTGTGCCAGGAGGATGCTGGTATTGTCCTGCCTGTGACCCATTCTTTGGACAGAAAGGTGGATCCAAATTGGAAGAAGTGAAAAACAAGGAAACACCGTTATTATACAAACACACGGAACCCTTTTTGTCTGAAAATGATCCGATGATGCAGTATATTGAATCCGGTCATGACTTGTCTTTACTTTGTGATTTGATACCCCAAAAGGCTTCTACTATCAGAGTCAGAGCTTCATACATGTTGAAGCACCCAAAGATACCGGGCTGGCTCATGATATATAAGAAGATAAGGGGAAGGCCTTCTAGATGGCTAGTTTATCCACCTGTAGAATTTAGGTGGGATATTATTTCAATGATTTATGATGTGTTGGGTCATTCTGGTGTGTCACAAACTCTTGTTGTGATGCACCAGCCCTTTCATTGGCCCGGCATCAAAGACGATATTGCTTTGTTTGTCAAAACCTGCGATGCATGTCAGAAAGTGAAAGCAAATGTGCCTGTGTACGTTCCTCCGGAGAGACCTGCCTTGTATCACCCCATGGCTCACGTGCATCTTGACTTATTTGGTCCAATTGACAAGATGTTAGCTGATCCCCCCTCGGGAAAACGTGACACTTCTCATGTCTATGTGGCTGTCATGGTTGACTACTTCACAAAGGTTGCGGAATTTGTTCCTGTCGAAAACAAACAACCTGAAACCATTGCACATGCCTTTTATAATCATTGGATATGTAGATATGGGGCCCCTTCTGTGATTACTACTGACAATGGTGGCGAGTTTAAGTCTGACTTCGCACACATGGTATCCCGGCTTGGCATCTATCATGTTTATACCTCTGCGAATCACCCCTCAGCCAATGGTGTGGCTGAGCGGCTTGTCAAATCCATGAAAACTATGCTAACTGCATTTTCAATGAGCACCCTGCTGATTGGGTTCCCGCATTGCATGCTATGAGATTTGCGTATATGCGTCGGCCCCACACTTCTTTAAATGGGATGGCTCCATTTGAAATGCTGTATGGTTTCCTGCCTAAGCTTCCCCTTGCTGTGGCAGATGTTTTAGCAAAATCTGTGAAAATTTCTCCAGTGTTGGGTCATCATGAATATTTTCAGCAGTTGCAAGACAAACTCAGAATACAGCAAGAAGCTGCTGTACTTGCAATTGACAAAAACATGCATGAGAATGTCATGGCCCGCATCAAACGCATGGGACCCAAAACGCCTAACAAAGAAATCAAAGTAGGAGACCTGGTGCTAGAAATCACTCAAAATGCTGGTCCTCTGAAAACTTGTGTTGAAGGCCCCTTTCTTGTTGTTGCAATCAATCACTCGCACAACATTGCATTGCTGCGCACTGGACAAACCAAACATAAAAAGCCAAGAGAATTCAAACGCCACACAAGTCATCTTGTGAAGTATCATGAAAAGCTGCCTGCTGGCTTGGGGGGGGGGGGGGGAAGGGCTCTGTCTTAACTTTGTGAACCCAACAGCAGACTTGTCCATGACTTGTGGAGATGTGGATGTGGCGGTCCAACCTGATTGTTTTGGTGATGGTCGTATATTGTGGTAGCAAATTGCGCTGTTCATGTTGTTATTTCAAGTTCACCATATATGTTTTGTTATACTTTCGTGTACCTGGACGAGTACCTGGACGAGAACTTGTGCCTGCACCCGTACGTGTACCTTGGACCTGTACCTGGACGCATTACGCCCAACCGTTCGGAGCAAGATGGAGCTCGCGGTTGCTGGTAAGACCCAACCGTTCGGAGCAAGATGGAGCTCGCGGTTGCTGGTATACTCCAATCGTTCGGAGCAAGATGGAGCTCGCGGTTGTGGAGACTTAGAGCATGGACACCACCATGGTGTTGTGTTCTCCCTTTGAGTGTGGTTTCGTAACCTCCGCCCCCTGATGGGACTTCCTGCAGCGTATTGATGGAAAATGCACTTTCTGATGGAGAACAGTACAGGAGTTACCCACGGGAGGAGTAACACTGGTGATTTAGGCAATGGCTTGGTTTGGCTCGGTTCGGTCTATAAGAACCGATCGGACCGACTCGGAGCGTCAGAATTTCGTTCGTTTCGAGTTTTGCAACTTCTGATCTACTTTCAAATCAGTAACGCCCGCCATGAATCCCGCGATGAATCTCGATTCGGAAATGCAACCGGAGCCTCAGGCACCGACTCAGGAACCGAGTTTGAGAATTGTCGCGAATGCGCTTCGAGTAGCGGATGTGTCTTCTAAATTATTGCCAGTTAAAGAGTTCATTGATAAAGTGCTATCTCAGGACCTAACGGACTCGGAGGTAGTAGACCTATGGTGTGGTGATAAGCAAGAGTGGGACGCTCGACATGATGCTTTTTGCAATGTCAAGTTAGTACTGGATGACATTCGTTCTAGTGCGGAAGCAAGAACGAGGATGATCCGGTATCCTTTTGGAGAAACCGCACGGGAATTCGACTATCAGGTATCAGTCATTCCCCTTTGGATCAGGACATATATGTCCTGGTGCTTTTTAGTCTTGTTCTTAGCGAACCTGGTACGCTAGTGACGTGTCCACTAGCAGTACATCTCCTCACGTGAAAGTACTTCAGACTATCCAAGGTTTCGCCCTTTAAGAGGCGCGGCTGGAAAGTCGCTCGTCGGGCATTACAGTGGAGTTGTTTATTTGCTCATTTTTCATTTTTGACTTTTCATGAGGAGAAGTTTTAGAACAAGGGGGAATGGTTGAACTCGCAGAATGGAACTCTTACAAAATTGCAAGGGCTCTCCATCCGCAAAGGCAAGAAGCTTTCTCATAAGGAAAAGAGGCTGCGAAGGAAGGAAATGCAGCAGCTCATGCAAGACGTGGACACAGCCGAATGGGATGAGCCCATGCAGTAACTTAAGAAGAAGCTGATTGACATTTTCTGTTTAGCTTTGATTGACATTACTGTTCAACTTTGCTGAGATGAGATCACTATGGAGCTGATTGAAGCATTAGAAATGCTTAAGTGCTAGTTGTTTGCTTTCAAAGAGAACACTGGCAGTTCAGAAGTGTTGATCTTTTGGATTTTAGCACTAGACATTATAAGTGCTGCAGCTTCATATGCTACTTTGGTTTACTATAGCAAGTGGACTTATTGTTGAATGAATTGGTCAATACTGTACTTAGTGACATCCCCTGTCACATGCCATCAACAGCAGTGTAAACTATAGCCTTTATAGCCCTTTATGAACGGTATAGATCATACTCGTACCTCAATGACATAACACGTGACTTGTACGATATGCGTTCTCAATAGGCATTACGTATGGTAGTACTTTAGGATCCCTGCAGTCCGAGCCATCCCTGGGCAGCCCAGGAACGGCTCGGTACTTGTCCGAAGCATGTTGGTATCCTTGACCAACCTCTACTGTTGGAGAGTGCTGCGTGCTGTTCCTGGAAACGTTGTAGCGTGGACGGTTTTTCCCACAGGCTACGAACTGACGCTGCCGTCGTGCCATCACTGCAGGTGTGTTTAGGATTCTCAAAGTCGTTCCAGATATGATTGTGATCAAACATTCAGACCAGTTAGATATTACTGCTGTGTGCATTGATGAGAGTGCATGACGAGAGCGCACTGAATGTTTGACCTCATTGAGACTTATGTTGAAGTCCACCGTTGTGGCGGTAAGATAGTTTCACTGTACAAACATCACAAAGAGACCTTGCTGACTTACTGATGAACTATTATTGTATTCTAGTGACGTAAAGTAGACATCGCAAGGCCTCTTTGGTGCTGAACTCTGCTATCAGGCAAGGCGTAGTGTTACGTGGTCTTTAGCAAGAGTGAGAGCAGTTAACATCATTTGCAAGACTTGTCCGAAGCATGTTGGTATCCTTGACCAACCTCTACTGTTGGAGAGTGCTGTGTGCTGTTCCTGGAAACGTTGTAGCGTGGACGGTTTTTCCCACAGGCTACGAACTGAAGCTGCCGTGGTGCCATCACTGCAGGTGACGCCGCAAGCAGAAATGCTTGAGGTTATGGGCCCACGCTTTCCAAGCTGAGCTTGCAGTGGCGCACGACAGATTTCCAGGGAGAAAAGGGGTTTCGGACCCTGCTTCGAGACTGCGAGCTTCACTGACGAGTGAGGTCTGGCCGTTCAAACATATCGAGCTAGTCACGTAGAATTTTTCCTTCTGTAGTGCTAGAAGGAATTGTTGTACAGTAGCAACTGGGCTGGGAAAGCAGAAGTACTTCTGGGACTGATCAACTCAGTGTCAGAGCTAGGAAGAAGTGCTTCCAGGGGAAGTCATTTAAGGCTTGGAGTGAAGAACTGGCTTGATCATGAAAACTAGAAGCAGACAAGTGATCATGAAAACGAGAAGTAAGCGCACTGCAACGGAGTCTGGATCAGCTGGGTCTGGCTCCTCCATTAGTGCATCACCCAGCCAGCCAGCAAACTCCACTGCGCAGAGTGGAGAGATGTGCATCGCAATGACGAAAACCGGTGGCGTCGTCACCACGAATGTCAAATGTCCAGTGACTCTAGACAGAGAGGGAGTGGAATTTCCACTCTGGGATCTGGCATTTGTGGTAGCCTGTGGCCTCAAAAGGTGCAAGGCAGCCATTGAAGCTCCAATGCCAGACACAGAGGAGAATGCAGCAGCGCTCCTAATGCTGATTGAGAGCGTCCCCAAGGCGTGGGGTGCCAAGCTGGCTGCAATGCAAGTGGCAGCCAATGCCTACCAGTGGGTTCGAGAGCGTTTTACTGGAGGGGCAGACCATGAGGTAACAGCACGCTGGCTGGAGCTCCTACACACCAGTTTGGGAGAGACAGAAACGTTGGAGGACTACTTCAAAAGGAAGGTGGCACTCTTCCATGCACTCAAGCGAAATGGGCCCTCCATCATGGAGAGAGAAGCCAAGCTGGCAATCATCAAGGGCATGCCAGAGGAAGCGAAGGAGACTGGGATGTTCTCCTCATCTGCTGGGAAGGATCTGGAGGGACTGTGGGAGATCATCTCCACCACAGCCAAGGGACTGGGCTTCAACGACCAGGTCCCCAGAGTCACCCCTGTGGCCAGGGCAGCCATCACACCAGCCTACTCCACCACACCAGGGACTGCAAGCCCACAGGAGACCCAAGCTGGAGGCCAGGGGGGCCAAGCTTCATCGACCAAGGTGGAGGGACGGGACCGGCGTGACAACAGGCGCTGCCACTACTGCAACAAGCTAGGCCATTTTGAGAGGAACTGCCTCAAGAAGGAGGCGGACGAGAAGATGCAACAGAACCTGCAGCAAGTCATGGCTGCAATGGCCAATCTGCTTCCGCAATTCCAAAATCAAGCGTCGGCTGCAGTGGCTCGACCTCCGGAGGGCAGCGGGAACGGCAACAACTTTTTCCCCGGGGGATATCCACCACCCTCTGGTATGTCTACCATGATTTCTCTGAATGTCTTAACACCAACACGCGTCGTGCCAGAAGCGAGAAGTTTTCTGGTGGACAGTGGAGCCACCATCCACCTAGTCAATTATCTGTCCCTGCTACATTCCCCCACCCTGCACAGAAATCCCATTCTTTTGCATATGGCTACATCAGATGCCACGGGACAGATAGTTGCAACTGGTTCCCTGTGCTTGAGCAGTGCAGAACAGCAACCCCTGTGGCTTCACAATGTGCATTGTGTTCCTTCAGCCACAGCTAATCTGATTTCAGTGACAGCTGCTATACGTGATGGGGCTAGTTTTGTGACAGACAGTGTGGGAAGTTACACTGGGATGCGTGGCGCTCAAAACTGGTCTTGTTCAGTTGCACAGAGAAATGGCCTGTATTTATTGCAGAAGGTCAGTCCAGTCAGAAACCCTGTCTCTGTGTTTGTTAACACAGCCAGAGCACCAGTCGCTCATGATTGCAGATTGAGAGCACTGTGGCACAGTAGACTGGGGCACCCAAGGGAGGTTACTATGAGGCGACTGCAGTCTGAAGATTTGGTCTTGGGCATCCCTGTATCTCTCTCCCCTTGCGCAAACTGTCACTCTTCATGTGAAGCGTGCATTCAAGGAAAGCACAGTCGTCCCCCTTTTGGAACCAGTTCCAGAGCAGCCACTGAGCCCCTTGAGAGAATTCATTTGCACATAGTTGGCCCCATCTCCCCTACAGCTATTACTGGGGAGCGCTTCTTTGTCACGATTGTGCATGAGGCTACGCACTATGTCATAGCCCTGGCAGTAAAAACCAAGGATGCAATCAGCAATGCAGTCAGAGACCTCCTGATTTTTTGGCAGAGGCAGTTGAACCGCTCTGTTAAGTGCATTCGTACTGACAGGGGGACAGAATTCCTCAACAGTACATTGAAGGGTTTCTGTACGCAGGAGGGAATTAAATTTGAGACCTCTGCAGCATACACGTCTCAGCAAAATGGCGTTGCTGAACGGATGAACCGAACAATCAAGGAGAAGGCCAGAACACTCATGTTGCATGCAGCTGCCAAACAGTCACTCTGGAAGGAAGCAGTGGAGACAGCCTGCATCCTGTACAACATGGGACCTGTGACTGGACGTGACAAGACGCCTTATGAAGCCTTCCATGGGGTAAAGCCCGATGTATCCATGCTCAGGACTTTTGGCTGTCTAGCACATGTGCACATACCTGATCACCAAAGGGGAGTGTTTGAGTCTAAGACCTCCCCTGGTCTCTTCACAGGGTATTCCAGTGTGTCAAAGGCATATAGAATTTATATGGGAAACGGGATTTGGAAAGAAAGCAGAGACGTTACCTTTCTGGAGCACTTAAGGGGCGCAGACAGAGTGGGGCTTAGCACCATGTCTCCTGTGAGTCCAAATGCAGTCTAGCAGCCCTTTGCCTTGCCTTTTGTACAACAGGAGGGCCAGCAGTCCTGGGGTCAGTTGTCTTTTTGGGATTCAGATGATCCTGAGCCTCTCTGCAACCGAGAGGTCAACGTGCAGCAGTCCGCACCTGACTCCCCTTGTGCAACCACCCCCTGTGCAACTACCCCATGTGCAATCAACCCCTGTGAGAATTCTGAGACTACAAGTGTCAACGTGGACGGGGAGCCCACTTCCTCGGAGCTGAGCCATACGCAGTCCGGCCACAGCTGGTCCGTACTCGGACACATGGAGAACCTGGCGCGAGGAGGCCAGGAGACCAAGTCACACCTGCAACGTTTGGATAATGTGCAAGAATGTGTTCGAATGGAAGTTGGGGCCATGGGTGTCCGAGGGCAAGACGGGCTGACCCGGCAGCAATGGTATGATCAGAGAGTAGCAGCACGTGAGACTGCAGCTGAGGTCACTGTGGAACATGATGGAGATGTGAGTGATGGAGAGAATAAGAGAATGTCAGAGGCCATTTGCCCAGGGGAAGCAACGGAAGCTCAGCCTAATGGAGAGGACTTGGCCAGGCTGGAGGGCATGTCTGATCATGTAAGCGCTGAGAGTGAGGCAAGAGAGGTCAGTTTGGAGATTTCCAATCAGACACTTGATGGACAAAGGGAGTCTTCAGATGGCCAGGCTCTGCAGGCTTGTGAGGGACACATTGGGGGGTCACATGTGTGTTGTGAGAGTACAAGCGTGGATGAGAGAGACACCACTGCAAGGTGTCGCACAGTGCCAGATTATGCTGCGCCTTTGAGTGATGAGTGCGTTTGGGACATGATGAGTGATGTAAGACCCAGATTGAGTGGAGCAGCATGTGAATCCTCCAAGGAGAGAAAGCTGCAGACACCTGCAGAGTGGGAGAGAGTCAGAGAGGTGTGTAACGCAGTAACCTCGAGCGAAAGAGTAGTGGAAGCGCGTGCGTGTGAGCCTAGAGAGGACAGCCATGTTGTGCATGATCACAATCTGAATCCTATAAAGGGTCAGATACCTGGGGTGAGGTGGTCCAAGGTGCCAATCCCTGGAAACCTCAGGGAGGCGCAAAGATCCCCTCAGTGGGAATTCTGGCGCCAGGCAATGCAAGAGGAGCAAGATTCTTTTGATGCGCACGAGGGGATGGAGTACGTTGAGAGACCCAGGGGACACAAGGTGATCCCTGTGCATTGGATCTTCTCTGTGAAGACTGATGCACATGGGAACGTGTTGAGATTTAAGGCTCGGCTTGTAGCCCAGGGCTGTAGACAGATTCCTGGAGTTGATGTAGATGAGGTCTTTGCACCTACCAGTAGCTATGGGTCCAGGAGGACTTTGCTAGCAACTTCTGCAGCAAAGAACATGGAAATTCACCGGGTGGATATAAAGACCGCTTTTCTGAATGGTGAATTAGGGGAGGAGGTGTATGTGACACAGCCTCCTGGGTTTGATAATGGCAACCCCAACATTGTGTGCAGACTGCGTAAGGCCCTTCATGGCCTGAAGCAGGCTCCCAGGGCTTGGCACAAGACCCTAAATGAGAAGCTGCTGAGTATGGGATATGAAGTGTGTAAGAGCGATGCGGGAGTTTACATAAAGAGACACGAGGATGGGGAGCTGTCATACATGCTTGTGTATGTTGATGATCTTTTGATTGTGGCAATGGGTGCGGAAGAGATAGAATGGGTGAAAAAGGAGCTGTTGGCAAGCTTCAAGATTCATGACCTTGGTGAAGTCAAGGATTTCTTGGGCTGCCAGATCCTGAGAGATAGAGAGAATCGGTGCCTATCACTGAGCTGCGTGCCTAAGATTGATGCACTGTGTGAGAAGTTTGGGGTGAGTGCTGAGTCACGTACAGTCGATACTCCCATGAGTAAAGACTTTGTGATGTCTGGGATGCCGCAGGTTACAGTGGGTGAGACCAGCTTTGGGTCTGGGACTCCACTGCCTCCCGGGCTCACAATATCTATGCATAGATATTGTGAGCTTGTTGGGTCTCTGTTGTATATTGCTAATACAACTCGACCTGATATAGCTGAGGCTGTGGGTGTTCTGTCCCGTTACCGGAACGCTCCCACCACTGCCCACATGAATGAGGGCTTGAGGGTATTGAGGTATCTTCAGTCTACTCGAGAGTGTGTCTTAGTGCTGGGAGGGAAAGGGCCTGTGTTAGAAGGTCATGTTGATGCAGATTATGCTGGCGATATTGATAGCAGGCATTCTACCTCGGGGGATGTGCTATCAGTGTTTGGCAGTGCTGTGGTCTGGGGTAGTAAGAAGCAACACTCAGTTGCTACCTCCACTGTGGAGGCAGAATTCATGGCAACCAGTCTGGCTATTAAGGAGCTTAACTGGCTGCGTGGGTTCATGGAGGAAATCGGAACTCCTCCTTGGTCAGTGAAGCTATACTGTGACAATCAGGGGTGCATTGCTAACCTGAAAAACCCACTGTATAGCAAGTATACTAAGCACATTGCAGTGTGCTTCCACTTTGCACGTGAAGCTATTGCAAAGGGGCAGGTTATACTCTGCTATGTGGAGTCTGCAAGGAAGAAGGCAGACATGCTGACAAAGCCTCTCGCTCGCCCTGTCTTCCAGGTGCACATGCGAGGGTTTGGACTTGTGAAGATGACATAGGTGACAGGGTGCTGTCAAGGGGAAGTGTTGAATGAATTGGTCAATACTGTACTTAGTGACATCCCCTGTCACATGCCATCAACAGCAGTGTAAATGTTATAATAGTGAAAGAACATTTTGGTGCCTTTCCCTCAGAAAAGTAATAGTGGCCAGATCAGCTCGGATTAACCAGCGGGAACACTCATTAGAATGAGTAATCGGTGGTAGAACCTAGGAGTTCTGCCAGAATCAATCTAGACCAATTTCGCATAGATTAGGGAGAATGAGGTAATTGGACACGGTTTGCTAGAAAGGAGTTATGACGCCGGCGTGCAAGGACGAGGCACTTGATTGGGACATTAAAGGCACTTCGGGTGCTTATCTCTTGACTGTTGCCTATCAAGTCCTCATTCATATTCGGTCACTGCTTGTTTCTCCTACACACAACAAGAGTGCCGACGAGCTAATCACCCTTCGTGCCCGGGTCATACAGGTAACCTGACGTTGAGTGACGGAAGCCTCATTGACAATTGGTTAGGAAGAGGTCTAGGTAATGCTATTAAGTTGGTGCTAATGCTTTTGCTCATTGAACACTAGTAATGCAGACTATCGGTAGTTGCATAGATTACGTAGTTTGAATTACAGAGTGATGAGAGAAAGCAAGTAGCATTGTAATGACTTGATTGGGACATTAAAGGCACTTCGGGTGCTTATCTCTTGACTGTTGCCTATCAAGTCCTCATTCATATTCGGTCACTGCTTGTTTCTCCTACACACAACAAGAGTGCCGACGAGCTAATCACCCTTCGTGCCCGGGTCATACAGGAAACGCCCAGCTCAGAAGTTTTCAGGTTATGGGCCCACCACTCTTATGTGGGGCATGGAAAATGTATGACTCGAGCAAAGTAATCTGCAATGGCGCGAAAGAGGCAAAGCGGACGCATAAGCACGGGCGGAGATAGACCTCCTCCTCCTCCACCTCCTCCTCCAACATATAACGAGCGAAGAAAGGCAGGAGGAGAGAAAGGACCACGAACGATTGAAGAACGAGCATTTCTGGTAAAGGACTTCGTCAACGAAGCTCACGGACGGGGAGCACTCACGCCTCCTCAGTGGTTCCAAGATCGCTTTCCAATATATCCAGCCTATAAATTTACACTGTAGGAAGTTTCGTTCATCAACGGAGAGCCTGGATATCTGACACGCGCAATCTTTGAGAGGTGCCTACAGCAAACGGGAGGACCATCACACGAAGCATATTGGACAGAGAAGGCGGCCTACGCAGCCATTGAGTTAGCCTTGAGCAGCCTGGGAGACGACTTCATTGACAGACTAATTCTCTACGGCGAGGGCGAGTTCCACGTGGACGAGTGGGTCACAGAGGACGACAGTGAGGACGAGGACGGAGACTCCAGACTGTCAGAGAGGAGCGACGACTGACCAGCACCAAACAGCATGAAGAAGAAGGGTACCAGCACCAGCTCTGAATCCAAATTAGCAGGAGAGGAGTCTACATCAACCCCTACCAGGGAACCATGCACTCCCAGTACTTCGAAGGGGGAAGGACACACCCTTCCCAAGGTCATTGCTACACTAGTCAAAGTCCATATAAAACTGCAGCGTAAAGGTCAGAACTTTGTGGTGTGGGACAATGCCTTTACTGCAGCCAATGATGCAAAGGGCTCTTTGCCTGCCATTCAAGAAGCTATGCCTGGGACTACTCATAATGCTGCAGCATTGTTGTTACTGTATGAATCAGTTCCTGAAGACTGGTTGGGTGAGCTGTCGAGTAAACCATCAGCATATGATGCGTATGTGCATATTTGTAGGAAGTTTGTGGGAGGCTACAACCCTCAGGCTAATGCTGACTGGTTGAAAGAGATGTCACGTGGCATGAAACAAGGTGAAACAATTTCCCAGTACGTCAATAGGATGATCAATCTGAAAGGTTGCCTGAAAAGAAATGGACATGATCTCCTGGATGGGCACGTGGCCACACAGATTGTGCAGGGCCTGCCTGCAGCTGCCAACTCCCCAGGACTACTGCCTACAGCCGTGGCGTATCCCCTGAACCAGCTGGCAGACCTCATCTCCACCACAGCAGAAGCAATGGGCTATAACGATGACCCAGATCAGCCTGCAGTGGTCATGACAGCACAGCCAACCCCAGCTGCTGCAGTCCATGCTCCTGCTGCATGTGCTGCGACTCAGACCAGACAGCCTGCAGACACAGAGGCCAAGGTGGAGGTACGTGGTACGTGCAACTACTGCCACAAAAAGGGGCACTTCTGGAGAGACTGCCGCAAGAGGCAGAGGGACGCAGAAACCCGGAGGAATGTGGTAGCAGTGGTACAGCAACTGGCTGGCATGTGGCCCCAAGGTCAGCTTCCCGGAGGACTCCAGCCCTCTCCAGCAGTCCAGCATGTCTTCCCTGCAGCTGGAATTTTTCCACTACTGCACCCACCACCTGGTCCACCCTCTCCTCCACCAGAAGGTATGCCACACGTGGTATCCTATAATGTCCTCAAACCATGCAACGGGAGAATATCCAAACAGTCCTGGTTGGTAGACAGTGGAGCGTCAGTTCATCTTGTTAATAATCTGTCACTGCTACATGCTCCCACAGTACATGCTGCTCCCATCCCTTTGCAGCTGGCCACGTCTGATGCAACAGGAGGAATTATTGCCACTGGATCAGTCTGCCTATTGAACCAGCAATGTATCCCACTGTGGCTGCATCATGTTCAGTGTGTTCCCTCTGCAACGACGAACATCAGGTCTGTTTCTGCTGCCCTTCGTGATGGAGCCTGTTTTGCCACAGACAGCATGGGTGCATTTACCACAGTCTCTGGCCCGAATGGCTGGAAAATGCCCATCAGAGCAGAAAATGGTCTTTATTATGTACATGACTGCCTACCAGTTGCCCCGGTGCAAAATTCGTTACCAGTGGCAGCTGCAGTGAAGAACAAATCCAAGAAAAACCTGCAGCATGACTGTGCGAAACGATTTCTGTGGCACAGCAGAATGGGACATCCGGGTGAACCATGGATGCAGCGCCTGAGCAACGAACAGCTGGTCACAGGCATTGACACTTCCCTGTCAACGTGTGAGAACTGTCCAAAGTATTGTGAAGCATGTATTGAGGGGAAGAACACCCGTCCTCCCTTTGGTGAAAGTTCCAGGCCTGCAATAAATCCCCTTCACAGAATTCATATTGATACAGTGGGCCCCATCTCCCCAGCTGCCATTACAGGAGAACGGTTTTGGGTGACAGTGGCAGATGAGGCGTCTGGATGGAAGGCTGTTCTGCTAGTGAGAACTAAGGATGTCATTTGGTCTGTTGTCAAAGACCTTATTATGTTGTGGCAGACAGAAAAAGGAGTCACTGTGAAGTGTATCCGGTGCGACAGAGGTACTGAATTTATTAATGCCAGATTCAAGGAGTTCTGTGCTTCTCAGGGCACTAAATTGGAGATGTCTGCTCCCTACACCCCACAGCAGAATGGGATAGCAGAGCGAGCCAACAGGACCTTGAAGGAGCGAACCAGAACCCTACTTAATTTTGCTGCAGCGAGCCCTGTCATGTGGAAAGAAGCCTTGGAAACATCATGCACTCTTCTGAATATGGGACCCAGCACAGGCAGGCCTCTCACTCCCTTTGAAATGTTTATGGGATACAAACCAGATGTTTCCCTCTTGCGTACGTGGGGATGCCTGGCCTTTGTCCATGTACCAGAGCATCAGAGGGGAGTGTTTGCACCTAAGGCAGTGCCTGGCATGTTTACTGTATATTCCCCAGTGTCCAAGGCGTTCAGAATTTATCTTGGAGGGGGGAGTCTGGAGGGAGAGCAGAGATGTGCAATTTGTGGAACACATTCGGGGGGCCTCCAGAGTGGGAATTCACATTCTGCCTGGACAGTCTCAGCAGTTTTCATACCCTGAGGGCCTGCAACTCCAGCAGCAGGACAGTGAACCTCTTGCTGGTCCCAACCAACTCCGTACTCAGAATGGAGCTATCAGCATACCCTGCTCCAGCAACAGACCTGACAGCACCCTCCCAGAAGCCCCTGACGAGGCTGCAACCGAGCCTGTCGGTCAGGGGAAGTGCCTCCCGGAGGAAGCTGACACTGATCAAGCCACGGGATCACCGGGAGGAACTCATCCACTGGATCTGGACCAGTCCGGCATGGTGGAGACACTCCGGCGAATGGCAAGAGGGAATCCCGACGGTGGAGGACATCAACAGTTTTTGGAGCGAGCACAGCAGTCCCTCCGAGACCCGCGGCCTGACAACGAAGGCCAGCCTCCGGAGGGAGTGACGAGATCGCAACGCTACGAGCATCGAACTGCTGCTCGTGAGCTCCTGCTGGCACAGGAGAAGGGTGAGAGCGGTGAGCGAGTGGGGCTGACAGAATGTGACACTGAGTCACAGGGACCAGGGGAAGTGCAGGAAAGGGGTCAGAATCACGAGAGACCTGCATCACATGTGAGCGATGAGAGGGGGACAGTCTCTGATCAGACTGAAGATGGTCCAAGTGAGCTGAGTTGTTTGGGTGGGACCTGTACAGTGCCTGAGAGTGATGTTAGAGATGCATCATGTGAGATGAGCTGCACAGTCCAATTCCATGAAGCCCAGATACAATGTGGTGCCAGCCACACAAATGGGGGCAATGCCTGTGAGCGCACAGCTGGGCCAGCGTCCCAGCGCACATGTGTAGTGGGTGGAAGGCAGAGAGAGAGAGAGGCACCAGCTCAGTGCACAGAAGGAGCAGCCACACAAATCCTGCAGGGTGCTCAGACTGCTTGTGAGGGAACTGACGAGACTGCTACTCGCCAGACATGTGAGAGTGCGAATGAGGAGGTGAATCGGAAGCTTAGACAATGTGTGACAACCCCAGATTACAAGAGCTTTCCGAGAGATACCTGTGTCTGGGAGAATGATGTAAGCGTGCGGAGCAGTAAGCTTGAAAAGGCAAGCTGCGAGTCAAAGAGAGAGAGAGAGAGAGAGCAGAGAAGGAAATGTGAAACTGCTCAGGCTGTTCCAACGTGCAGTGCGGCGACAGTCAGTGGAAGAGTAGTGGGTGAGAGAGAGAATGAGAGCAGCACTGCTGAGAGCCAGGGAGAAAAGGGGAAACACACTGGAGTGCGTTTCAGCAAGATAAGCGTGCCCTCAAGCTTGAGAGAGGCACAGCAATTTCCCTAGTGGGAATACTGGAAGGCTGCCATGCAGGAAGAGCAGAATTCATTGGATGCCCACGAGGTGATGGAGTATGTCCCCAGGCCTCGTGGTCATAAAGTGATTCCAGTTCACTGGATTTTCTCAGTGAAAATGGATGCTCATGGTAATGTGCTAAGGTTCAAGGCAAGGTTGGTAGCTCAGGGATGTAGGCAAATCCCTGGTGTAGATGTCATGGATGTATTTGCACCAACTAGCAGTTATGGGTCTAGGAGAGCATTGCTTTCAGTGGCTGCACAAGAGGGCCTTGAGATCCACCAAGTGGATGTCAAGACAGCATTCTTGAATGGTGAATTGGAAGAGGAGGTGTATGTCACACAACCTCCTGGTTTTGAGAATGGGGATGGTAACACTGTGTATCGCTTGAAGAAGGCTTTGTATGGGCTGAAGCAAGCACCCAGGGCCTGGCCTAAGACCCTGAATGAGAAGCTACATACCATGGGATATGAGGTGTGTAAGAGTGATGCTGGTGTCTATGTGAAGTGTTCAGTAGATGGAGGGAAGTCTTTTGTGCTAATATATGTTGATGATCTGCTGATAGTTTCCAAGGGCATGGGAGAAATTGAGAGAGTGAAGGGGTTGCTCAAGCAAGAATTCACCATTCATGATTTGGGAGAGGTGAAGGATTTCTTGGGCTGCCAAGTGATGAGAGACAGGGATAAAGGCCTCATTTCATTGAGCTGTATCCCTAAGATTGATTCAGTAGTAGAGAAATTTGGGCTGGATCCGGAGTCGTTGGGGCCTGACACTCCAATGACTAAGGATTTTGTAGCCACCCAGAGGCCTATGTCTAAAGACAACAGCGACAATATTGGTGCTGGGAGCATTTTGCCTCCAGGTAACCGATACTGTGAGCTGGTTGGGTCCCTATTGTATATTGCCAATACCACCAGGCCTGATATTGCTCAAGCTGTGGGGGTACTCTCTCGTTATAGGATTAATCCTACAACAGCACACTGGAATGAAGCCATCAGGGTGCTGAAATATCTTAAGGGAACGAGAGAGCTGGCTCTGATTCTTGGAGGGAAGGATACAGAGTTAGAAGGTTTCGTAGATGCTGATTATGGTGGTGATCAAGATCATCGCTTCTCCACTACAGGTTATGTCATCCGAGTGTTTGGAGGGGCTGTAGTTTGGGGAAGCAAGAAGCAGTCTGCAATGGCCACCTCCACTGTAGAAGCTGAGTTCATGGCAGCAAGTGCAGCTGTCAAGGAGGCTAATTGGGTGAAGGGCTTCCTCGAGGAAATTGGCATTTCCCCGTGGACAGTCAAGATTCACTGTGATAATCAGGGATGTATCAATCATCTCAGAAATCCAGTGTTCTCAAAGCACACTCAGCATATTGCAATCAGCTTCCACTTTGCGCGCGAAGCCATTGCATTGGGTCAGGTTGATGTGAAATACGTTCCCTCAGCCAGGAATGTAGCAGACATTTTCACCAAGCCTTTGACAAGGCAGGTATTTCAAGGACATCGTGAGGCTCTTGGGTTGGCCAAGTTTGTGTGAGGGAAAGGCAAGGGGAAGTGTTATAATAGTGAAAGAACATTTTGGTGCCTTTCCCTCAGAAGAGTAATAGTGGCCAGATCAGCTCGGATTAACCAGCGGGAACACTCATTAGAATGAGTAATAGGTGGCAGAACCTAGGAGTTCTGCCAGAATCAATCTAGACCAATTTCGCATAGATTAGGGAGAATGAGGTAATTGGACACGGTTTGCTAGAAAGGAGTTATGACGCCGGCGTGCAAGGACGAGGCACTTGATTGGGACATTAAAGGCACTTCGGGTGCTTATCTCTTGACTGTTGCCTATCAAGTCCTCATTCATATTCGGTCACTGCTTGTTTCTCCTACACACAACAAGAGTGCCGACGAGCTAATCACCCTTCGTGCCCGGGTCATACAGGTAACCTGACGTTGAGTGACGGAAGCCTCATTGACAATTGGTTAGGAAGAGGTCTAGGTAATGCTATTAAGTTGGTGCTAATGCTTTTGCTCATTGAACACTAGTAATGCAGACTATCGGTAGTTGCATAGATTACGTAGTTTGAATTACAGAGTGATGAGAGAAAGCAAGTAGCATTGTAATGACTTGATTGGGACATTAAAGGCACTTCGGGTGCTTATCTCTTGACTGTTGCCTATCAAGTCCTCATTCATATTCGGTCACTGCTTGTTTCTCCTACACACAACAAGAGTGCCGACGAGCTAATCACCCTTCGTGCCCGGGTCATACAGGAAACGCCCAGCTCAGAAGTTTTCAGGTTATGGGCCCACCACTCTTATGTGGGGCATGGAAAATGTATGACTCGAGCAAAGTAATCTGCAATGGCGCGAAAGAGGCAAAGCGGACGCATAAGCACGGGCGGAGATAGACCTCCTCCTCCTCCACCTCCTCCTCCAACATATAACGAGCGAAGAAAGGCAGGAGGAGAGAAAGGACCACGAACGATTGAAGAACGAGCATTTCTGGTAAAGGACTTCGTCAACGAAGCTCACGGACGGGGAGCACTCACGCCTCCTCAGTGGTTCCAAGATCGCTTTCCAATATATCCAGCCTATAAATTTACACTGTAGGAAGTTTCGTTCATCAACGGAGAGCCTGGATATCTGACACGCGCAATCTTTGAGAGGTGCCTACAGCAAACGGGAGGACCATCACACGAAGCATATTGGACAGAGAAGGCGGCCTACGCAGCCATTGAGTTAGCCTTGAGCAGCCTGGGAGACGACTTCATTGACAGACTAATTCTCTACGGCGAGGGCGAGTTCCACGTGGACGAGTGGGTCACAGAGGACGACAGTGAGGACGAGGACGGAGACTCCAGACTGTCAGAGAGGAGCGACGACTGACCAGCACCAAACAGCATGAAGAAGAAGGGTACCAGCACCAGCTCTGAATCCAAATCAGCAGGAGAGGAGTCTACATCAACCCCTACCAGGGAACCATGCACTCCCAGTACTTCGAAGGGGGAAGGACACACCCTTCCCAAGGTCATTGCTACACTAGTCAAAGTCCATATAAAACTGCAGCGTAAAGGTCAGAACTTTGTGGTGTGGGACAATGCCTTTACTGCAGCCAATGATGCAAAGGGCTCTTTGCCTGCCATTCAAGAAGCTATGCCTGGGACTACTCATAATGCTGCAGCATTGTTGTTACTGTATGAATCAGTTCCTGAAGGCTGGTTGGGTGAGCTGTCGAGTAAACCATCAGCATATGATGCGTATGTGCATATTTGTAGGAAGTTTGTGGGAGGCTACAACCCTCAGGCTAATGCTGACTGGTTGAAAGAGATGTCACGTGGCATGAAACAAGGTGAAACAATTTCCCAGTACGTCAATAGGATGATCAATCTGAAAGGTTGCCTGAAAAGAAATGGACATGATCTCCTGGATGGGCACGTGGCCACACAGATTGTGCAGGGCCTGCCTGCAGCTGCCAACTCCCCAGGACTACTGCCTACAGCCGTGGCGTATCCCCTGAACCAGCTGGCAGACCTCATCTCCACCACAGCAGAAGCAATGGGCTATAACGATGACCCAGATCAGCCTGCAGTGGTCATGACAGCACAGCCAACCCCAGCTGCTGCAGTCCATGCTCCTGCTGCATGTGCTGCGACTCAGACCAGACAGCCTGCAGACACAGAGGCCAAGGTGGAGGTACGTGGTACGTGCAACTACTGCCACAAAAAGGGGCACTTCTGGAGAGACTGCCGCAAGAGGCAGAGGGACGCAGAAACCCGGAGGAATGTGGTAGCAGTGGTACAGCAACTGGCTGGCATGTGGCCCCAAGGTCAGCTTCCCGGAGGACTCCAGCCCTCTCCAGCAGTCCAGCATGTCTTCCCTGCAGCTGGAATTTTTCCACTACTGCACCCACCACCTGGTCCACCCTCTCCTCCACCAGAAGGTATGCCACACGTGGTATCCTATAATGTCCTCAAACCATGCAACGGGAGAATATCCAAACAGTCCTGGTTGGTAGACAGTGGAGCGTCAGTTCATCTTGTTAATAATCTGTCACTGCTACATGCTCCCACAGTACATGCTGCTCCCATCCCTTTGCAGCTGGCCACGTCTGATGCAACAGGAGGAATTATTGCCACTGGATCAGTCTGCCTATTGAACCAGCAATGTATCCCACTGTGGCTGCATCATGTTCAGTGTGTTCCCTCTGCAACGACGAATATCATGTCTGTTTCCGCTGCCCTTCGTGATGGAGCCTGTTTTGCCACAGACATCATGGGTGCATTTACCACAGTCTCTGGCCCGAATGGCTGGAAAATGCCCATCAGAGCAGAAAATGGTCTTTATTATGTACATGACTGCCTACCAGTTGCCCCGGTGCAAAATTCGTTACCAGTGGCAGCTGCAGTGAAGAACAAATCCAAGAAAAACCTGCAGCATGACTGTGCGAAACGATTTCTGTGGCACAGCAGAATGGGACATCCGGGTGAACCATGGATGCAGCGCCTGAGCAACGAACAGCTGGTCACAGGCATTGACACTTCCCTGTCAACGTGTGAGAACTGTCCAAAGTATTGTGAAGCATGTATTGAGGGGAAGAACACCCGTCCTCCCTTTGGTGAAAGTTCCAGGCCTGCAATAAATCCCCTTCACAGAATTCATATTGATACAGTGGGCCCCATCTCCCCAGCTGCCATTACAGGAGAACGGTTTTGGGTGACAGTGGCAGATGAGGCGTCTGGATGGAAGGCTGTTCTGCTAGTGAGAACTAAGGATGTCATTTGGTCTGTTGTCAAAGACCTTATTATGTTGTGGCAGACAGAAAAAGGAGTCACTGTGAAGTGTATCCGGTGCGACAGAGGTACTGAATTTATTAATGCCAGATTCAAGGAGTTCTGTGCTTCTCAGGGCACTAAATTGGAGATGTCTGCTCCCTACACCCCACAGCAGAATGGGATAGCAGAGCGAGCCAACAGGACCTTGAAGGAGCGAACCAGAACCCTACTTAATTTTGCTGCAGCGAGCCCTGTCATGTGGAAAGAAGCCTTGGAAACATCATGCACTCTTCTGAATATGGGACCCAGCACAGGCAGGCCTCTCACTCCCTTTGAAATGTTTATGGGATACAAACCAGATGTTTCCCTCTTGCGTACGTGGGGATGCCTGGCCTTTGTCCATGTACCAGAGCATCAGAGGGGAGTGTTTGCACCTAAGGCAGTGCCTGGCATGTTTACTGTATATTCCCCAGTGTCCAAGGCGTTCAGAATTTATCTTGGAGGGGGGAGTCTGGAGGGAGAGCTGAGATGTGCAATTTGTGGAACACATTCGGGGGGCCTCCAGAGTGGGAATTCACATTCTGCCTGGACAGTCTCAGCAGTTTTCATACCCTGAGGGCCTGCAACTCCAGCAGCAGGACAGTGAACCTCTTGCTGGTCCCAACCAACTCCGTACTCAGAATGGAGCTATCAGCATACCCTGCTCCAGCAACAGACCTGACAGCACCCTCCCAGAAGCCCCTGACGAGGCTGCAACCGAGCCTGTCGGTCAGGGGAAGTGCCTCCCGGAGGAAGCTGACACTGATCAAGCCACGGGATCACCGGGAGGAACTCATCCACTGGATCTGGACCAGTCCGGCATGGTGGAGACACTCCGGCGAATGGCAAGAGGGAATCCCGACGGTGGAGGACATCAACAGTTTTTGGAGCGAGCACAGCAGTCCCTCCGAGACCCGCGGCCTGACAACGAAGGCCAGCCTCCGGAGGGAGTGACGAGATCGCAACGCTACGAGCATCGAACTGCTGCTCGTGAGCTCCTGCTGGCACAGGAGAAGGGTGAGAGCGGTGAGCGAGTGGGGCTGACAGAATGTGACACTGAGTCACAGGGACCAGGGGAAGTGCAGGAAAGGGGTCAGAATCACGAGAGACCTGCATCACATGTGAGCGATGAGAGGGGGACAGTCTCTGATCAGACTGAAGATGGTCCAAGTGAGCTGAGTTGTTTGGGTGGGACCTGTACAGTGCCTGAGAGTGATGTTAGAGATGCATCATGTGAGATGAGCTGCACAGTCCAATTCCATGAAGCCCAGATACAATGTGGTGCCAGCCACACAAATGGGGGCAATGCCTGTGAGCGCACAGCTGGGCCAGCGTCCCAGCGCACATGTGTAGTGGGTGGAAGGCAGAGAGAGAGAGAGGCACCAGCTCAGTGCACAGAAGGAGCAGCCACACAAATCCTGCAGGGTGCTCAGACTGCTTGTGAGGGAACTGACGAGACTGCTACTCGCCAGACATGTGAGAGTGCGAATGAGGAGGTGAATCGGAAGCTTAGACAATGTGTGACAACCCCAGATTACAAGAGCTTTCCGAGAGATACCTGTGTCTGGGAGAATGATGTAAGCGTGCGGAGCAGTAAGCTTGAAAAGGCAAGCTGCGAGTCAAAGAGAGAGAGAGAGAGAGAGCAGAGAAGGAAATGTGAAACTGCTCAGGCTGTTCCAACGTGCAGTGCGGCGACAGTCAGTGGAAGAGTAGTGGGTGAGAGAGAGAATGAGAGCAGCACTGCTGAGAGCCAGGGAGAAAAGGGGAAACACACTGGAGTGCGTTTCAGCAAGATAAGCGTGCCCTCAAGCTTGAGAGAGGCACAGCAATTTCCCTAGTGGGAATACTGGAAGGCTGCCATGCAGGAAGAGCAGAATTCATTGGATGCCCACGAGGTGATGGAGTATGTCCCCAGGCCTCGTGGTCATAAAGTGATTCCAGTTCACTGGATTTTCTCAGTGAAAATGGATGCTCATGGTAATGTGCTAAGGTTCAAGGCAAGGTTGGTAGCTCAGGGATGTAGGCAAATCCCTGGTGTAGATGTCATGGATGTATTTGCACCAACTAGCAGTTATGGGTCTAGGAGAGCATTGCTTTCAGTGGCTGCACAAGAGGGCCTTGAGATCCACCAAGTGGATGTCAAGACAGCATTCTTGAATGGTGAATTGGAAGAGGAGGTGTATGTCACACAACCTCCTGGTTTTGAGAATGGGGATGGTAACACTGTGTATCGCTTGAAGAAGGCTTTGTATGGGCTGAAGCAAGCACCCAGGGCCTGGCATGAGACCCTGAATGAGAAGCTGCATACCATGGGATATGAGGTGTGTAAGAGTGATGCTGGTGTCTATGTGAAGTGTTCAGTAGATGGAGGGAAGTCTTTTGTGCTAATATATGTTGATGATCTGCTGATAGTTTCCAAGGGCATGGGAGAAATTGAGAGAGTGAAGGGGTTGCTCAAGCAAGAATTCACCATTCATGATTTGGGAGAGGTGAAGGATTTCTTGGGCTGCCAAGTGATGAGAGACAGGGATAAAGGCCTCATTTCATTGAGCTGTATCCCTAAGATTGATTCAGTAGTAGAGAAATTTGGGCTGGATCCGGAGTCGTTGGGGCCTGACACTCCAATGACTAAGGATTTTGTAGCCACCCAGAGGCCTATGTCTAAAGACAACAGCGACAATATTGGTGCTGGGAGCATTTTGCCTCCAGGTAACCGATACTGTGAGCTGGTTGGGTCCCTATTGTATATTGCCAATACCACCAGGCCTGATATTGCTCAAGCTGTGGGGGTACTCTCTCGTTATAGGATTAATCCTACAACAGCACACTGGAATGAAGCCATCAGGGTGCTGAAATATCTTAAGGGAACGAGAGAGCTGGCTCTGATTCTTGGAGGGAAGGATACAGAGTTAGAAGGTTTCGTAGATGCTGATTATGGTGGTGATCAAGATCATCGCTTCTCCACTACAGGTTATGTCATCCGAGTGTTTGGAGGGGCTGTGGTTTGGGGAAGCAAGAAGCAGTCTGCAATGGCCACCTCCACTGTAGAAGCTGAGTTCATGGCAGCAAGTGCAGCTGTCAAGGAGGCTAATTGGGTGAAGGGCTTCCTCGAGGAAATTGGCATTTCCCCGTGGACAGTCAAGATTCACTGTGATAATCAGGGATGTATCAATCATCTCAGAAATCCAGTGTTCTCAAAGCACACTCAGCATATTGCAATCAGCTTCCACTTTGCGCGCGAAGCCATTGCATTGGGTCAGGTTGATGTGAAATACGTTCCCTCAGCCAGGAATGTAGCAGACATTTTCACCAAGCCTTTGACAAGGCAGGTATTTCAAGGACATCGTGAGGCTCTTGGGTTGGCCAAGTTTGTGTGAGGAAAAGGCAAGGGGAAGTGTTATAATAGTGAAAGAACATTTTGGTGCCTTTCCCTCAGAAGAGTAATAGTGGCCAGATCAGCTCGGATTAACCAGCGGGAACACTCATTAGAATGAGTAATAGGTGGCAGAACCTAGGAGTTCTGCCAGAATCAATCTAGACCAATTTCGCATAGATTAGGGAGAATGAGGTAATTGGACACGGTTTGCTAGAAAGGAGTTATGACGCCGGCGTGCAAGGACGAGGCACTTGATTGGGACATTAAAGGCACTTCGGGTGCTTATCTCTTGACTGTTGCCTATCAAGTCCTCATTCATATTCGGTCACTGCTTGTTTCTCCTACACACAACAAGAGTGCCGACGAGCTAATCACCCTTCGTTCCCGGGTCATACAGGAAACGCCAAGCTCAGAAGTTTTCAGTAAACTATAGCCTTTATAGCCCTTTATGAACGGTATAGATCATACTCGTACCTCAATGACATAACACGTGACTTGTACGATATGCGTTCTCAATAGACATTACGTATGGTAGTACTTTAGGATCCCTGCAGTCCGAGCCATCCCTGGGCAGCCCAGGAACGGCTCGGTACTTGTCCGAAACATGTTGGTATCCTTGACCAACCTCTACTGTTGGAGAGTGCTGTGTGCTGTTCCTGGAAACGTTGTAGCGTGGACGGTTTTTCCCACAGGCTACGAACTGACGCTGCCGTCGTGCCATCACTGCAGGTGTGTCTAGGATTCTCAAAGTCGTTCCAGATATGATTGTGCTCAAACATTCAGACCAGTTAGATATTACTGCTGTGTGCATTGATGAGAGTGCATGACGAGAGCGCACTGAATGTTTGACCTCATTGAGACTTATGTTGAAGTCCACCGTTGTGGCGGTAAGATAGTTTCACTGTACAAACATCACAAAGAGACCTTGCTGAGTTACTGATGAACTATTATTGTATTCTAGTTACGTAAAGTAGACATCGCAAGGCCTCTTTGGTGCTGAACTCTGCTATCAGGCAAGGCGTAGTGTTACCTGGTCTTTAGCAAGAGTGAGAGCAGTTAACATCATTTGCAAGACTTGTCCGAAGCATGTTGGTATCCTTGACCAACCTCTTCTGTTGGAGAGTGCTGTGTGCTGTTCCTGGAAACGTTGTAGCGTGGACGGTTTTTCCCACATGCTACGAACTGACGCTGCCGTCGTGCCATCACTGCAGGTGACGCCGCAAGCAGAAATGCTTGACTTATGCTCCAACATCTATTTGAGACAATGGCAGAAAGTCCTCATGCACTTTGTATATTTGACTTATTTCCTGCAACTCAAGCATTATGCAGTATCAATATTAGCAAATTGGACAAAATGGTTAAGGTATAAGTCAGTTAGTTATTTGTACCTCCAATTGTACAGTATGCAATATGGGTCTTCCTAAAGAAGATCAATGTAACCTTTGGATCAGGACACATGCATTTTAACACATTTGATGCTTACCACAGGTCCTGTATATATACGTGTCCTATGTATATACGACGCTCTCGAGAGACTCAGAAACGTCTGGCACTTAAGCTTGAGCTTGCCAACCTCATGAGTAGCTAACCCCGACCAAGGTTAGCTGCTCTCCAAATGCCAAAATATGCATAGTGCTTGCCCGCTGAATTCAGACGTATATACTTTATAAGTATATAGTATATATGTATAATTATACATATATACAGATGGCAGCAATATATTATGCATCATATAAAACTTTTGAACATTTTGGCAGTTCACAGGGTTTAGATACACTCCAAATGCCAAATATAGTGCTTCCCCGCTGTATCCATATGCATCAGCGATGGACTCTGTCACGATCAAATCTTACAACCCTACGCTACACCGCCCCTTAGAGCTCGAGGGTCAAGATCTTGGACTGGCGATGTTAGTGAGTCCTTGGCATTTGCCAGGTCAGAACCTGAACACAACATTTTTAAAGGCATAAACAAGCATAGTTTGACGTACAAATTTGAAGTATACTTTAATTATTATTCAAATATACTTATCATTGAAATATACTTTAGTTATACTTTGACGTACAAATTTGAAGTATACTACAAATCTGTATGTCATCTGAGGAACAGAGCTATGTTCCTTAAAAAGGACGGATCGATCCACCACCAATATCGGCTGTCGACTTTGTCCCAACAAACACACTGAGATTACTTCTTTAACCGTGCATCTGCAACCGTGCGGGGGCTTGCGTGCGTGCACGCATGTGCATAATGCGACGGCAGGGGGCCTAGTTTTGGCGTGTAGAGTCTAATTGCATTCCAGGAAGATCTCCCCCTAGGGGACGGCAGATGAATAGTATGGACCATTGTATACAAGAGTTCGACCCCTTCTTAGATTCCCCTCAATGTTGCACATGTGGTACTGTAAAGCACCCTACAAACCTGGCCGGGCCTCCTCCTCTCCCCCTTTCTCGCCTAGGCGAGCAAGGAGACATTAGGAGAGGCGCCTCTCTCTATAAGGTAATTACATCTTAAAAGCAGAATGTCCCACAATTGTAGTGGTAGTGGCCAGCGAGGATACATGACAAGCATATCTGCATCCACCCTCAGACACCCAGATCTTCCGTACTGCAGCTGCAATGCCACGACCCATAATCCTCGGACGTCAACTGCGTACTATATACAACTATATAGTTGTATCACCGAAACTGCAGTTGCATTCAGCTGAATGTTCGACCAAGCAAGCTAGCTAGCTTCCGTCAAGAAATGTTCTTGTTTTGGTCGGCCTCACTTTTTTGACCTCTGCAGCATCCTTACCTTTAGCTGGCAAAGCAGGTAACGAGCACTGACCGAGCAGTTACCAAGCTTCTCGGCCTTCAAGAATCCCTTCGACATCCTAACCGCACCGACCTGTGTGGCCCTAAGACTCGTTTGCCTGGCCTACAGAAAAATTGCTCCACACAGGAACCCAGCATTGTCATTTCAGACATACAGATATCGGATATGCATACTTTCAAGCATGCCAGATGTGGTGGTGGTGTACACCTCATCTCCTTCCAATGCAATGCATCATGTGCGATATTGATATTGATATTGAAAGTGACATTAATGCATGGGTTGCAAAGCATCATATGAAACTTCAACCCCAGATCTGAGGGTGTCAAGCCAGATCGACAGAGAATCGGCAAGTATCAATTCGCCTCATGTGCCGGGTGAAGCAGTACTGAAGTACAGCTACACCGCAGTATGGACACGGTTGGGTAGGGTTAAGGCTTGAAAGGGGGGCTCAGAAGCCTAAGAAGCAGACAGCAGCCGCCAGGGCACTCTGCACAACCATTTTCAGAACGACGCCGAGCTCAAGCCTCACGGTTGATTGCAGGTCCTCCACTTCTACTCCCATCAGCTTCGCATAATCATACCGCTCCATAACCTCCAGCCAGGCAAGGCCCGCTAGGGGAATAACATAACCAAGCGTCACCTGCACAGCAGCCCAACACATAATCATTTCAGGAGTTTGCTCAGCTGAGCGCGCAGAAAATAAAGCCGGGAGGGGGGGGGGAGGGTGGCACATGCACGAATTGCAAGTTTCATGGCCAGTCAGCAACCAGTAATGTCTGTACACTTTGTTCAAAGAAATATTCTACAAATTTTGTATGGACACACACGCGCATACGCACATGCACACGCCCATGCACGCACGCACACAGACAGGGAAAAAAATAGACACACACACGCACGCACACACACACACACGCACACGCACACGCACACACACACACGCACACACGCACACACACACACACACACACACACACACACACACACACACACACACACACACACACACAGACACACACGCGCGCGCGCGCGCGCGGTTCCATGCTGGGGCTCCCCCAGCATGGAATCTAGCACCCCAACCACCTAATGCCTGCGTCTAGACCTTGCCAACTTGGCAAAGCCAATTGGGCATGGTTCTGATCGCTTTCTCCCCACCCTCCTTGTTAACTCTCTTTTTTGAGAGGGGGAAAAGGGAGGGGGAACCATATGTGATGGTAGCCAGAATCTGTCTCACACCACCCTGCTAATGGTCTTCCTGTGTGCAGTGTCAAGGACTTTGAAGATATTTGATGCATGTATAAATTTGGTTATCGGCGCAGTCAAAACAGTGATTGCCAAACCCACATTCAATTCAAGTCCTGCTGAATTACCCCATCAAAGAGATTTTCTGTGCTTCTAATGACGATTGGCTATGTTACGGGGTGCAGGGCACAAAACAACAGTGATTGGGCCAGCAAAACAACCAGCATTAGACAGAAATGGGCTATGGCATATGATATCATTCAAACAGGAACGACAACTTTTACGTGCGAGGTACAGACTGTTTCAGGAGAAAGCAGGAGTGAAAGAAAAAGGGGGTTGGGGGAA